>CM070499.1:1095728-1213228 GCA_036324585.1 Champsocephalus esox
CTAGCGTTTGACCCGATCCCACCCTGGCTGCCTGTAGCCTCTCTACCTAGCGTTTGACCCGATCCCACCCTGGCTGCCTGTAGCCTCTCTACCTAGCGTTTGACCCGATCCCACCCTGGCTGCCTGTAGCCTCTCTAACTAGCGTTTGACCCGATCCCACCCTGGCTGCCTGTAGCCTCTCTACCTAGCGTTTGACCCGATCCCACCCTGGCTGCCTGTAGCCGCTCTACCTAGCGTTTGACCCGATCCCACCCTGGCTGCCTGTAGCCTCTCTAACTAGCGTTTGACCCGATCCCACCCTGGCTGCCTGTAGCCTCTCTAACTAGCGTTTGACCCGATCCCACCCTGGCTGCCTGTAGCCTCTCTACCTAGCGTTTGACCCGATCCCACCCTGGCTGCCTGTAGCCTCTCTACCTAGCGTTTGACCCGATCCCACCCTGGCTGCCTGTAGCCTCTCTAACTAGCGTTTGACCCGATCCCACCCTGGCTGCCTGTAGCCTCTCTACCTAGCGTTTGACCCGATCCCACCCTGGCTGCCTGTAGCCTCTCTACCTAGCGTTTGACCCGATCCCACCCTGGCTGCCTGTAGCCTCTCTACCTAGCGTTTGACCCGATCCCACCCTGGCTGCCTGTAGCCTCTCTAACTAGCGTTTGACCCGATCCCACCCTGGCTGCCTGTAGCCTCTCTACCTAGCGTTTGACCCGATCCCACCCTGGCTGCCCGTAGCCTCTCTACCTAGCGTTTGACCCGATCCCACCCTGGCTGCCTGTAGCCTCTCTAACTAGCGTTTGACCCGATCCCACCCTGGCTGCCTGTAGCCTCTCTAACTAGCGTTTGACCCGATCCCACCCTGGCTGCCTGTAGCCTCTCTACCTAGCGTTTGACCCGATCCCACCACCCTGGCTGCCTGTAGCCTCTCTACCTAGCGTTTGACATGGTTGACACCAAGGAGGAAGTGGATGACTCATTCAATCCTGTACGGTATGTGTGAATATTGAAGGTCTTCGGACAACTAGTACTAGTAACTGATTTGTGTGTTTTATGTTAAAGTGATTAAGCTCCACGTCTCTGGAGTCAGCACCACACACCTGCTGGTCCGTTTAAATCAAGACGGGAGACTTTCATATCTCCATTCTGTAACTTGTATGTTATATATGAGCTGGTTTTATGTTTATTTTATTCTCCTTGTTTTTAAATGCCATCTCATAATGTGCTTCCGCTGCACTATTTCTTCATGTTGTCCATGTTTGCACCCTGTGTTGAGAGGGGACCGTTAGTCCGCTCTGCACACGTCCTCACCGGTTGATATTTGGTCACGTGTTTTCTCTCGGGTCACAGGATATAACGGGTGACGGAACTATTCAACACACCTGTTAGCATTAGCCGCGTGATCGCCATAAGCCTTTTTAATCGTTTTCAGGCACCACATCTAACCGCCAGCTGACAACACCTGAAGTGAAAGGTGACATTACCTGTTAGACACCCTCCGCCGAGAGTCGACCGCGTTACAAAGTGAATTAAGGAGCGTTACAGAGCTCTGATGTTAGCAGCGAGCAGCAAACCGATGCTCCTCTGTTTCTACGGTAACCTGACGTCATCACGTAGAGGCAAACCGACGTCCTCTGTTTCTACTGTACATGACGTCATCACGCCAGGACGCACAGACTTATATAAGATAATAACGTACATTTAAAAGTAGGATATTATTTACATATAAAGGCGGATGGCATCGAGACATAACAAATACAAATATACATTCAATTTAAAATAGCTTTATTCTTATTATTACTTTATTTACAGCCAACCAATCAGAGCAGACGAGAATAGTATGATCAACATAAAGAGCTTTTTGAGACACGTCACACAGTAAATATACTAATATAATATACTCCTGAAAAAGATGCTCATATTTGATTTACCTACTCAGTGTATTCAATTGTATTATTAGCCATTATTACAATTTATAAATAATAAATAATTCATGTACAGTTCAGGATTTCCTTCCTGCTGAAATGCTCCTTTGAACCTCTCGTCACTTCAACACAACATTCCGTGTCTGCATTCAGGAGGTGGCATCTGTCTAAAGTAGAAGTTAAAACGTTAAAATAGAAAGTAAACATATATTAAGGAACATTATCTTTATTGCACACAATATGTAGAGATATCTAAGTGTCTGAATAGCTTGGGCGATTCGTCGGATGCGACTGTATCCCAATGATCTCGGGTGTTATCGTGCAGCTTCTTCGCAGCAGAGAGGATCCCGACTCCGTTTCCACGAAATCTGGAAACGGCAGACAAAAAACTGACGAGTCAGGATTCATTCTTTGCAGTATGTAATATTCCCCGCGCTGCGGAGCTGCCTGCAGATGGTGCATTGGATTGCAGTTAAATACACACGTTCAAATCTTACTTAATGGTCTTTATTTGGTCCAGGACATGGAGATGATGGCTGGGTTTTTGTCCACATACTTAGAGCCCTGCGCCTCCTGCGAGAGCGAGGGTTGCAGGTCTGTGGGACAGAGGACACGTTTGAGAAAGCGGCTCGAGATACACTTTGTTATATTCCATGGAAAGCTCTTAACATCCCGATAGCAATGAATATCTGAAGTGCTTTGAAGCCGTGGCGCTAGAAGCTCGACCAATCATGTGAGCAGGCTGAAGTAGCTGGACGGCCTGCCTGCCAGCCTTCCATCGGGGCACACACTGACCTCTGCCCTCATCGCACGGGGGTGATTCCCTATCTTTATTCAAGAGCGTGGTATTTAAATGTGAGAGCATACTTTATTGATTTCTTTCCCTCACACTCAAATAGTTCCTGCTTGCACTTAGATTTGCTCTGCTTCTGCTCATTTTCAATTAGCCTAAATAACCTGAGTTAGCTTAGATAACCTGAGTTAGCTTAGATAACCTGAGTTAGTTTAGATAACCTGAGTTAGTTTAGATAACCTGAGTTAGCTTAGATAACCTCAGTTAGCTTAGATAACCTGAGTTAGCCTAAATAACCTAAATTAGCCAAAATAACCTCAGTTAGCTTAGATAACCTGAGTTAGCTTAGATAACCTCAGTTAGCTTAGATTACCTGAGTTATCTTAGATAACCGGAGTTAGCCTAGATTACCTCAATTAGCTTAGATAACCTGAGTTAGCTTAGATTAACTCAATTAGCTTAGATAACCTGAGTTAGCTTAGATAACCTCAGTTAGCTTAGATAACCTGAGTTAGCCTAAATAACCTAAATTAGCCAAAATAACCTCAGTTAGCTTAGATAACCTGAGTTAGCTTAGATAACCTCAGTTAGCTTAGATTACCTGAGTTATCTTAGATAACCGGAGTTAGCCTAGATTACCTCAATTATCTTAGATAACCTGAGTTAGCTTAGATTAACTCAATTAGCTTAGATAACCTGAGTTAGCTTAGATAACCTCAGTTAGCTTAGATTAACTCAATTAGCTTAGATAACCTGAGTTAGCCTAAATAACCTCAGTTAGCTTAGATAACCGGAGTTAGCCTAGATTACCTCAATTATCTTAGATAACCTGAGTTAGCTTAGATTACCTCAATTAGCTTAGATAACCTGAGTTAGCTTAGATTAACTCAATTAGCTTAGATAACCTGAGTTAGCTTAGATTAACTCAATTAGCTTAGATAACCTGAGTTAGCTTAGATTAACTCAATTAGCTTAGATAACCTGAGTTAGTTTAGATTAACTCAATTAGCTTAGATAACCTGAGTTAGCTTAGATTAACTCAATTAGCTTATATAACCTGAGTTATCTTAGATAACCTGAGTTAGCTTAGATTACCTCAGTTAGCTTAGATAACCTGAGTTAGCTTAGATTAACTCAATTATCTTAGATAACCTGAGTTAGCTTAGATTAACTCAATTAGCTTAGATAACCTGAGTTAGTTTAGATTAACTCAATTAGCTTAGATAACCTGAGTTAGCTTAGATTACCTCAATTAGTTTAGATAACCTGAGTTAGCTTAGATTAACTCAATTATCTTAGATAACCTGAGTTAGCTTAGATTAACTCAATTAGCTTAGATAACCTGAGTTAGCTTAGATTAACTCAATTATCTTAGATAACCTGAGTTAGCTTAGATTAACTCAATTAGCTTAGATAACCTGAGTTAGTTTAGATTAACTCAATTAGCTTAGATAACCTGAGTTAGCTTAGATTAACTCAATTATCTTAGATAACCTGAGTTAGCTTAGATTACCTCAATGAGCTTAGATAACCTGAGTTAGCTTAGATTACCTCAATTAGCTTAGATAACCTGAGTTAGCTTAGATAACCTGAGTTAGCTTAGATTACCTCAATTAGCTTAGATAACCTCAGTTAGCCTAAATAACCTGAGTTAGCCTAAATAACCTGAGTTAGCCTAAATAACCTGAGTTAGCTTAGATAACCTGAGTTAGCCTAAATAACCTGAGTTAGCCTAAATAACCTGAGTTAGCCTAAATAACCTCAGTTAGCTTAGATAACCTCAGTTAGCCTAAATAACCTGAGTTAGCCTAAATAACCTGAGTTAGCCTAAATAACCTGAGTTAGCTTAGATAACCTCAGTGAGCTTAGATTAACTCAATTAGCTTAGATAACCTGAGTTAGCTTAGATTAACTCAATTAGCTTAGATAACTGGAGTTAGCCTAGATTACCTCAATTAGCTTAGATAACCTGAGTTAGCCTAGATTACCTCAATTATTTTAGATAACCTGAGTTAGCTTAGATTAACTCAATTAGCTTAGATAACCTGAGTTAGTTTAGATTAACTCAATTATCTTAGATACCTGAGTTAGCTTAGATTAACTCAATTAGCTTAGATAACCTGAGTTAGTTTAGATTAACTCAATTAGCTTAGATAACCTGAGTTATCTTAGATTAACTCAATTAGCTTAGATAACCTGAGTTAGCTTAGATTACCTCAATGAGCTTAGATAACCTGAGTTAGTTTAGATTAACTCAATTATCTTAGATAACCTGAGTTAGCTTAGATTAACTCAATTAGCTTAGATAACCTGAGTTAGTTTAGATTAACTCAATTAGTTTAGATAACCTGAGTTAGCTTAGTTTAACTCAATTATCTTAGATAACCTGAGTTAGCTTAGATAACCTGAGTTAGCTTAGATAACCTGAGTTAGCTTAGATAACCTGAGTTACCTTAAATAACCTCAGTTAGCTTAAATAACCTCAGTTAGCTTAGATAACCTGAGTTAGCTTAGATAACCTCAGTTAGCTTAGATAACCTGAGTTAGCTTAGATAACCTGAGTTAGCCTAAATAACCTGAGTTAGCCTAAATAACCTGAGTTAGCTTACGTAACTAGAGTTTAGTAGCTACAGTTAGCTTTAGTAACCAAAGTAAGTTAATGTAACCTCAGTTAACCTAAATAACCTCAGTTAGCCTAAATAACCTGAGTTAGCCTAAATAACCTGAGTTAGCTTAGATAACCTGAGTTAGCTTAGATAACCTGAGTTAGCCTAAATAACCTGAGTTAGCCTAGATAACCTCAGTTAGCTTAGATAACCTCAGTTAGCCTAAATAACCTGAGTTAGCCTAAATAACCTGAGTTAGCTTAGATAACCTCAGTGAGCTTAGATTAACTCAATTAGCTTAGATAACTGGAGTTAGCCTAGATTACCTCAATTAGCTTAGATAACCTGAGTTAGCTTAGATTAACTCAATTAGCTTAGATAACCTGAGTTAGCTTAGATTAACTAAATTAGCTTAGATAACCTGAGTTAGCTTAGATTAACTAAATTAGCTTAGATAACCTGAGTTAGCTTAGATTAACTCAATTATCTTAGATAACCTGAGTTAGCTTAGATAACCTGAGTTAGCTTAGATAACCTGGGTTAGCTTAGATAACCTGAGTTAGCCTAAATAACCTGAGTTAGCTTAGATAACCTGAGTTAGCTTAGATAACCTGAGTTAGCCTAAATAACCTGAGTTAGCCTAAATAACCTAGTTAGCCTAGATAACCTCAGTTAGCTTAGATAACCTCAGTGAGCTTAGATTAACTCAATTAGCTTAGATAACTGGAGTTAGCCTAGATTACCTCAATTAGCTTAGATAACCTGAGTTAGCTTAGATTAACTAAATTAGCTTAGATAACCTGAGTTAGCTTAGATTAACTCAATTAGCTTAGATAACCTGAGTTAGCTTAGATTACCTCAGTTAGCTTAGATAACCTCAGTTAGTTTACGTAACTAGAGTTTAGTAGCTACAGTTAGCTTTAGGAACCAAAGTAAGTTAATTTAACCTCAGTTAGCTTAGATAACCTCAGTTAGCCTAAATACCCTCAGTTAGCCTAAATAACCTGAGTTAGCTTAGATAACCTGAGTTAGCTTATATAACCTGAGTTAGCCTAAATAACCCGAGTTAGCTTAGATAACCTGAGTTAGCCTAAATAACCTGAGTTAGCCTAAATAACCCGAGTTAGCTTAGATAACCTGAGTTAGCTTAAATAACCTCAGTTAGCTTAGGTAACCTGAGTTAGTTTAGATAACCTGAGTTAGCTTATATAACCTCAGTTAGCTTAGATAACCTGAGTTAGCCTTAATAACCTCAGTTAGCTTAGATAACCTGAGTTAGCTTAGATAACCTCAGTTAGCCTAAATAACCTCAGTTAGCTTAGATAACCTCAGTTAGCTTAGATAACCTGAGTTAGCCTAAATAACCTGAGTTAGCCTAGATTAACTCAATTAGCTTAGATAACCTGAGTTAGCCTAAATAACCTCAGTTAGCTTAGATAACCTGAGTTAGCCTAGATAACCTGAGTTAGCCTAGATAACCTGAGTTAGCCTAGATAACCTGAGTTAGCCTAGATAACCTGAGTTAGCCTAGATAACCTGAGTTTGCCTAAATAACCTGAGTTAGCTTACGTAACTAGAGTTTAGTAGCTACAGTTAGCTTTAGTAACCAAAGTAAGTTAATTTAACCTCAGTTAGCTTAGATAACCTGAGTTAGCCTAAATAACCTGAGTTAGCCGAAATAACCTGAGTTAGCTTAGATAACCTGAGTTAGCTTAGATAACCTCAGTGAGTTTAGATAACCTGAGTTAGCTTAGATTAACTCAATTAGCCTAAATAACCTGAGTTAGCTTAGATTAACTCAATTAGCTTAGATAACCTGAGTTACCTTAGATTAACTCAATTAGCTTAGATAACCTGAGTTAGCTTAGATTAACTCAATTAGTTTAGATAACCTGAGTTAGCTTAGATTAACTCAATTAGCTTAGATAACCTGAGTTAGCTTAGATTAACTCAATTATCTTAGATGACCTGAGTTAGCTTAGATAACCTGAGTTAGCTTGGATTAACTCAATTAGCTTAGATAACCTGAGTTAGCTTATATTAACTCAATTAGCTTAGATAACCTGAGTTTAGCTTAGATTACCTCAGTTAGCTTAGATAACCTGAGTTAGCTTAGATAACCTGAGTTAGCTTAGATAACCTGAGTTAGCTTAGATAACCTGAGTTAGCCTAAATAACCTGAGTTAGCTTACGTAACTAGAGTTTAGTAGCTACAGTTAGCTTTAGGAACCAAAGTAAGTTAATTTAACCTCAGTTAGCTTAGATAACCTGAGTTAGCCTAAATAACCTGAGTTAGCCTAAATAACCTGAGTTAGCTTAGATAACCTGAGTTAGCTTAGATAACCTCAGTGAGTTTAGATAACCTGAGTTAGCTTAGATTAACTCAATTAGCCTAAATAACCTGAGTTAGCTTAGATTAACTCAATTAGCTTAGATAACCTGAGTTACCTTTAGATTAACTCAATTAGCTTAGATAACCTGAGTTAGCTTAGATAACCTGAGTTAGCTTAGATAACCTGAGTTAGCCTAAATAACCTGAGTTAGCTTAGGTAACTAGAGTTTAGTAGCTCCAGCTAGCTTTAGTAACTAGAGTTTAGTAGCTCCAGCTAGCTTTAGTCACTAGAGTTTAGTAGCTCCAGCTAGCTTTAGTCACTAGAGTTTAGTAGCTCCAGCTAGCTTTAGTAACTAGAGTTTAGTAGCTCCAGCTAGCTTTAGTCACTAGAGTTTAGTAGCTCCAGCTAGCTTTAGTCACTAGAGTTTAGTAGCTCCAGCTAGCTTTAGTCACTAGAGTTTAGTAGCTCCAGCTAGCTTTAGTAACTAGAGTTTAGTAGCTCCAGCTAGCTTTAGTAACTAGAGTTTAGTAGCTCCAGCTAGCTTTAGTAACTAGAGTTTAGTAGCTCCAGCTAGCTTTAGTCACTAGAGTTTAGTAGCTCCAGCTAGCTTTAGTCACTAGAGTTTAGTAGCTCCAGCTAGCTTTAGTAACTAGAGTTTAGTAGCTCCAGCTAGCTTTAGTCACTAGAGTTTAGTAGCTCCAGCTAGCTTTAGTCACTAGAGTTTAGTAGCTCCAGCTAGCTTTAGTAACTAGAGTTTAGTAGCTCCAGCTAGCTTTAGTCACTAGAGTTTAGTAGCTCCAGCTAGCTTTAGTCACTAGAGTTTAGTAGCTCCAGCTAGCTTTAGTCACTAGAGTTTAGTAGCTCCAGCTAGCTTTAGTCACTAGAGTTTAGTAGCTCCAGCTAGCTTTAGTCACTAGAGTTTAGTAGCTCCAGCTAGCTTTAGTCACTAGAGTTTAGTAGCTCCAGCTAGCTTTAGTCACTAGAGTTTAGTAGCTCCAGCTAGCTTTAGTAACTAGAGTTTAGTAGCTCCAGCTAGCTTTAGTCACTAGAGTTTAGTAGCTCCAGCTAGCTTTAGTCACTAGAGTTTAGTAGCTCCAGCTAGCTTTAGTCACTAGAGTTTAGTAGCTCCAGCTAGCTTTAGTCACTAGAGTTTAGTAGCTCCAGCTAGCTTTAGTCACTAGAGTTTAGTAGCTCCAGCTAGCTTTAGTCACTAGAGTTTAGTAGCTCCAGCTAGCTTTAGTACTAGAGTTTAGTAGCTCCAGCTAGCTTTAGTCACTAGAGTTTAGTAGCTCCAGCTAGCTTTAGTCACTAGAGTTTAGTAGCTCCAGCTAGCTTTAGTCACTAGAGTTTAGTAGCTCCAGCTAGCTTTAGTCACTAGAGTTTAGTAGCTCCAGCTAGCTTTAGTCACTAGAGTTTAGTAGCTCCAGCTAGCTTTAGTCACTAGAGTTTAGTAGCTCCAGCTAGCTTTAGTCACTAGAGTTTAGTAGCTCCAGCTAGCTTTAGTCACTAGAGTTTAGTAGCTCCAGCTAGCTTTAGTCACTAGAGTTTAGTAGCTCCAGCTAGCTTTAGTAACTAGAGTTTAGTAGCTCCAGCTAGCTTTAGTCACTAGAGTTTAGTAGCTCCAGCTAGCTTTAGTAACTAGAGTTTAGTAGCTCCAGCTAGCTTTAGTAACTAGAGTTTAGTAGCTCCAGCTAGCTTTAGTCACTAGAGTTTAGTAGCTCCAGCTAGCTTTAGTCACTAGAGTTTAGTAGCTCCAGCTAGCTTTAGTAACTAGAGTTTAGTAGCTCCAGCTAGCTTTAGTAACTAGAGTTTAGTAGCTCCAGCTAGCTTTAGTAACTAGAGTTTAGTAGCTCCAGCTAGCTTTAGTCACTAGAGTTTAGTAGCTCCAGCTAGCTTTAGTCACTAGAGTTTAGTAGCTCCAGCTAGCTTTAGTAACTAGAGTTTAGTAGCTCCAGCTAGCTTTAGTCACTAGAGTTTAGTAGCTCCAGCTAGCTTTAGTCACTAGAGTTTAGTAGCTCCAGCTAGCTTTAGTAACTAGAGTTTAGTAGCTCCAGCTAGCTTTAGTAACTAGAGTTTAGTAGCTCCAGCTAGCTTTAGTCACTAGAGTTTAGTAGCTCCAGCTAGCTTTAGTCACTAGAGTTTAGTAGCTCCAGCTAGCTTTAGTCACTAGAGTTTAGTAGCTCCAGCTAGCTTTAGTCACTAGAGTTTAGTAGCTCCAGCTAGCTTTAGTCACTAGAGTTTAGTAGCTCCAGCTAGCTTTAGTCACTAGAGTTTAGTAGCTCCAGCTAGCTTTAGTCACTAGAGTTTAGTAGCTCCAGCTAGCTTTAGTCACTAGAGTTTAGTAGCTCCAGCTAGCTTTAGTCACTAGAGTTTAGTAGCTCCAGCTAGCTTTAGTCACTAGAGTTTAGTAGCTCCAGCTAGCTTTAGTAACTAGAGTTTAGTAGCTCCAGCTAGCTTTAGTAACTAGAGTTTAGTAGCTCCAGCTAGCTTTAGTAACTAGAGTTTAGTAGCTCCAGCTAGCTTTAGTAACTAGAGTTTAGTAGCTCCAGCTAGCTTTAGTCACTAGAGTTTAGTAGCTCCAGCTAGCTTTAGTCACTAGAGTTTAGTAGCTCCAGCTAGCTTTAGTCACTAGAGTTTAGTAGCTCCAGCTAGCTTTAGTCACTAGAGTTTAGTAGCTCCAGCTAGCTTTAGTCACTAGAGTTTAGTAGCTCCAGCTAGCTTTAGTAACTAGAGTTTAGTAGCTCCAGCTAGCTTTAGTCACTAGAGTTTAGTAGCTCCAGCTAGCTTTAGTCACTAGAGTTTAGTAGCTCCAGCTAGCTTTAGTCACTAGAGTTTAGTAGCTCCAGCTAGCTTTAGTCACTAGAGTTTAGTAGCTCCAGCTAGCTTTAGTAACTAGAGTTTAGTAGCTCCAGCTAGCTTTAGTAACTAGAGTTTAGTAGCTCCAGCTAGCTTTAGTAACTAGAGTTTAGTAGCTCCAGCTAGCTTTAGTCACTAGAGTTTAGTAGCTCCAGCTAGCTTTAGTCACTAGAGTTTAGTAGCTCCAGCTAGCTTTAGTCACTAGAGTTTAGTAGCTCCAGCTAGCTTTAGTAACTAGAGTTTAGTAGCTCCAGCTAGCTTTAGTCACTAGAGTTTAGTAGCTCCAGCTAGCTTTAGTCACTAGAGTTTAGTAGCTCCAGCTAGCTTTAGTCACTAGAGTTTAGTAGCTCCAGCTAGCTTTAGTCACTAGAGTTTAGTAGCTCCAGCTAGCTTTAGTCACTAGAGTTTAGTAGCTCCAGCTAGCTTTAGTCACTAGAGTTTAGTAGCTCCAGCTAGCTTTAGTAACTAGAGTTTAGTAGCTCCAGCTAGCTTTAGTCACTAGAGTTTAGTAGCTCCAGCTAGCTTTAGTAACTAGAGTTTAGTAGCTCCAGCTAGCTTTAGTCACTAGAGTTTAGTAGCTCCAGCTAGCTTTAGTCACTAGAGTTTAGTAGCTCCAGCTAGCTTTAGTCACTAGAGTTTAGTAGCTCCAGCTAGCTTTAGTAACTAGAGTTTAGTAGCTCCAGCTAGCTTTAGTCACTAGAGTTTAGTAGCTCCAGCTAGCTTTAGTCACTAGAGTTTAGTAGCTCCAGCTAGCTTTAGTCACTAGAGTTTAGTAGCTCCAGCTAGCTTTAGTCACTAGAGTTTAGTAGCTCCAGCTAGCTTTAGTCACTAGAGTTTAGTAGCTCCAGCTAGCTTTAGTCACTAGAGTTTAGTAGCTCCAGCTAGCTTTAGTCACTAGAGTTTAGTAGCTCCAGCTAGCTTTAGTAACTAGAGTTTAGTAGCTCCAGCTAGCTTTAGTCACTAGAGTTTAGTAGCTCCAGCTAGCTTTAGTCACTAGAGTTTAGTAGCTCCAGCTAGCTTTAGTCACTAGAGTTTAGTAGCTCCAGCTAGCTTTAGTAACTAGAGTTTAGTAGCTCCAGCTAGCTTTAGTCACTAGAGTTTAGTAGCTCCAGCTAGCTTTAGTCACTAGAGTTTAGTAGCTCCAGCTAGCTTTAGTCACTAGAGTTTAGTAGCTCCAGCTAGCTTTAGTCACTAGAGTTTAGTAGCTCCAGCTAGCTTTAGTAACTAGAGTTTAGTAGCTCCAGCTAGCTTTAGTAACTAGAGTTTAGTAGCTCCAGCTAGCTTTAGTCACTAGAGTTTAGTAGCTCCAGCTAGCTTTAGTCACTAGAGTTTAGTAGCTCCAGCTAGCTTTAGTCACTAGAGTTTAGTAGCTCCAGCTAGCTTTAGTAACTAGAGTTTAGTAGCTCCAGCTAGCTTTAGTCACTAGAGTTTAGTAGCTCCAGCTAGCTTTAGTCACTAGAGTTTAGTAGCTCCAGCTAGCTTTAGTAACTAGAGTTTAGTAGCTCCAGCTAGCTTTAGTAACTAGAGTTTAGTAGCTCCAGCTAGCTTTAGTCACTAGAGTTTAGTAGCTCCAGCTAGCTTTAGTCACTAGAGTTTAGTAGCTCCAGCTAGCTTTAGTCACTAGAGTTTAGTAGCTCCAGCTAGCTTTAGTCACTAGAGTTTAGTAGCTCCAGCTAGCTTTAGTAACTAGAGTTTAGTAGCTCCAGCTAGCTTTAGTAACTAGAGTTTAGTAGCTCCAGCTAGCTTTAGTCACTAGAGTTTAGTAGCTCCAGCTAGCTTTAGTCACTAGAGTTTAGTAGCTCCAGCTAGCTTTAGTCACTAGAGTTTAGTAGCTCCAGCTAGCTTTAGTCACTAGAGTTTAGTAGCTCCAGCTAGCTTTAGTCACTAGAGTTTAGTAGCTCCAGCTAGCTTTAGTCACTAGAGTTTAGTAGCTCCAGCTAGCTTTAGTAACTAGAGTTTAGTAGCTCCAGCTAGCTTTAGTAACTAGAGTTTAGTAGCTCCAGCTAGCTTTAGTCACTAGAGTTTAGTAGCTCCAGCTAGCTTTAGTCACTAGAGTTTAGTAGCTCCAGCTAGCTTTAGTCACTAGAGTTTAGTAGCTCCAGCTAGCTTTAGTAACTAGAGTTTAGTAGCTCCAGCTAGCTTTAGTCACTAGAGTTTAGTAGCTCCAGCTAGCTTTAGTAACTAGAGTTTAGTAGCTCCAGCTAGCTTTAGTCACTAGAGTTTAGTAGCTCCAGCTAGCTTTAGTCACTAGAGTTTAGTAGCTCCAGCTAGCTTTAGTCACTAGAGTTTAGTAGCTCCAGCTAGCTTTAGTAACTAGAGTTTAGTAGCTCCAGCTAGCTTTAGTCACTAGAGTTTAGTAGCTCCAGCTAGCTTTAGTCACTAGAGTTTAGTAGCTCCAGCTAGCTTTAGTCACTAGAGTTTAGTAGCTCCAGCTAGCTTTAGTAACTAGAGTTTAGTAGCTCCAGCTAGCTTTAGTCACTAGAGTTTAGTAGCTCCAGCTAGCTTTAGTCACTAGAGTTTAGTAGCTCCAGCTAGCTTTAGTCACTAGAGTTTAGTAGCTCCAGCTAGCTTTAGTAACTAGAGTTTAGTAGCTCCAGCTAGCTTTAGTCACTAGAGTTTAGTAGCTCCAGCTAGCTTTAGTCACTAGAGTTTAGTAGCTCCAGCTAGCTTTAGTAACTAGAGTTTAGTAGCTCCAGCTAGCTTTAGTCACTAGAGTTTAGTAGCTCCAGCTAGCTTTAGTAACTAGAGTTTAGTAGCTCCAGCTAGCTTTAGTCACTAGAGTTTAGTAGCTCCAGCTAGCTTTAGTCACTAGAGTTTAGTAGCTCCAGCTAGCTTTAGTCACTAGAGTTTAGTAGCTCCAGCTAGCTTTAGTCACTAGAGTTTAGTAGCTCCAGCTAGCTTTAGTCACTAGAGTTTAGTAGCTCCAGCTAGCTTTAGTAACTAGAGTTTAGTAGCTCCAGCTAGCTTTAGTAACTAGAGTTTAGTAGCTCCAGCTAGCTTTAGTAACTAGAGTTTAGTAGCTCCAGCTAGCTTTAGTCACTAGAGTTTAGTAGCTCCAGCTAGCTTTAGTCACTAGAGTTTAGTAGCTCCAGCTAGCTTTAGTCACTAGAGTTTAGTAGCTCCAGCTAGCTTTAGTCACTAGAGTTTAGTAGCTCCAGCTAGCTTTAGTCACTAGAGTTTAGTAGCTCCAGCTAGCTTTAGTAACTAGAGTTTAGTAGCTCCAGCTAGCTTTAGTAACTAGAGTTTAGTAGCTCCAGCTAGCTTTAGTCACTAGAGTTTAGTAGCTCCAGCTAGCTTTAGTCACTAGAGTTTAGTAGCTCCAGCTAGCTTTAGTAACTAGAGTTTAGTAGCTCCAGCTAGCTTTAGTCACTAGAGTTTAGTAGCTCCAGCTAGCTTTAGTCACTAGAGTTTAGTAGCTCCAGCTAGCTTTAGTCACTAGAGTTTAGTAGCTCCAGCTAGCTTTAGTAACTAGAGTTTAGTAGCTCCAGCTAGCTTTAGTCACTAGAGTTTAGTAGCTCCAGCTAGCTTTAGTCACTAGAGTTTAGTAGCTCCAGCTAGCTTTAGTCACTAGAGTTTAGTAGCTCCAGCTAGCTTTAGTCACTAGAGTTTAGTAGCTCCAGCTAGCTTTAGTCACTAGAGTTTAGTAGCTCCAGCTAGCTTTAGTAACTAGAGTTTAGTAGCTCCAGCTAGCTTTAGTCACTAGAGTTTAGTAGCTCCAGCTAGCTTTAGTCACTAGAGTTTAGTAGCTCCAGCTAGCTTTAGTCACTAGAGTTTAGTAGCTCCAGCTAGCTTTAGTCACTAGAGTTTAGTAGCTCCAGCTAGCTTTAGTAACTAGAGTTTAGTAGCTCCAGCTAGCTTTAGTCACTAGAGTTTAGTAGCTCCAGCTAGCTTTAGTAACTAGAGTTTAGTAGCTCCAGCTAGCTTTAGTCACTAGAGTTTAGTAGCTCCAGCTAGCTTTAGTAACTAGAGTTTAGTAGCTCCAGCTAGCTTTAGTCACTAGAGTTTAGTAGCTCCAGCTAGCTTTAGTCACTAGAGTTTAGTAGCTCCAGCTAGCTTTAGTAACTAGAGTTTAGTAGCTCCAGCTAGCTTTAGTCACTAGAGTTTAGTAGCTCCAGCTAGCTTTAGTCACTAGAGTTTAGTAGCTCCAGCTAGCTTTAGTCACTAGAGTTTAGTAGCTCCAGCTAGCTTTAGTAACTAGAGTTTAGTAGCTCCAGCTAGCTTTAGTCACTAGAGTTTAGTAGCTCCAGCTAGCTTTAGTAACTAGAGTTTAGTAGCTCCAGCTAGCTTTAGTCACTAGAGTTTAGTAGCTCCAGCTAGCTTTAGTCACTAGAGTTTAGTAGCTCCAGCTAGCTTTAGTCACTAGAGTTTAGTAGCTCCAGCTAGCTTTAGTAACTAGAGTTTAGTAGCTCCAGCTAGCTTTAGTCACTAGAGTTTAGTAGCTCCAGCTAGCTTTAGTAACTAGAGTTTAGTAGCTCCAGCTAGCTTTAGTAACTAGAGTTTAGTAGCTCCAGCTAGCTTTAGTCACTAGAGTTTAGTAGCTCCAGCTAGCTTTAGTCACTAGAGTTTAGTAGCTCCAGCTAGCTTTAGTAACTAGAGTTTAGTAGCTCCAGCTAGCTTTAGTCACTAGAGTTTAGTAGCTCCAGCTAGCTTTAGTAACTAGAGTTTAGTAGCTCCAGCTAGCTTTAGTCACTAGAGTTTAGTAGCTCCAGCTAGCTTTAGTCACTAGAGTTTAGTAGCTCCAGCTAGCTTTAGTAACTAGAGTTTAGTAGCTCCAGCTAGCTTTAGTAACTAGAGTTTAGTAGCTCCAGCTAGCTTTAGTCACTAGAGTTTAGTAGCTCCAGCTAGCTTTAGTCACTAGAGT
Organism: Champsocephalus esox; assembly: GCA_036324585.1. Taxonomy (NCBI): domain Eukaryota; kingdom Metazoa; phylum Chordata; class Actinopteri; order Perciformes; family Channichthyidae; genus Champsocephalus; species Champsocephalus esox. The sequence goes on from CM070499.1 coordinate 1,111,092, forward strand.
TTAGTAGCTCCAGCTAGCTTTAGTAACTAGAGTTTAGTAGCTCCAGCTAGCTTTAGTAACTAGAGTTTAGTAGCTCCAGCTAGCTTTAGTAACTAGAGTTTAGTAGCTCCAGCTAGCTTTAGTCACTAGAGTTTAGTAGCTCCAGCTAGCTTTAGTCACTAGAGTTTAGTAGCTCCAGCTAGCTTTAGTCACTAGAGTTTAGTAGCTCCAGCTAGCTTTAGTCACTAGAGTTTAGTAGCTCCAGCTAGCTTTAGTCACTAGAGTTTAGTAGCTCCAGCTAGCTTTAGTAACTAGAGTTTAGTAGCTCCAGCTAGCTTTAGTCACTAGAGTTTAGTAGCTCCAGCTAGCTTTAGTCACTAGAGTTTAGTAGCTCCAGCTAGCTTTAGTCACTAGAGTTTAGTAGCTCCAGCTAGCTTTAGTCACTAGAGTTTAGTAGCTCCAGCTAGCTTTAGTAACTAGAGTTTAGTAGCTCCAGCTAGCTTTAGTCACTAGAGTTTAGTAGCTCCAGCTAGCTTTAGTAACTAGAGTTTAGTAGCTCCAGCTAGCTTTAGTCACTAGAGTTTAGTAGCTCCAGCTAGCTTTAGTAACTAGAGTTTAGTAGCTCCAGCTAGCTTTAGTCACTAGAGTTTAGTAGCTCCAGCTAGCTTTAGTCACTAGAGTTTAGTAGCTCCAGCTAGCTTTAGTAACTAGAGTTTAGTAGCTCCAGCTAGCTTTAGTAACTAGAGTTTAGTAGCTCCAGCTAGCTTTAGTCACTAGAGTTTAGTAGCTCCAGCTAGCTTTAGTAACTAGAGTTTAGTAGCTCCAGCTAGCTTTAGTAACTAGAGTTTAGTAGCTCCAGCTAGCTTTAGTCACTAGAGTTTAGTAGCTCCAGCTAGCTTTAGTCACTAGAGTTTAGTAGCTCCAGCTAGCTTTAGTAACTAGAGTTTAGTAGCTCCAGCTAGCTTTAGTCACTAGAGTTTAGTAGCTCCAGCTAGCTTTAGTCACTAGAGTTTAGTAGCTCCAGCTAGCTTTAGTAACTAGAGTTTAGTAGCTCCAGCTAGCTTTAGTAACTAGAGTTTAGTAGCTCCAGCTAGCTTTAGTAACTAGAGTTTAGTAGCTCCAGCTAGCTTTAGTCACTAGAGTTTAGTAGCTCCAGCTAGCTTTAGTAACTAGAGTTTAGTAGCTCCAGCTAGCTTTAGTCACTAGAGTTTAGTAGCTCCAGCTAGCTTTAGTAACTAGAGTTTAGTAGCTCCAGCTAGCTTTAGTCACTAGAGTTTAGTAGCTCCAGCTAGCTTTAGTCACTAGAGTTTAGTAGCTCCAGCTAGCTTTAGTCACTAGAGTTTAGTAGCTCCAGCTAGCTTTAGTAACTAGAGTTTAGTAGCTCCAGCTAGCTTTAGTCACTAGAGTTTAGTAGCTCCAGCTAGCTTTAGTCACTAGAGTTTAGTAGCTCCAGCTAGCTTTAGTCACTAGAGTTTAGTAGCTCCAGCTAGCTTTAGTAACTAGAGTTTAGTAGCTCCAGCTAGCTTTAGTCACTAGAGTTTAGTAGCTCCAGCTAGCTTTAGTCACTAGAGTTTAGTAGCTCCAGCTAGCTTTAGTCACTAGAGTTTAGTAGCTCCAGCTAGCTTTAGTCACTAGAGTTTAGTAGCTCCAGCTAGCTTTAGTCACTAGAGTTTAGTAGCTCCAGCTAGCTTTAGTAACTAGAGTTTAGTAGCTCCAGCTAGCTTTAGTCACTAGAGTTTAGTAGCTCCAGCTAGCTTTAGTAACTAGAGTTTAGTAGCTCCAGCTAGCTTTAGTAACTAGAGTTTAGTAGCTCCAGCTAGCTTTAGTAACTAGAGTTTAGTAGCTCCAGCTAGCTTTAGTAACTAGAGTTTAGTAGCTCCAGCTAGCTTTAGTCACTAGAGTTTAGTAGCTCCAGCTAGCTTTAGTAACTAGAGTTTAGTAGCTCCAGCTAGCTTTAGTAACTAGAGTTTAGTAGCTCCAGCTAGCTTTAGTCACTAGAGTTTAGTAGCTCCAGCTAGCTTTAGTAACTAGAGTTTAGTAGCTCCAGCTAGCTTTAGTAACTAGAGTTTAGTAGCTCCAGCTAGCTTTAGTCACTAGAGTTTAGTAGCTCCAGCTAGCTTTAGTCACTAGAGTTTAGTAGCTCCAGCTAGCTTTAGTAACTAGAGTTTAGTAGCTCCAGCTAGCTTTAGTCACTAGAGTTTAGTAGCTCCAGCTAGCTTTAGTAACTAGAGTTTAGTAGCTCCAGCTAGCTTTAGTAACTAGAGTTTAGTAGCTCCAGCTAGCTTTAGTCACTAGAGTTTAGTAGCTCCAGCTAGCTTTAGTCACTAGAGTTTAGTAGCTCCAGCTAGCTTTAGTAACTAGAGTTTAGTAGCTCCAGCTAGCTTTAGTCACTAGAGTTTAGTAGCTCCAGCTAGCTTTAGTCACTAGAGTTTAGTAGCTCCAGCTAGCTTTAGTAACTAGAGTTTAGTAGCTCCAGCTAGCTTTAGTAACTAGAGTTTAGTAGCTCCAGCTAGCTTTAGTCACTAGAGTTTAGTAGCTCCAGCTAGCTTTAGTAACTAGAGTTTAGTAGCTCCAGCTAGCTTTAGTCACTAGAGTTTAGTAGCTCCAGCTAGCTTTAGTAACTAGAGTTTAGTAGCTCCAGCTAGCTTTAGTCACTAGAGTTTAGTAGCTCCAGCTAGCTTTAGTCACTAGAGTTTAGTAGCTCCAGCTAGCTTTAGTCACTAGAGTTTAGTAGCTCCAGCTAGCTTTAGTCACTAGAGTTTAGTAGCTCCAGCTAGCTTTAGTCACTAGAGTTTAGTAGCTCCAGCTAGCTTTAGTCACTAGAGTTTAGTAGCTCCAGCTAGCTTTAGTAACTAGAGTTTAGTAGCTCCAGCTAGCTTTAGTAACTAGAGTTTAGTAGCTCCAGCTAGCTTTAGTCACTAGAGTTTAGTAGCTCCAGCTAGCTTTAGTAACTAGAGTTTAGTAGCTCCAGCTAGCTTTAGTAACTAGAGTTTAGTAGCTCCAGCTAGCTTTAGTCACTAGAGTTTAGTAGCTCCAGCTAGCTTTAGTAACTAGAGTTTAGTAGCTCCAGCTAGCTTTAGTAACTAGAGTTTAGTAGCTCCAGCTAGCTTTAGTCACTAGAGTTTAGTAGCTCCAGCTAGCTTTAGTAACTAGAGTTTAGTAGCTCCAGCTAGCTTTAGTCACTAGAGTTTAGTAGCTCCAGCTAGCTTTAGTCACTAGAGTTTAGTAGCTCCAGCTAGCTTTAGTAACTAGAGTTTAGTAGCTCCAGCTAGCTTTAGTAACTAGAGTTTAGTAGCTCCAGCTAGCTTTAGTAACTAGAGTTTAGTAGCTCCAGCTAGCTTTAGTAACTAGAGTTTAGTAGCTCCAGCTAGCTTTAGTAACTAGAGTTTAGTAGCTCCAGCTAGCTTTAGTCACTAGAGTTTAGTAGCTCCAGCTAGCTTTAGTCACTAGAGTTTAGTAGCTCCAGCTAGCTTTAGTAACTAGAGTTTAGTAGCTCCAGCTAGCTTTAGTAACTAGAGTTTAGTAGCTCCAGCTAGCTTTAGTAACTAGAGTTTAGTAGCTCCAGCTAGCTTTAGTCACTAGAGTTTAGTAGCTCCAGCTAGCTTTAGTCACTAGAGTTTAGTAGCTCCAGCTAGCTTTAGTCACTAGAGTTTAGTAGCTCCAGCTAGCTTTAGTAACTAGAGTTTAGTAGCTCCAGCTAGCTTTAGTCACTAGAGTTTAGTAGCTCCAGCTAGCTTTAGTAACTAGAGTTTAGTAGCTCCAGCTAGCTTTAGTACTAGAGTTTAGTAGCTCCAGCTAGCTTTAGTCACTAGAGTTTAGTAGCTCCAGCTAGCTTTAGTCACTAGAGTTTAGTAGCTCCAGCTAGCTTTAGTCACTAGAGTTTAGTAGCTCCAGCTAGCTTTAGTCACTAGAGTTTAGTAGCTCCAGCTAGCTTTAGTAACTAGAGTTTAGTAGCTCCAGCTAGCTTTAGTCACTAGAGTTTAGTAGCTCCAGCTAGCTTTAGTCACTAGAGTTTAGTAGCTCCAGCTAGCTTTAGTCACTAGAGTTTAGTAGCTCCAGCTAGCTTTAGTAACTAGAGTTTAGTAGCTCCAGCTAGCTTTAGTAACTAGAGTTTAGTAGCTCCAGCTAGCTTTAGTAACTAGAGTTTAGTAGCTCCAGCTAGCTTTAGTAACTAGAGTTTAGTAGCTCCAGCTAGCTTTAGTCACTAGAGTTTAGTAGCTCCAGCTAGCTTTAGTCACTAGAGTTTAGTAGCTCCAGCTAGCTTTAGTCACTAGAGTTTAGTAGCTCCAGCTAGCTTTAGTCACTAGAGTTTAGTAGCTCCAGCTAGCTTTAGTCACTAGAGTTTAGTAGCTCCAGCTAGCTTTAGTCACTAGAGTTTAGTAGCTCCAGCTAGCTTTAGTCACTAGAGTTTAGTAGCTCCAGCTAGCTTTAGTCACTAGAGTTTAGTAGCTCCAGCTAGCTTTAGTAACTAGAGTTTAGTAGCTCCAGCTAGCTTTAGTCACTAGAGTTTAGTAGCTCCAGCTAGCTTTAGTCACTAGAGTTTAGTAGCTCCAGCTAGCTTTAGTCACTAGAGTTTAGTAGCTCCAGCTAGCTTTAGTCACTAGAGTTTAGTAGCTCCAGCTAGCTTTAGTCACTAGAGTTTAGTAGCTCCAGCTAGCTTTAGTAACTAGAGTTTAGTAGCTCCAGCTAGCTTTAGTCACTAGAGTTTAGTAGCTCAGCTAGCTTTAGTACTAGTTTAGTAGCTAGCTAGCTAGAGTTTAGTAGCTCCAGCTAGCTTTAGTCACTAGAGTTTAGTAGCTCCAGCTAGCTTTAGTCACTAGAGTTTAGTAGCTCCAGCTAGCTTTAGTAACTAGAGTTTAGTAGCTCCAGCTAGCTTTAGTCACTAGAGTTTAGTAGCTCCAGCTAGCTTTAGTAACTAGAGTTTAGTAGCTCCAGCTAGCTTTAGTCACTAGAGTTTAGTAGCTCCAGCTAGCTTTAGTCACTAGAGTTTAGTAGCTCCAGCTAGCTTTAGTCACTAGAGTTTAGTAGCTCCAGCTAGCTTTAGTAACTAGAGTTTAGTAGCTCCAGCTAGCTTTAGTCACTAGAGTTTAGTAGCTCCAGCTAGCTTTAGTAACTAGAGTTTAGTAGCTCCAGCTAGCTTTAGTAACTAGAGTTTAGTAGCTCCAGCTAGCTTTAGTCACTAGAGTTTAGTAGCTCCAGCTAGCTTTAGTAACTAGAGTTTAGTAGCTCCAGCTAGCTTTAGTAACTAGAGTTTAGTAGCTCCAGCTAGCTTTAGTCACTAGAGTTTAGTAGCTCCAGCTAGCTTTAGTAACTAGAGTTTAGTAGCTCCAGCTAGCTTTAGTCACTAGAGTTTAGTAGCTCCAGCTAGCTTTAGTACTAGAGTTTAGTAGCTCCAGCTAGCTTTAGTAACTAGAGTTTAGTAGCTCCAGCTAGCTTTAGTCACTAGAGTTTAGTAGCTCCAGCTAGCTTTAGTAACTAGAGTTTAGTAGCTCCAGCTAGCTTTAGTCACTAGAGTTTAGTAGCTCCAGCTAGCTTTAGTCACTAGAGTTTAGTAGCTCCAGCTAGCTTTAGTCACTAGAGTTTAGTAGCTCCAGCTAGCTTTAGTCACTAGAGTTTAGTAGCTCCAGCTAGCTTTAGTCACTAGAGTTTAGTAGCTCCAGCTAGCTTTAGTCACTAGAGTTTAGTAGCTCCAGCTAGCTTTAGTCACTAGAGTTTAGTAGCTCCAGCTAGCTTTAGTCACTAGAGTTTAGTAGCTCCAGCTAGCTTTAGTAACTAGAGTTTAGTAGCTCCAGCTAGCTTTAGTAACTAGAGTTTAGTAGCTCCAGCTAGCTTTAGTAACTAGAGTTTAGTAGCTCCAGCTAGCTTTAGTAACTAGAGTTTAGTAGCTCCAGCTAGCTTTAGTCACTAGAGTTTAGTAGCTCCAGCTAGCTTTAGTCACTAGAGTTTAGTAGCTCCAGCTAGCTTTAGTCACTAGAGTTTAGTAGCTCCAGCTAGCTTTAGTCACTAGAGTTTAGTAGCTCCAGCTAGCTTTAGTAACTAGAGTTTAGTAGCTCCAGCTAGCTTTAGTCACTAGAGTTTAGTAGCTCCAGCTAGCTTTAGTAACTAGAGTTTAGTAGCTCCAGCTAGCTTTAGTAACTAGAGTTTAGTAGCTCCAGCTAGCTTTAGTCACTAGAGTTTAGTAGCTCCAGCTAGCTTTAGTCACTAGAGTTTAGTAGCTCCAGCTAGCTTTAGTACTAGAGTTTTGTAGCTCCAGCTAGCTTTAGTCACTAGAGTTTAGTAGCTCCAGCTAGCTTTAGTCACTAGAGTTTAGTAGCTCCAGCTAGCTTTAGTCACTAGAGTTTAGTAGCTCCAGCTAGCTTTAGTAACTAGAGTTTAGTAGCTCCAGCTAGCTTTAGTCACTAGAGTTTAGTAGCTCCAGCTAGCTTTAGTAACTAGAGTTTAGTAGCTCCAGCTAGCTTTAGTCACTAGAGTTTAGTAGCTCCAGCTAGCTTTAGTAACTAGAGTTTAGTAGCTCCAGCTAGCTTTAGTAACTAGAGTTTAGTAGCTCCAGCTAGCTTTAGTCACTAGAGTTTAGTAGCTCCAGCTAGCTTTAGTAACTAGAGTTTAGTAGCTCCAGCTAGCTTTAGTAACTAGAGTTTAGTAGCTCCAGCTAGCTTTAGTCACTAGAGTTTAGTAGCTCCAGCTAGCTTTAGTCACTAGAGTTTAGTAGCTCCAGCTAGCTTTAGTAACTAGAGTTTAGTAGCTCCAGCTAGCTTTAGTAACTAGAGTTTAGTAGCTCCAGCTAGCTTTAGTCACTAGAGTTTAGTAGCTCCAGCTAGCTTTAGTAACTAGAGTTTAGTAGCTCCAGCTAGCTTTAGTAACTAGAGTTTAGTAGCTCCAGCTAGCTTTAGTCACTAGAGTTTAGTAGCTCCAGCTAGCTTTAGTCACTAGAGTTTAGTAGCTCCAGCTAGCTTTAGTCACTAGAGTTTAGTAGCTCCAGCTAGCTTTAGTCACTAGAGTTTAGTAGCTCCAGCTAGCTTTAGTAACTAGAGTTTAGTAGCTCCAGCTAGCTTTAGTCACTAGAGTTTAGTAGCTCCAGCTAGCTTTAGTAACTAGAGTTTAGTAGCTCCAGCTAGCTTTAGTCACTAGAGTTTAGTAGCTCCAGCTAGCTTTAGTAACTAGAGTTTAGTAGCTCCAGCTAGCTTTAGTCACTAGAGTTTAGTAGCTCCAGCTAGCTTTAGTCACTAGAGTTTAGTAGCTCCAGCTAGCTTTAGTAACTAGAGTTTAGTAGCTCCAGCTAGCTTTAGTCACTAGAGTTTAGTAGCTCCAGCTAGCTTTAGTCACTAGAGTTTAGTAGCTCCAGCTAGCTTTAGTCACTAGAGTTTAGTAGCTCCAGCTAGCTTTAGTAACTAGAGTTTAGTAGCTCCAGCTAGCTTTAGTCACTAGAGTTTAGTAGCTCCAGCTAGCTTTAGTCACTAGAGTTTAGTAGCTCCAGCTAGCTTTAGTAACTAGAGTTTAGTAGCTCCAGCTAGCTTTAGTCACTAGAGTTTAGTAGCTCCAGCTAGCTTTAGTCACTAGAGTTTAGTAGCTCCAGCTAGCTTTAGTCACTAGAGTTTAGTAGCTCCAGCTAGCTTTAGTAACTAGAGTTTAGTAGCTCCAGCTAGCTTTAGTCACTAGAGTTTAGTAGCTCCAGCTAGCTTTAGTCACTAGAGTTTAGTAGCTCCAGCTAGCTTTAGTAACTAGAGTTTAGTAGCTCCAGCTAGCTTTAGTCACTAGAGTTTAGTAGCTCCAGCTAGCTTTAGTAACTAGAGTTTAGTAGCTCCAGCTAGCTTTAGTCACTAGAGTTTAGTAGCTCCAGCTAGCTTTAGTCACTAGAGTTTAGTAGCTCCAGCTAGCTTTAGTCACTAGAGTTTAGTAGCTCCAGCTAGCTTTAGTAACTAGAGTTTAGTAGCTCCAGCTAGCTTTAGTCACTAGAGTTTAGTAGCTCCAGCTAGCTTTAGTAACTAGAGTTTAGTAGCTCCAGCTAGCTTTAGTCACTAGAGTTTAGTAGCTCCAGCTAGCTTTAGTCACTAGAGTTTAGTAGCTCCAGCTAGCTTTAGTAACTAGAGTTTAGTAGCTCCAGCTAGCTTTAGTCACTAGAGTTTAGTAGCTCCAGCTAGCTTTAGTCACTAGAGTTTAGTAGCTCCAGCTAGCTTTAGTAACTAGAGTTTAGTAGCTCCAGCTAGCTTTAGTCACTAGAGTTTAGTAGCTCCAGCTAGCTTTAGTCACTAGAGTTTAGTAGCTCCAGCTAGCTTTAGTCACTAGAGTTTAGTAGCTCCAGCTAGCTTTAGTAACTAGAGTTTAGTAGCTCCAGCTAGCTTTAGTCACTAGAGTTTAGTAGCTCCAGCTAGCTTTAGTAACTAGAGTTTAGTAGCTCCAGCTAGCTTTAGTAACTAGAGTTTAGTAGCTCCAGCTAGCTTTAGTCACTAGAGTTTAGTAGCTCCAGCTAGCTTTAGTCACTAGAGTTTAGTAGCTCCAGCTAGCTTTAGTAACTAGAGTTTAGTAGCTCCAGCTAGCTTTAGTAACTAGAGTTTAGTAGCTCCAGCTAGCTTTAGTCACTAGAGTTTAGTAGCTCCAGCTAGCTTTAGTCACTAGAGTTTAGTAGCTCCAGCTAGCTTTAGTCACTAGAGTTTAGTAGCTCCAGCTAGCTTTAGTCACTAGAGTTTAGTAGCTCCAGCTAGCTTTAGTAACTAGAGTTTAGTAGCTCCAGCTAGCTTTAGTCACTAGAGTTTAGTAGCTCCAGCTAGCTTTAGTCACTAGAGTTTAGTAGCTCCAGCTAGCTTTAGTCACTAGAGTTTAGTAGCTCCAGCTAGCTTTAGTAACTAGAGTTTAGTAGCTCCAGCTAGCTTTAGTAACTAGAGTTTAGTAGCTCCAGCTAGCTTTAGTAACTAGAGTTTAGTAGCTCCAGCTAGCTTTAGTCACTAGAGTTTAGTAGCTCCAGCTAGCTTTAGTCACTAGAGTTTAGTAGCTCCAGCTAGCTTTAGTAACTAGAGTTTAGTAGCTCCAGCTAGCTTTAGTAACTAGAGTTTAGTAGCTCCAGCTAGCTTTAGTAACTAGAGTTTAGTAGCTCCAGCTAGCTTTAGTAACTAGAGTTTAGTAGCTCCAGCTAGCTTTAGTCACTAGAGTTTAGTAGCTCCAGCTAGCTTTAGTAACTAGAGTTTAGTAGCTCCAGCTAGCTTTAGTAACCAAAGTAAGTTGATGTTCTTCTTCTGAGATGCAGAAACATCGTGTCAGTGAGTTGTGTCTCCGTCCTCACCGGCTGGCAGGCGTTTCCCCGTCCTGACGCACAGCTCCAGCCTGCAGTGCAGGAAGATCTCTCTGCTTCCTCCCTTGAACTGGAACATGTTGAAAGAGAACACGTTGGAGGTTCCCTGTCCGTTCCCACTCAGTCTCACCGTCTCATCGTTAGCGTTCGGGCATCTGTTGAGGAGCGGGAACGCAGGCGTCATGACGACGCGTTCGGCAGCAGACCTTTCCTACGGTGCTCCCAACATCATTTACGTTTCTATTTAGTTACGTTTTTACATTCCTCAGACCCTCTGTCCTCAGACCCTCTGTCCTCAGACCCTCTGTCCTCACACCCTCTGTCCTCAGACCCTCTGTCCTCAGACCCTCTGTCCTCAGACCCTCTGTCCTCAGACCCTCTGTCCTCAGACCCTCTGTCCTCAGACCCTCTGTCCTCAGACCCTCAGTAAATGTATGTATGCTGCTTCTTAGATGTTGATGTTCAGCACTTTGGTCAACACGGTGCTGTGTAAATAAAGCTGGACTGGGTGATATGAAAGTGCCAGGATGTAGAGAACCTGCTGAGAAAGGGGCCGGTTCGGGGCGGTGTGGTTATAGACGCGTTGTAACTGATTGTTGTTCATGGAGTCGTGCATAATGAACGAAACGGACTGTTTCGTTTTGCTTCTGAGATATTCCCACGGCCACTAGCCCGACTCAGACCGGTGCATGTCTCACCCGCTGATGATGAGGTCGTGTCTCAGACTGCCGTTCGGAGCCGACCGGCTGGTGGCCCAGCAGGAGTCCGTCACGAGGGAGACCCTGTCCCCGTCCAGACGCTCCGTCCTCAGCTGCACCCAGACCCTCTGGTCCAGCTGCAGCGCCGTCTCCGGCTCCACGACGCGCTGCAGCTTCTGGTCCTCGAAGGCGCTCATCTGCAGCGTGTAGTTCCACTCTCCAGAGGCCAGCTGCTGCACCACAGAGCTGCAGGCACACACACACACACACACACACACACACACACACACACACACACACACACACACACACACACACACACACACACACACACACACACACACACACACCTGTCTCTGATCCTGAAGGTGAAGCTCTTGATCTCCGGCTCTCTGTACAGGCAGGAGAGGTCGATCTGGATCTGGTCGTGACGCGTGATCACGCCGTACTCCGACGTGTTCCTCGTCACGATGGCGTTCTTGTAGAGGATCGTGCTGTTGTTTTTCTGCAATGTGAAGAAAACGTTCATTTAATCACAGCAGTCACTTGTCCTCGTGGCCATGACAGTCCTGACAGAGAACTCTCCCTGGTCCCCGGCTTCAGCCTCTGACCCACGTGTCTGAGGTCATCACATACAGAGACTAGTTCAGCCTCTGACCCATGTATCCTCTCCAGAAGGGAAGGAGTCATCACATACAGAGACTAGTTCAGCCTCTGATCCATGTGTCTGAGGTCCTCTCTAGAAGGGAAGGAGTCATCACATACAGAGACTAGTTCAGCCTCAGGATCCATGTGTCTGAGATCCTCTCTAGAAGGGAAGGAGTCATCACATACAGAGACTAGTTCAGCCTCAGGACCCATGTGTCTGAGGTCCTCTCCAGAAGGGAAGGAGTCATCACATACAGAGACTAGTTCAGCCTCTGATCCACGTGTCTGAGATCCTCTCCAGAAGGGAAGGAGTCATCACATACAGAGACTAGTTCAGCCTCAGATCCATGTGTCTGAGATCCTCTCTAGAAGGGAAGGAGTCATCACATACAGAGACTAGTTCAGCCTCAGGATCCATGTGTCTGAGATCCTCTCTAGAAGGGAAGGAGTCATCACATACAGAGACTAGTTCAGCCTCAGGACCCATGTGTCTGAGGTCCTCTCCAGAAGGGAAGGAGTCATCACATACAGAGACTAGTTCAGCCTCAGGATCCATGTGTCTGAGATCCTCTCTAGAAGGGAAGGAGTCATCACATACAGAGACTAGTTCAGCCTCAGGATCCATGTGTCTGAGGTCCTCTCCAGAAGGGAAGGAGTCATCACATACAGAGACTTGTTCAGCCTCAGGACCCATGTATCCTCTCCAGAAGGAAGGAGTCATCACATACAGAGACTAGTTCAGCCTCAGGATCCATGTGTCTGTGACCCTCTCCAGAAGGGAAGGAGTCATCACATACAGAGACTAGTTCAGCCTCAGGACCCATGTGTCTGAGGTCCTCTCCAGAAGGGAAGGAGTCATCACATACAGAGACTAGTTCAGCCTCAGGATCCATGTGTCTGAGGTCCTCTCCAGAAGGGAAGGAGTCATCACATACAGAGACTAGTTCAGCCTCAGGACCCATGTATCCTCTCCAGAAGGAAGGAGTCATCACATACAGAGACTAGTTCAGCCTCAGGATCCCTGGCTGAAGTGGAATAGTCCATTTAGCTTAGGAACCTTCCTAAAGGAGTGAAATGACCCGGAGGTCCCTCAGTGGCAGCCGTGATAAGTGCCGTTAGAATTCTCTAGAATGATGAGAATGAAAGGAAAGGAGCTTTCAAACTTCCTTTATAACCTCCTTTAGCTTAGGAACCACTGGACCTCCCTCACTGACAGGACAGCGAAAAGTGCTGCCCCACAATGCATTGCAGCCGCAGCATGTGCCGTCACTCAACAGTCGGCCGTTCACGGAAACAACGGATTATGAGGAGAAATGATATCATGAACGTGACGGTGCTTATTAAGCATTTTAAAACGTAGGTGGTGAGTTACAAAGTGCTTTGTTCTGAACGTTCATCAGTATTATAATCAAAGAGAGAAATATGAACGTTAGTTTTCACTGAAATGATCAAATGAAGTCTCTCAGTCTTCACTGAGCTGTGGGGTTTGTTCAGCTTCTAAAGATGTCTGAATGGTGATACACACAGAGACAGATGGACTAACGTTCACAAAGCAGAGCAGCAGCATCAGAGCACGGAGCAGAGTCTCAGAGTGAGTTCACAGCAGTCCCTCGTTCTTATTGAACATCCATGTTGTAGTCCGCTGTGTAGAAAACTGTGGTTTCCATGGTTACCCCACAGCAGCAGACGCACACAATGACCTCCGCTGGCGCATCATAAACACGTGGGATAGAGAGAGTGCAGTCTCTTCTCCTAAGTCCTTTTGAATTCTCCTATCCACTATCCCTAAACCCCGTGACCTTTCACTCAGAGGTCAAGGAATAGACGATAGGGTTAGAACTTAGGAGCTGATTTTTAAACTATCCCACTGCAGCCCACGTGTCTGTGATCCTCTCCAGAGGGGAAGGAGTCATCACATACAGAGACTAGTTCCTGAGCAGTGTCCTTCACATGGAAGGAGTCATCACATACAGAGACTAGTTCCTGAGCAGTGTCCTTCACATGGAAGGAGTCATCACATACAGAGACTAGTTCCTGAGCAGTGTCCTTCACATGGAAGGAGTCATCACATACAGAGACTAGTTCCTGAGCAGTGTCCTTCACATGGAAGGAGTCATCACATACAGAGACTAGTTCCTGAGCAGTGTCCTTCACATGGAAGGAGTCATCACATACAGAGACTAGTTCCTGAGCAGTGTCCTTCACATGGAAGGAGTCATCACATACAGAGACTAGTTCCTGAGCAGTGTCCTTCACATGGAAGGAGTCATCACATACAGAGACTAGTTCCTGAGCAGTGTCCTTCACATGGAAGGAGTCATCACATACAGAGACTAGTTCCTGAGCAGTGTCCTTCACATGGAAGGAGTCATCACATACAGAGACTAGTTCCTGAGCAGTGTCCTTCACATGGAAGGAGTCATCACATACAGAGGCTAGTTCCTGAGCAGTGTCCTTCACATGCTGATATCAAGAGAAGGAGTCATCACAGTCACAAGATGGAGGAACAGAAAGCAGTATCAATGTTTACTTCAGATCAGCTCCACGTCAGAAATGAGCATGCTTGACGTCTCTCTCCATAATGAGCATGCTTGATGCCTCTCTCCATAATGAGCATGCTTGACGTCTCTCTCCACAGAGGCTGAGTCATCATGTTCATCACAGAGCTATCACCTGCCTCAAGCAGTCCTGATGCTCTTCAGGGTCCTCACACATCCCCTCATGTTCACAGCTACAGTTGAGATACCTTGTTAGCATGCTACTCTCAGGTTGGAGGAGGACACTCGGGAGTCTTCTAAATATGAGTTGCAGGAATCCGGACGTTCACTCACCACGACCTCCGTCCCGCAGATGTTGCTGCTGCTGTCGAACCCGAAGGTCACCATGTGGGTCTCGTGGTCCATGCGGCCCCTGCAGTCGGGGTCGTTCAGGTGCAGCGCTGAGTAATCGATGCCTCTGTCGGCCAGAAGACATCCAGCCAGAGTCACGGAGGCCGAGCCCTCCCTGCAGACCGCCGGCTCGCCTGCAGACACAGACATTGTTGGTATTTAACAACAAGGGGTGCTATAGTCTGTGTTGTTGTTGTGTTGTTGTTGTTGTTGTGTTGTTGTGTACCTAAAGAGTTGGTTGGTGTGTATTTGGAGGCGAACACACCCCGACAGAGGCAGAGGCCACGCCCACTTTTCTCTCCACAGAACTCGTGTTCACTGCAGAGCTGCTGACAAACAGGGACTTCAGCTACACACACGCACACACACACACACACACACACACACACACACTCATTAGTATGTTCTGTACCTGCTACTTTCTGCATTTACTTCACACCTCTGGCTACACGATGTTCAAACTGCTTTCTCTTAGTTCTGTAATCAGATTCTGGGCGATGGTAAAGTGAACTCACAGCAGGGGGTCGTCGACCTCCAGTCCTCCAGGGCGATGCCCGCCTTCAGACGGCAGGACTGGGCGTACGCCTCCATGAACTGGCAGTCGACGCCATCAACCGGACGGTAGTTACACAGCGTCTGTGTGCAGGCGGCGATGAGCGGCTCCGGGTCGGCGTGGCGATGGCAGGCGGAGAAGGGAGCCCGCCTCAGGAGACGGCAGCTGTTCAGGGGGAGAGCTGGGGTCAGTGATCGGTTCTCTGAGCGGCCTCAGAAACATCGCTGCTCGTATAACGGTCAGCTCTTACTGGTCCGCGGCGAGGCTGCAGCTGATCGAGTCGTCGACCGTGTCTGCGTGCTGAATCTCACAGCTAGAGGGAAACAAACACACATTATGAACAACATCATGACAAACAGGCTCGGAAGGACCCAGGGAGGCTGGAGGAAGCAGACTGCATGATGAGAGACAAGTTGTATCAGCTAGGAAGGACCCAGGGAGGCTGGAGGAAGCAGACTGCATGATGAGAGACAAGTTGTATCAGCTAGGAAGGACCCAGGGAGGCTGGAGGAAGCAGACTGCATGGTTAGAGACAAGTTGTATCAGCTAGGAAGGACCCAGGGAGGCTGGAGGAAGCAGACTGCATGGTTAGAGACAAGTTGTATCAGCTAGGAAGGACCCAGGGAGGCTGGAGGAAGCAGACTGCATGATGAGAGACAAGTTGTATCAGCTAGGAAGGACCCAGGGAGGCTGGAGGAAGCAGACTGCATGATGAGAGACAAGTTGTATCAGCTAGGAAGGACCCAGGGAGGCTGGAGGAAGCAGACTGCATGATTAGAAACAAGCTGTATCAGCTAGGAAGGACCCAGGGAGGCTGGAGGAAGCAGACTGCATGATGAGAGACAAGTTGTATCAGCTAGGAAGGACCCAGGGAGGCTGGAGGAAGCAGACTGCATGATTAGAAACAAGCTGTATCAGCTAGGAAGGACCCAGGGAGGCTGGAGGAAGCAGACTGCATGATGAGAGACAAGTTGTATCAGCTAGGAAGGACCCAGGGAGGCTGGAGGAAGCAGACTGCATGATGAGAGACAAGTTGTATCAGCTAGGAAGGACCCAGGGAGGCTGGAGGAAGCAGACTGCATGATGAGAAACAAGTTGTATCAGCTAGGAAGGACCCAGGGAGGCTGGAGGAAGCAGACTGCATGATGAGAGACAAGTTGTATCAGCTAGGAAGGACCCAGGGAGGCTGGAGGAAGCAGACTGCATGATGAGAGACAAGTTGTATCAGCTAGGAAGGACCCAGGGAGGCTGGAGGAAGCAGACTGCATGATGAGAGACAAGTTGTATCAGCTAGGAAGGACCCAGGGAGGCTGGAGGAAGCAGACTGCATGATGAGAGACAAGTTGTATCAGCTAGGAAGGACCCAGGGAGGCTGGAGGAAGCAGACTGCATGATGAGAAACAAGTTGTATCAGCTAGGAAGGACCCAGGGAGGCTGGAGGAAGCAGACTGCATGATTAGAGACAAGTTGTATCAGCTAGGAAGGACCCCAGGGAGGCTGGAGGAAGCAGACTGCATGATGAGAGACAAGTTGTATCAGCTAGGAAGGACCCAGGGAGGCTGGAGGAAGCAGACTGCATGGTTAGAAACAAGTTGTATCAGCTAGGAAGTACCCAGGGAGGCTGGAGGAAGCAGACTGCATGATTAGAGACAAGCTGTATCAGCTAGGAAGTACCCAGGGAGGCTGGAGGAAGCAGACTGCATGATTAGAAACAAGTTGTATCAGGCTAGGAAGTACCCAGGGAGGCTGGAGGAAGCAGACTGCATGATTAGAGACAAGTTGTATCAGCTAGGAAGGACCCAGGGAGGCTGGAGGAAGCAGACTGCATGATGAGAGACAAGTTGTATCAGGCTAGGAAGTACCCAGGGAGGCTGGAGGAAGCAGACTTCTCTGCAGCTAGGCTGGTGGTCCGGCTGGAGTCAGAGGGGCTGCCACACAAACCCTCCACAGCTTCAAAGTGTCCTGGTGGATGTGAGGAAGAAATGAGAGACTTTGACCCTAAGAAGCACAGATAGCATTATGTGATCCAAACTGCAATATAGCGGTCAGTACCTGCCACGTGCGCCGTGCTGCCATCGAACAAGATGGTCATATTGTAAGACGGTAACCCGACAGTTACTACACTCTTGTCCACGGAGAACTCCGCGCCGCTACGCTGCTGCGCGATGCTGCTGAGCGTCAGCATCTGCTCATCAACCTACCAACAACACAGGCACACACACACACAGCGCTTGTACACAATTGGATTTTGTAATGTGTGTACGTCCCCTTCGAATACAGCAGCACGAAGTAACGTCTGGCATTGTGAAGGACTGTGAAAGCTTACCAGAACTCTTCCGCCTTGTTCCAGGTTAATCGTAACCTCTGGAAGCGATAACATCAAACGGTCCAAAAAAAGCGCATCTGTACGTCGTCGTTCCCCAAAACCAACCATGAGGTGGAAACCTGAGCTTCCTGCAGACTTCATCAGAGTGTAAACACAGCGGTCGGGAACAGAGGTCACCCTGTCGAACACGTCGATGACAGAGTGGCCGGTAACGGAGCACACGACGTATTTAATGTGAGGAGCAGCCGGTGCAGCAGTTAGTGCGTCTGTTGGTGCTGTAGTTGGAGCGGCTGTAGTTGGAGCAGCTGTAGTGGAGCGGTTGTAGTTGGAGCAGCTGTAGTTGGAGCAGCTGTAGTTGGAGCGGCTGTAGTTGGAGCGACAGTTGTTGGAGCAGCTGTAGTTGGAGCGGCTGTAGTTGGAGCGGCTGTAGTTGGAGCAGCTGTAGTTGGAGTTGGAGCGACAGTTGTTGGAGCGCAGTAGTTGGAGCGGCTGTAGTCGGAGCGAAGTTGTCGGAGTGGCAGTAGTTGGAGCGGCTATAGTTGGAGCAGCAGTAGTTGGAGCAGCTGTAGTTGGAGCGGTTGTTGGAGCAGAAGTTGTCGGAGTGGCAGTAGTTGGAGCGAGCAGTTGTTGGAGCGGCTGTAGTTGGAGCAGCAGTAGTTGGAGCGGCTGTAGTTGGAGCGGAAGTTGTCGGAGTGGCAGTAGTTGGAGCGGCAGTTGTTGGAGCAGCAGTAGTTGGAGCGGCTGTAGTTGGAGCGGCTGTAGTTGGAGCAGAAGTTGTCGGAGTGGCAGTAGTTGGAGCGACAGTTGTTGGAGCGGCTGTAGTTGGAGCGGCTGTAGTTGGAGCGAAGTTGTCGGAGTGGCAGTTGTTGGAGCGGCTGTAGTTGGAGCGCAGAGTTGGAGCGGCTGTAGTTGGAGCAGTTGTTGGAGCAGAAGTTGTCGGAGTGGCAGTTGTTGGAGCGGCTGTAGTTGGAGCAGCAGTAGTTGGAGCGGCTGTAGTTGGAGCGCAGTTGTTGGAGCAGAAGTTGTCGGAGTGGCAGTTGTTGGAGCGGCTGTAGTTGGAGCAGCAGTAGTTGGAGCGGCTGTAGTTGGAGCGGCTTGTTGGAGCGAAGTTGTCGGAGTGGCAGTTGTTGGAGCGACAGTTGTTGGAGCGGCTGTAGTTGGAGCAGCTGTAGTTGGAGCGGCTGTAGTTGGAGCAGCAGTAGTTGGAGCGGTTGTTGGAGCGGCAGTAGTTGGAGCGGCTGTAGTTGGAGCAGAAGTTGTGGAGTGGCAGTTGTTGGAGCGGCTGTAGTTGGAGCAGCAGTAGTTGGAGCGAGTGCAGCAGTAGTTGGAGCGGCTGTAGTTGGAGCGAAGTTGTCGGAGAGGCAGTTGTTGGAGCGACAGTTGTTGGAGCGGCTGTAGTTGGAGCGGCAGTAGTTGGAGCGGCAGTTGTTGGAGAGGCTGTAGTTGGAGCGCAGTAGTTGGAGCGGCAGTTGTTGGAGCGGCAGTTGTTGGAGCGGCTGTAGTTGGAGCGGCTGTAGTTGGAGCGGCTGTAGTTGGAGCGGCAGTAGTTGGAGCGGCAGTAGTTGGAGCAGCAGTTGTTGGAGCGGCTGTAGTTGGAGCGGCAGTAGTTGGAGCGGCAGTTGTTGGAGCGGCTGTAGTTGGAGCGGCTGTAGTTGGAGCGGCTGTAGTTGGAGCGACAGTTGTTGGAGCGGCTGTAGTTGGAGCGGCTGTAGTTGGAGCGGCTGTAGTTGGAGCGGCTGTAGTTGGAGCGGCTGTAGTTGGAGCGGCTGTAGTTGGAGCGGCAGTAGTTGGAGCGCAGTTGTTGGAGCGGCTGTAGTTGGAGCGGCTGTAGTTGGAGCGGCTGTAGTTGGAGCGGCTGTAGTTGGAGCGGCTGTAGTTGGAGCGGCTGTAGTTGGAGCGGCAGGAGTTGGAGCAGAAGTTGTTGGAGCGGCTGTAGTTTGAGCGGCTATAGTTGGAGCAGCTGTAGTTGGAGCGGCAGTAGTTGGAGCGGCTATAGTTGGAGCAGCTGTAGTTGGAGCGGCAGTTGTTGGAGCGGCTGTAGTTGGAGCGGCAGTAGTTGGAGCGGCTGTAGTTGGAGCGGCAGTAGTTGGAGCGGCTGTAGTTGGAGCGGCTGTAGTTGGAGCGGCTGTAGTTGGAGCGGCTGTAGTTGGAGCGGCTGTAGTTGGAGCGGCTGTAGTTGGAGCGGCTGTAGTTGGAGCAGCTGTAGTTGGAGCAGTTGTAGTTGGAGTTGGAGCGACAGTAGTTGGAGCGGCTGTAGTTGGAGCGGCTGTAGTTGGAGCGGCTGTAGTTGGAGCGGCTGTAGTTGGAGCGGCTGTAGTTGGAGCGGCTGTAGTTAGAGCGGCTGTAGTTGGAGCGGCAGGAGTTGGAGCAGAAGTTGTTGGAGAGGCTGTAGTTGGAGCGAAGTTGTGGAGCGGCTGTAGTTGGAGCAGCTGTAGTTGGAGCGGAAGTTGTCGGAGTGGCAGTAGTTGGAGCGGCAGTTGTTGGAGCGGCTGTAGTTGGAGCAGCTGTAGTTGGAGCAGCTGTAGTTGGAGCAGAGCAGTTGTCGGAGCGGCTGTAGTTGGAGCGGCTGTAGTTGGAGCGGCAGTAGTTGGAGTGGCAGTAGTTGGAGCGGCTGTAGTTGGAGCGGCTGAGTTGGAGCGGCTGTAGTTGGAGAAGCAGTTGTTGGAGAGGCTGTTGTCGGAGCGGCTGTAGTCGGAGCGGCTGTAGTTGGAGCGGCAGTAGTTGGAGCGGCAGTAGTTGGAGCGGCTGTAGTTGAGCGGCTGTAGTTGGAGCGGCTGTAGTTGGAGCGGCAGTAGTTGGAGCGAGTTGTTGGAGCGGCTGTAGTTGGAGCGGCTGTAGTTGGAGCGGCTGTAGTTGGAGCGGCTGTAGTTGGAGCAGCTGTAGTTGGAGCAGCTGTAGTTGGAGCGGCAGTAGTTGGAGCTGCTATAGTTGGAGCGGCTGTAGTTGGAGCGGCAGTTGTTGGAGTGGCTGTAGTTGGAGCGGTTGTAGTTGGAGTGGCTGTAGTTGGAGCGGCAGTTGTTGGAGCAGAAGTTGTCGGAGTGGCAGTTGTTGGAGCGGCTGTAGTTGGAGCAGAGGTTGTCGGAGTGGCAGTAGTTGGAGCGGCTGTAGTTGGAGCAGAGGTTATCGGAGTGGCAGTAGTTGGAGCAGCTGTAGTTGGAGCGGCAGTAGTTGGAGCAGAAGTTGTCGGAGTGGCAGTAGTTGGAGCGGCAGTTGTTGGAGCGGCAGTAGTTGGAGCAGCTGTAGTTGGAGCAGCTGTAGTTGGAGCGGCTGTAGTCGGAGCAGAAGTTGTCGGAGTGGCAGTTGTTGGAGCGGCTATAGTTGGAGCAGCAGTTGTTGGAGCGAGTTGTCGGAGCGGCAGTTGTTGGAGTGGCAGTTGTTGGAGTGGCAGTTGTTGGAGCGGCTGTAGTTGGAGCAGCAGTAGTTGGAGCGGCTGTAGTTGGAGCGACAGTTGTTGGAGCGGCTGTAGTTGGAGCGGCTGTAGTTGGAGCGGCTGTAGTTGGAGCAGAAGTTGTCGGAGTGGCAGTTGTTGGAGATGCAGTTTGTAGTTGGAGCAGCAGTAGTTGGAGCAGCAGTAGTTGGAGAAGCAGTTGTTGGAGCAGAAGTTGTCGGAGTGGCAGTAGTTGGAGCAGAAGTTGTCGGAGAGGCAGTTGTTGGAGCGGCTGTAGTTGGAGCGGCAGTAGTTGGAGCGGCTGTAGTTGGAGCGGCTGTAGTTGGAGCGGCAGTTGTTGGAGAGGCTGTAGTTGGAGCGGCAGTAGTTGGAGCAGAAGTTGTTGGAGCGGCAGTTGTTGGAGCGGCTGTAGTTGGAGCAGAGGTTGTCGGAGCGGCAGTAGTTGGAGCGGCTGTAGTTGGAGCAGGTGTTGTCGGAGCGGCAGTAGTTGGAGCGGCTGTAGTTGGAGCAGAGTGTTGGAGCGGCAGTAGTTGGAGCAGCTGTAGTTGGAGCGGC
The DNA here is from genome assembly GCA_036324585.1 of Champsocephalus esox. Lineage (NCBI taxonomy): Eukaryota > Metazoa > Chordata > Actinopteri > Perciformes > Channichthyidae > Champsocephalus > Champsocephalus esox. The sequence goes on from CM070499.1 coordinate 1,131,410, forward strand.
AGTAGTTGGAGCAGTAGTTGTCGGAGTGGCAGTAGTTGGAGCGGCAGTAGTTGGAGCGGCAGTAGTTGGAGCGGCTGTAGTTGGAGCGGCTGTAGTTGGAGCGGCTGTAGTTGGAGCGAGTTGTTGGAGCGGCAGTTGTTGGAGCGGCTGTAGTTGGAGCAGCAGTAGTTGGAGCGGCAGTAGTTGGAGCGGCTGTAGTTGGAGCGAAGTTGTTGGAGCGGCAGTAGTTGGAGCGGCTGTAGTTGGAGCAGAGTTGTTGGAGCGGCAGTTGTTGGAGCGGCTGTAGTTGGAGCGGCTGTAGTTGGAGCGGCTGTAGTTGGAGCAGCAGTTGTTGGAGCGGCAGTTGTTGGAGCGGCTGTAGTTGGAGCGGCTGTAGTTGGAGCAGCTGTAGTTGGAGCGGCTGTAGTTGGAGCAGAGTTGTCGGAGTGGCAGTTGTTGGAGCGGCTGTAGTTGGAGCAGAAGTTGTCGGAGCGGCAGTTGTTGGAGCGGCTGTAGTTGGAGCGGCTGTAGTTGGAGCAGAGTTGTCGGAGTGGCAGTAGTTGGAGCGGCTGTAGTTGGAGCGGCAGTTGTTGGAGCAGAAGTTGTCGGAGTGGCAGTAGTTGGAGCGGCTGTAGTTGGAGCGACAGTTGTTGGAGCGCAGTAGTTGGAGAGCAGTAGTTGGAGCGGCTGTAGTTGGAGCAGAAGTAGTTGGAGAAGCAGTAGTTGGAGTGGCTGTAGTTGGAGCAGAGGTTGTCGGAGTGGCAGTTGTTGGAGCGGCAGTTGTTGGAGCAGCTGTAGTTGGAGCGGCTGTAGTTGGAGCGGCTGTAGTTGGAGCGGCTGTAGTTGGAGCGGCAGTTGTTGGAGTGGCAGTTGTTGGAGCGGCAGTAGTTGGAGCGGCTGTAGTTGGAGCGGCTGTAGTTGGAGCAGAAGTTGTTGGAGCGGCAGTAGTTGGAGCAGCTGTAGTTGGAGCAGCAGTAGTTGGAGAGGCTGTAGTTGGAGCGGCAGTAGTTGGAGCGGCTGTAGTTGGAGCAGAAGTTGTTGGAGTGCATGTAGTTGGATCAGCTGTAGTTGGAGCGGCTGTAGTTGGAGCGGCTGTAGTTGGTGCGGCTGTTGTTGGAGCGACAGTAGTTGGAGCAGAAGTTGTCGGAGTGGCTGTAGTTGGAGCGGCAGTAGTTGGAGCGGCTGTTGTTGGAGCGACAGTAGTTGGAGCAGAAGTTGTCGGAGTGGCAGTAGTTGGAGCAGAAGTTGTCGGAGTGGCAGTAGTTGGAGAGGCAGTAGTTGGAGCGGCAGTAGTTGGAGAGGCAGTAGTTGGAGCGGCAGTAGTTGGAGAGGCAGTAGTTGGAGAGGCAGTAGTTGGAGTGGCAGTAGTTGGAGCGGCTGTAGTTGGAGCGGCAGTAGTTGGAGCGGCTGTAGTTGGAGCGGCTGTAGTTGGAGCGGCTGTATTTGGAGCGGCTGTAGTTGGAGCGGCTGTATTTGGAGCGGCTGTAGTTGGAGCGGCTGTAGTTGGAGCGGCTGTAGTTGGAGCGGCTGTAGTTGGAGCAGCTGTAGTTGGAGCAGTTGTAGTTGGAGTTGGAGCGACAGTAGTTGGAGCGGCTGTAGTTGGAGCGGTTGTAGTTGGAGCGGCTGTAGTTGGAGCGGCTGTAGTTGGAGCGGCTGTAGTTGGAGCGGCAGTAGTTGGAGCGGCTGTAGTTGGAGCAGAAGTTGTTGGAGCGGCAGTAGTTGGAGCGGCTGTAGTTGGAGCGGCTGTAGTTGGAGCAGAAGTTGTTGGAGCGGCAGTAGTTGGAGCAGCTGTAGTTGGAGCAGAAGTAGTTGGAGAGGCTGTAGTTGGAGCGGCAGTAGTTGGAGCGGCTGTAGTTGGAGCAGAAGTTGTTGGAGTGCATGTAGTTGGATCAGCTGTAGTTGGAGCGGCTGTAGTTGGAGCGGCTGTAGTTGGTGCGGCTGTTGTTGGAGCGACAGTAGTTGGAGCAGAAGTTGTCGGAGTGGCTGTAGTTGGAGCGGCAGTAGTTGGAGCGGCTGTTGTTGGAGCGACAGTAGTTGGAGCAGAAGTTGTCGGAGTGGCAGTAGTTGGAGCAGAAGTTGTCGGAGTGGCAGTAGTTGGAGAGGCAGTAGTTGGAGCGGCAGTAGTTGGAGAGGCAGTAGTTGGAGCGGCAGTAGTTGGAGCGGCTGTAGTTGGAGCGGCTGTAGTTGGAGCGGCTGTAGTTGGAGCGGCAGTTGTTGGAGCAGCTGTAGTTGGAGCGGCTGTAGTTGGAGCGGCTGTAGTTGGAGCGGCAGGAGTTGGAGCAGAAGTTGTTGGAGCGGCTGTAGTTTGAGCGGCTATAGTTGGAGCAGCTGTAGTTGGAGCGGCTGTAGTTGGAGCGGCAGTTGTTGGAGCAGCTGTAGTTGGAGCGGCTATAGTTGGAGCGGCTGTAGTTGGAGCGGCAGTTGTTGGAGCGGCTGTAGTTGGAGCGGCAGTAGTTGGAGCGGCTGTAGTTGCAGCGGCAGTAGTTGGAGCGGCTGTAGTTGGAGCGGCTGTAGTTGGAGCGGCTGTATTTGGAGTGGCTGTAGTTGGAGCGGCTGTAGTTGGAGCGGCTGTAGTTGGAGCGGCTGTAGTTGGAGCAGCTGTAGTTGGAGTTGGAGCGACAGTAGTTGGAGCGGCTGTAGTTGGAGCGGTTGTAGTTGGAGCGGCTGTAGTTGGAGCGGCTGTAGTTGGAGCGGCAGTAGTTGGAGCGGCTGTAGTTGGAGCAGCTGTAGTTGGAGCGGCTGTAGTCGGAGCAGAAGTTGTCGGAGTGGCAGTTGTTGGAGCGGCTATAGTTGGAGCAGCAGTAGTTGGAGCAGCTGTAGTTGGAGCAGCAGTAGTTGGAGCGGCTGTAGTTGGAGCGGCTGTAGTTGGAGCGGCTGTAGTTGGAGCGACAGTTGTTGGAGCGGCTGTAGTTGGAGCAGCAGTAGTTGGAGCGGCTGTAGTTGGAGCGACAGTTGTTGGAGCGGCTGTAGTTGGAGCGACAGTTGTTGGAGCGGCTGTAGTTGGAGCGGCTGTAGTTGGAGCGGCTGTAGTTGGAGAAGCAGTTGTTGGAGCAGAAGTTGTCGGAGTGGCAGTTGTTGGAGATGCAGTTATTGGAGCAGCAGTAGTTGGAGCAGCTGTAGTTGGAGCGGCTGTAGTTGGAGCAGCAGTAGTTGGAGAAGCAGTTGTTGGAGCAGAAGTTGTCGGAGAGGCAGTTGTCGGAGCGACAGTTGTTGGAGCGGCTGTAGTTGGAGCGGCAGTAGTTGGAGCGGCTGTAGTTGGAGCGGCTGTAGTTGGAGCGGCAGTTGTTGGAGCAGCTGTAGTTGGAGCGGCTGTAGTTAGAGCGGCTGTAGTTGGTGCGGCTGTTGTTGGAGCAGCTGTAGTTGGAGCGGCTGTAGTTAGAGCGGCTGTAGTTGGAGCGGCAGTAGTTGGAGCGGCTGTTGTTGGAGCGACAGTAGTTGGAGCAGAAGTTGTCGGAGTGGCAGTAGTTGGAGCAGAAGTTGTCGGAGTGGCAGTAGTTGGAGAGGCAGTAGTTGGAGCGGCAGTAGTTGGAGCAGGCAGTAGTTGGAGCGGCAGTAGTTGGAGCGGCTGTAGTTGGAGCGGCTGTAGTTGGAGCGGCTGTAGTTGGAGCGGCAGTTGTTGGAGCAGCTGTAGTTGGAGCGGCTGTAGTTGGAGCGGCTGTAGTTGGAGCGGCAGGAGTTGGAGCAGAAGTTGTTGGAGCGGCTGTAGTTTGAGCGGCTATAGTTGGAGCAGCTGTAGTTGGAGCGGCTGTAGTTGGAGCGGCAGTTGTTGGAGCAGCTGTAGTTGGAGCGGCTATAGTTGGAGCAGCTGTAGTTGGAGCGGCAGTTGTTGGAGCGGCTGTAGTTGGAGCGGCAGTAGTTGGAGCAGAAGTTGTTGGAGTGCATGTAGTTGGATCAGCTGTAGTTGGAGCGGCTGTAGTTGGAGCGGCTGTAGTTGGTGCGGCTGTTGTTGGAGCGACAGTAGTTGGAGCAGAAGTTGTCGGAGTGGCTGTAGTTGGAGCGGCAGTAGTTGGAGCGGCTGTTGTTGGAGCGACAGTAGTTGGAGCAGAAGTTGTCGGAGTGGCAGTAGTTGGAGCAGAAGTTGTCGGAGTGGCAGTAGTTGGAGAGGCAGTAGTTGGAGCGGCAGTAGTTGGAGAGGCAGTAGTTGGAGCGGCAGTAGTTGGAGCGGCTGTAGTTGGAGCGGCTGTAGTTGGAGCGGCTGTAGTTGGAGCGGCAGTTGTTGGAGCAGCTGTAGTTGGAGCGGCTGTAGTTGGAGCGGCTGTAGTTGGAGCGGCAGGAGTTGGAGCAGAAGTTGTTGGAGCGGCTGTAGTTTGAGCGGCTATAGTTGGAGCAGCTGTAGTTGGAGCGGCTGTAGTTGGAGCGGCAGTTGTTGGAGCAGCTGTAGTTGGAGCGGCTATAGTTGGAGCAGCTGTAGTTGGAGCGGCAGTTGTTGGAGCGGCTGTAGTTGGAGCGGCAGTAGTTGGAGCGGCTGTAGTTGCAGCGGCAGTAGTTGGAGCGGCTGTAGTTGGAGCGGCTGTAGTTGGAGCGGCTGTATTTGGAGTGGCTGTAGTTGGAGCGGCTGTAGTTGGAGCGGCTGTAGTTGGAGCGGCTGTAGTTGGAGCAGCTGTAGTTGGAGTTGGAGCGACAGTAGTTGGAGCGGCTGTAGTTGGAGCGGTTGTAGTTGGAGCGGCTGTAGTTGGAGCGGCTGTAGTTGGAGCGGCAGTAGTTGGAGCGGCTGTAGTTGGAGCAGCTGTAGTTGGAGCGGCTGTAGTCGGAGCAGAAGTTGTCGGAGTGGCAGTTGTTGGAGCGGCTATAGTTGGAGCAGCAGTAGTTGGAGCAGCTGTAGTTGGAGCAGCAGTAGTTGGAGCGGCTGTAGTTGGAGCGGCTGTAGTTGGAGCGGCTGTAGTTGGAGCGACAGTTGTTGGAGCGGCTGTAGTTGGAGCAGCAGTAGTTGGAGCGGCTGTAGTTGGAGCGACAGTTGTTGGAGCGGCTGTAGTTGGAGCGACAGTTGTTGGAGCGGCTGTAGTTGGAGCGGCTGTAGTTGGAGCGGCTGTAGTTGGAGAAGCAGTTGTTGGAGCAGAAGTTGTCGGAGTGGCAGTTGTTGGAGATGCAGTTATTGGAGCAGCAGTAGTTGGAGCAGCTGTAGTTGGAGCGGCTGTAGTTGGAGCAGCAGTAGTTGGAGAAGCAGTTGTTGGAGCAGAAGTTGTCGGAGAGGCAGTTGTCGGAGCGACAGTTGTTGGAGCGGCTGTAGTTGGAGCGGCAGTAGTTGGAGCGGCTGTAGTTGGAGCGGCTGTAGTTGGAGCGGCAGTTGTTGGAGCAGCTGTAGTTGGAGCGGCTGTAGTTAGAGCGGCTGTAGTTGGTGCGGCTGTTGTTGGAGCGACAGTAGTTGGAGCAGAAGTTGTCGGAGTGGCTGTAGTTGGAGCGGCAGTAGTTGGAGCGGCTGTTGTTGGAGCGACAGTAGTTGGAGCAGAAGTTGTCGGAGTGGCAGTAGTTGGAGCAGAAGTTGTCGGAGTGGCAGTAGTTGGAGAGGCAGTAGTTGGAGCGGCAGTAGTTGGAGAGGCAGTAGTTGGAGCGGCAGTAGTTGGAGCGGCTGTAGTTGGAGCGGCTGTAGTTGGAGCGGCTGTAGTTGGAGCGGCAGTTGTTGGAGCAGCTGTAGTTGGAGCGGCTGTAGTTGGAGCGGCTGTAGTTGGAGCGGCAGGAGTTGGAGCAGAAGTTGTTGGAGCGGCTGTAGTTGAGCGGCTATAGTTGGAGCAGCTGTAGTTGGAGCGGCTGTAGTTGGAGCGGCAGTTGTTGGAGCAGCTGTAGTTGGAGCGGCTATAGTTGGAGCAGCTGTAGTTGGAGCGGCAGTTGTTGGAGCGGCTGTAGTTGGAGCGGCAGTAGTTGGAGCGGCTGTAGTTGCAGCGGCAGTAGTTGGAGCGGCTGTAGTTGGAGCGGCTGTAGTTGGAGCGGCTGTATTTGGAGTGGCTGTAGTTGGAGCGGCTGTAGTTGGAGCGGCTGTAGTTGGAGCGGCTGTAGTTGGAGCAGCTGTAGTTGGAGTTGGAGCGACAGTAGTTGGAGCGGCTGTAGTTGGAGCGGTTGTAGTTGGAGCGGCTGTAGTTGGAGCGGCTGTAGTTGGAGCGGCAGTAGTTGGAGCGGCTGTAGTTGGAGCAGCTGTAGTTGGAGCGGCTGTAGTCGGAGCAGAAGTTGTCGGAGTGGCAGTTGTTGGAGCGGCTATAGTTGGAGCAGCAGTAGTTGGAGCAGCAGTTGTAGGAGCAGAAGTTGTCGGAGCGGCAGTTGTTGGAGCGACAGTTGTTGGAGTGGCAGTTGTTGGAGCGGCTGTAGTTGGAGCAGCAGTAGTTGGAGCGGCTGTAGTTGGAGCGACAGTTGTTGGAGCGGCTGTAGTTGGAGCGGCTGTAGTTGGAGCGGCTGTAGTTGGAGAAGCAGTTGTTGGAGCAGAAGTTGTCGGAGTGGCAGTTGTTGGAGATGCAGTTATTGGAGCAGCAGTAGTTGGAGCAGCTGTAGTTGGAGCGGCTGTAGTTGGAGCAGCAGTAGTTGGAGAAGCAGTTGTTGGAGCAGAAGTTGTCGGAGAGGCAGTTGTCGGAGCGACAGTTGTTGGAGCGGCTGTAGTTGGAGCGGCAGTAGTTGGAGCGGCTGTAGTTGGAGCGGCTGTAGTTGGAGCGGCAGTTGTTGGAGCAGCTGTAGTTGGAGCGGCTGTAGTTAGAGCGGCTGTAGTTGGAGCGGCAGGAGTTGGAGCAGAAGTTGTTGGAGCGGCTGTAGTTTGAGCGGCTATAGTTGGAGCAGCTGTAGTTGGAGCGGCAGTAGTTGGAGCAGCTGTAGTTGGAGCGGCAGTTGTTGGAGCAGAAGTTGTCGGAGTGGCAGTTGTTGGAGCGGCTGTAGTTGGAGCAGAGGTTGTCGGAGTGGCAGTAGTTGGAGCGGCTGTAGTTGGAGCAGAGGTTGTCGGAGTGGCAGTAGTTGGAGCGGCTGTAGTTGGAGCAGAGGTTATCGGAGTGGCAGTAGTTGGAGCAGCTGTAGTTGGAGCGGCAGTAGTTGGAGCAGAAGTTGTCGGAGTGGCAGTAGTTGGAGCGGCAGTTGTTGGAGCGGCAGTAGTTGGAGCAGCTGTAGTTGGAGCAGCTGTAGTTGGAGCGGCTGTAGTCGGAGCAGAAGTTGTCGGAGTGGCAGTTGTTGGAGCGGCTATAGTTGGAGCAGCTGTAGTTGGAGAAGCAGTTGTTGGAGAAGCTGTAGTTGGAGCGGCAGTTGTCGGAGTGGCAGTTGTTGGAGCAGAAGTTGTCGGAGAAGCAGTAGTTGGAGCGGCAGTTGTTGGAGCGGCAGTTGTTGGAGCGGCAGTTGTTGGAGCGGCTGTAGTTGGAGCGGCTGTAGTTGGAGCGGCAGTAGTTGGAGCGGCTGTAGTTGGAGCGGCTGTAGTTGGAGCGGCAGTAGTTGGAGCGGCTGTAGTTGGAGCGGCTGTAGTTGGAGTGGCTGTAGTTGGAGCGACAGTAGTTGGAGCGGCTGTAGTTGGAGCGGTTGTAGTTGGAGTGGCTGTAGTTGGAGCAGTTGTAGTTGGAGAAGCATTTGTTGGAGAAGCTGTAGTTGGAGCAGCTGTAGTTGGAGAAGCAGTTGTTGGAGAAGCTGTAGTTGTAGCGGCAGTTGTTGGAGCGGCTGTAGTTGGAGCGGCTGTAGTTGGAGCAGCAGTAGTTGGAGCGGCTGTAGTTGGAGCGGCTGTAGTTGGAGCGACAGTTGTTGGAGTGGCAGTTGTTGGAGCGGCTGTAGTTGGAGAAGCATTTGTTGGAGAAGCTGTAGTTGGAGCAGCTGTAGTTGGAGAAGCAGTTGTTGGAGAAGCTGTAGTTGTAGCGGCAGTTGTTGGAGCGGCTGTAGTTGGAGCGGCTGTAGTTGGAGCAGCAGTAGTTGGAGCAGCTGTAGTTGGAGCGACAGTTGTTGGAGTGGCAGTTGTTGGAGCGGCTGTAGTTGGAGCAGAGGTTGTCGGAGTGGCAGTTGTTGGAGCAGAAGTTGTCGGAGAAGCAGTAGTTGGAGCGGCTGTAGTTGGAGCGGCAGTTGTTGGAGAGGCAGTTGTTGGAGCAGCAGTTGTTGGAGCAGCTGTAGTTGGAGCGGCTGTAGTTGGAGCGGCAGTAGTTGGAGCGGCTGTAGTTGGAGCGGCTGTAGTTGGAGCGGCAGTAGTTGGAGCGGTTGTAGTTGGAGCGGCTGTAGTTGGAGCGGCTGTAGTTGGAGCGGCTGTAGTTGGAGCAGTTGTAGTTGGAGTTGGAGCGACAGTAGTTGGAGCGGCTGTAGTTGGAGCGGTTGTAGTTGGAGTGGCTGTAGTTGGAGCAGCAGTAGTTGGAGCAGCTGTAGTTGGAGCGGCAGTAGTTGGAGCCGCTCCAACTACTGGAGCAGTTGTAGTTGGAGTTGGAGCGACAGTAGTTGGAGCGGCTGTAGTTGGAGCGGTTGTAGTTGGAGTGGCTGTAGTTGGAGCAGCAGTAGTTGGAGCGGCTGTAGTTGGAGCGGCTGTAGTTGGAGCGGCAGTAGTTGGAGTGGCTGTAGTTGGAGCAGTTGTAGTTGGAGCGACAGTAGTTGGAGCAGCTGTAGTTGGAGCGGTTGTAGTTGGAGCGGCTGTAGTTGGAGCAGCAGTAGTTGGAGCAGCAGTAGTTGGAGCGGCTGTAGTTGGAGCGACAGTTGTTGGAGCGGCTGTAGTTGGAGCGGCTGTAGTTGGAGCGGCTGTAGTTGGAGCAGCAGTAGTTGGAGAAGCAGTTGTAGGAGCAGAAGTTGTCGGAGAGGCAGTTGTTGGAGCGACAGTTGTTGGAGCGGCTGTAGTTGGAGCGGCAGTAGTTGGAGCGGCTGTAGTTGGAGCGGCTGTAGTTGGAGCGGCAGTTGTTGGAGCAGCTGTAGTTGGAGCGGCTGTAGTTGGAGCGGCTATAGTTGGAGCAGCTGTAGTTGGAGCAGAAGTTGTCGGAGTGGCAGTTGTTGGAGCAGCTATAGTTGGAGCAGCTGTAGTTGGAGAAGCAGTTGTTGGAGAAGCTGTAGTTGGAGCGGCAGTTGTCGGAGAAGCAGTAGTTGGAGCGGCAGTTGTTGGAGCGGCAGTTGTTGGAGCGGCAGTTGTTGGAGCGGCTGTAGTTGGAGCGGCTGTAGTTGGAGCGGCAGTTGTTGGAGCGGCAGTAGTTGGAGCAGCTGTAGTTGGAGCAGCTGTAGTTGGAGCGGCTGTAGTCGGAGCAGAAGTTGTCGGAGTGGCAGTTGTTGGAGCGGCTATAGTTGGAGCAGCTGTAGTTGGAGAAGCAGTTGTAGGAGCAGAAGTTGTCGGAGAGGCAGTTGTTGGAGCGACAGTTGTTGGAGCGGCTGTAGTTGGAGCGGCAGTAGTTGGAGCGGCTGTAGTTGGAGCGGCTGTAGTTGGAGCAGCAGTAGTTGGAGAAGCAGTTGTAGGAGCGGCTGTAGTTGGAGCGGCTGTAGTTGGAGCGGCTGTAGTTGGAGCAGCAGTAGTTGGAGAAGCAGTTGTAGGAGCAGAAGTTGTCGGAGAGGCAGTTGTTGGAGCGACAGTTGTTGGAGCGGCTGTAGTTGGAGCGGCAGTAGTTGGAGCGGCTGTAGTTGGAGCGGCTGTAGTTGGAGCGGCAGTTGTTGGAGCAGCTGTAGTTGGAGCGGCTGTAGTTGGAGCGGCTATAGTTGGAGCAGCTGTAGTTGGAGCAGAAGTTGTCGGAGTGGCAGTTGTTGGAGCGGCTATAGTTGGAGCAGCTGTAGTTGGAGAAGCAGTTGTTGGAGCGGCTGTAGTTGGAGCGGCTGTAGTTGGAGCGGCTGTAGTTGGAGCGACAGTTGTTGGAGCGGCTGTAGTTGGAGCGACAGTTGTTGGAGCGGCTGTAGTTGGAGCGGCTGTAGTTGGAGCGGCTGTAGTTAGAGCGGCTGTAGTTGGTGCGGCTGTTGTTGGAGCGACAGTAGTTGGAGCAGAAGTTGTCGGAGTGGCTGTAGTTGGAGCGGCAGTAGTTGGAGCGGCTGTTGTTGGAGCGACAGTAGTTGGAGCAGAAGTTGTCGGAGTGGCAGTAGTTGGAGCAGAAGTTGTCGGAGTGGCAGTAGTTGGAGAGGCAGTAGTTGGAGCGGCAGTAGTTGGAGAGGCAGTAGTTGGAGCGGCAGTAGTTGGAGCGGCTGTAGTTGGAGCGGCTGTAGTTGGAGCGGCTGTAGTTGGAGCGGCAGTTGTTGGAGCAGCTGTAGTTGGAGCGGCTGTAGTTGGAGCGGCTGTAGTTGGAGCGGCAGGAGTTGGAGCAGAAGTTGTTGGAGCGGCTGTAGTTTGAGCGGCTATAGTTGGAGCAGCTGTAGTTGGAGCGGCTGTAGTTGGAGCGGCAGTTGTTGGAGCAGCTGTAGTTGGAGCGGCTATAGTTGGAGCAGCTGTAGTTGGAGCGGCAGTTGTTGGAGCGGCTGTAGTTGGAGCGGCAGTAGTTGGAGCAGAAGTTGTTGGAGTGCATGTAGTTGGATCAGCTGTAGTTGGAGCGGCTGTAGTTGGAGCGGCTGTAGTTGGTGCGGCTGTTGTTGGAGCGACAGTAGTTGGAGCAGAAGTTGTCGGAGTGGCTGTAGTTGGAGCGGCAGTAGTTGGAGCGGCTGTTGTTGGAGCGACAGTAGTTGGAGCAGAAGTTGTCGGAGTGGCAGTAGTTGGAGCAGAAGTTGTCGGAGTGGCAGTAGTTGGAGAGGCAGTAGTTGGAGCGGCAGTAGTTGGAGAGGCAGTAGTTGGAGCGGCAGTAGTTGGAGCGGCTGTAGTTGGAGCGGCTGTAGTTGGAGCGGCTGTAGTTGGAGCGGCAGTTGTTGGAGCAGCTGTAGTTGGAGCGGCTGTAGTTGGAGCGGCTGTAGTTGGAGCGGCAGGAGTTGGAGCGGCTGTAGTTGGAGCGGCAGTAGTTGGAGCGGCTGTAGGTGGAGCGGCTGTAGTTGGAGCGGCTGTAGTTGGAGCGGCTGTAGTTGGAGCAGCAGTAGTTGGAGCAGCAGTTGGAGCAGCTGTAGGTGGAGCAACTGTAGTTGGAGCGGCTGTAGTTGGAGCAGTAGTTGGAGCAGCTGTAGGTGGAGCAGCAGTAGTTGGAGCGGCTGTAGTTGGAGCGGCTGTAGTTGGAGCGGCTGTAGTTGGAGCGGCTGTAGTTGGAGCAGTTGTAGTTGGAGTTGGAGCGACAGTAGTTGGAGCGGCTGTAGTTGGAGCGGTTGTAGTTGGAGTGGCTGTAGTTGGAGCAGTTGTAGTTGGAGCGACAGTAGTTGGAGCAGCTGTAGTTGGAGCGGTTGTAGTTGGAGCGGCTGTAGTTGGAGCAGCAGTAGTTGGAGCAGCTGTAGTTGGAGCGGCAGTAGTTGGAGCGGCTGTAGTTGGAGCGGCTGTAGTTGGAGCAGCTGTAGTTGGAGCGGCAGTAGTTGGAGCGGCTGTAGTTGGAGCGGCTGTAGTTGGAGAAGCAGTAGTTGGAGCGGCTGTAGTTGGAGCGACAGTTGTTGGAGCAGAGGTTGTCGGAGTGGCAGTTGTTGGAGCAGAAGTTGTCGGAGAAGCAGTAGTTGGAGCGGCTGTAGTTGGAGCAGAAGTAGTTGGAGAAGCAGTAGTTGGAGTGGCTGTAGTTGGAGCAGAGGTTGTCGGAGTGGCAGTTGTTCTTGCGGCTATAGTTGGAGCAGAAGTCGTCGGAGTGGCAGTTGTTGGAGCGGCAGTTGTTGGAGCAGCTGTAGTTGGAGCGGCTGTAGTTGGAGCGGCTGTAGTTGGAGCGGCTGTAGTTGGAGCGGCAGTTGTTGGAGTGGCAGTTGTTGGAGCGGCAGTTGTTGGAGCGGCTGTAGTTGGAGCGGCTGTAGTTGGAGCGGCAGTAGTTGGAGCGGCTGTAGTTGGAGCGGCTGTAGTTGGAGCGGCAGTAGTTGGAGCGGCTGTAGTTGGAGCGGCTGTAGTTGGAGTGGCTGTAGTTGGAGCGGCTGTAGTTGGAGCAGCTGTAGTTGGAGCAGTTGTAGTTGGAGCGACAGTAGTTGGAGCGGCTGTAGTTGGAGCGGTTGTAGTTGGAGTGGCTGTAGTTGGAGCAGTTGTAGTTGGAGCGACAGTAGTTGGAGCAGCTGTAGTTGGAGCGGTTGTAGTTGGAGCGGCTGTAGTTGGAGCGGAAGTTGTTGGAGCGGCAGTAGTTGGAGCGGGTGTAGTTGGAGCAGAAGTTGTTGGAGCGGCAGTAGTTGGAGTGGCTGTAGTTGGAGCAGCAGTAGTTGGAGAAGCTGTAGTTGGAGTGGCAGTAGTTGGAGCGGCAGTTGTTGGAGCGGCTGTAGTTGGAGCAGCTGTAGTTGGAGCGGCTGTAGTTAGTGCGACAGTTGTTGGAGCGGCTGTAGTTGGAGCGGCTGTAGTTGGAGCAGAAGTTGTCGGAGCGGCAGTTGTTGGAGCGGCTGTAGTTGGAGCAGAAGTTGTCGGAGTGGCAGTAGTTGGAGAAGCAGTTGTTGGAGCGGCAGTAGTTGGAGAAGCAGTAGGTGGAGCAGCTGTAGTTGGAGCAGCAGTTGTTGGAGCAGTTGTAGTTGGAGCGGCAGTAGTTGGAGAAGCAGTAGGTGGAGCAGCTGTAGTTGGAGCAGCAGTAGTTGGAGCGGCTGTAGTTGGAGCGACAGTTGTTGGAGTGGCAGTTGTTGGAGCGGCTGTAGTTAGTGCGACAGTTGTTGGAGCGGCTGTAGTTGGAGCGGCTGTAGTTGGAGCGGCTGTAGTTGGTGCGGCAGTAGTCGGAGCAGAAGTTGTCGGAGTGGCAGTAGTTGGAGCGGCTGTAGTTGGAGCAGAAGTTGTCGGAGCAGTAGTTGGAGCAGTAGTTGGAGAAGCTGTAGTTGGAGTGGCAGTAGTTGGAGCGGCAGTTGTTGGAGCGGCTGTAGTTGGAGCAGCTGTAGTTGGAGCGGCTGTAGTTAGTGCGACAGTTGTTGGAGCGGCTGTAGTTGGAGCGGCTGTAGTTGGAGCAGAAGTTGTCGGAGCGGCAGTTGTTGGAGCGGCTGTAGTTGGAGCAGAAGTTGTCGGAGTGGCAGTAGTTGGAGAAGCAGTTGTTGAAGAAGCTGTAGTTGGAGCGGCAGTAGTTGGAGAAGCAGTAGGTGGAGCAGCTGTAGTTGGAGCAGCAGTTGTTGGAGCAGTTGTAGTTGGAGCGGCAGTAGTTGGAGAAGCAGTAGGTGGAGCAGCTGTAGTTGGAGCAGCAGTTGTTGGAGTGGCAGTTGTTGGAGCGGCTGTAGGTGGAGCGGCTGTAGTTGGAGCGGCTGTAGTTGGAGCGGCTGTAGTTGGTGCGGCAGTAGTCGGAGCAGAAGTTGTCGGAGTGGCAGTAGTTGGAGCGGCTGTAGTTGGAGCAGAAGTTGTCGGAGCAGTTGTTGGAGTGGCAGTAGTTGGAGCAGTAGTTGGAGCGGCTGTAGTTGGAGCGGCTGTAGTTGGAGCGGCTGTAGTTGGAGCGGCTGTAGTTGGAGCAGCTGTAGTTGGAGCAGCTATAGGTGGAGCAGTAGTTGGAGCAGCTGTAGGTGGAGCAGCAGTAGTTGGAGCGGCTGTAGTTGGAGCGGCAGTAGTTGGAGCAGCTGTAGTTGGAGCGGCTGTAGTTGGAGCGGCTGTAGTTGGAGCGGCAGTAGTTGGAGAAGCAGTAGTTGGAGCAGTAGTTGGAGCAGCTGTAGTTGGAGCAGCTGTAGGTGGAGCAGCTGTAGTTGGAGCGGCTGTAGTTGGAGCAGCTGTAGTTGGAGCAGCAGTAGTTGGAGCAGTTATTGGAGCAGCTGTAGTTGGAGCAGCTGTAGTTGGAGCAGCTGTAGTTGGAGCAGCAGTAGTTGGAGCAGCTGTAGTTGGAGCAGTTATTGGAGCAGCTGTAGTTGGAGCAACTGTAGTTGGAGCAACTGTAGTTGGAGCAGCTGTAGTTGGAGCAGAAGTTGTCGGAGCGGCAGTTGTTGGAGCGGCTGTAGTTGGAGTGGCAGTAGTTGGAGCAGTAGTTGGAGCAGCTGTAGTTGGAGCGGCTGTAGTTGGAGCGGCTGTAGTTGGAGTGGCAGTAGTTGGAGCGGTAGTTGGAGCAGCTGTAGTTGGAGCAGCTGTAATTGGAGCAGTTATTGGAGCAGCTGTAGTTGGAGCAGCTGGAGTTGGAGCAGCTGTAGTTGGAGCAGCAGTAGTTGGAGCGGCAGTTGTTGGAGCAGCAGTTGTTGGAGCAGCTGTAGTTGGAGCAGTAGTTGGAGCAGCTGTAGGTGGAGCAGCAGTAGTTGGAGCGGCTGTAGTTGGAGCGGCTGTAGTTGGAGCAGCTGTAGTTGGAGCAGCTGTAGTTGGAGCAGCTGTAGTTGGAGCAGCAGTTATTGGAGCAGCTGTAGTTGGAGCAGCAGTTGTTGAAGCAACAGTAGTTGGAGCAGTTGTTGGAGCAACAGTAGTTGGAGCAGTTGTTGGAGCAGCAGTAGTTGGAGCAGCAGTAGTTGGAGCAGCTGTAGTTGGAGCGGCTGTAGTTGGAGCGGCTGTAGTTGGAGTGGCTGTAGTTGGAGCGGCTGTAGTTGGAGCGGCAGTAGTTGGAGCAGCTGTAGTTGGAGCAGCTGTAGTTGGAGCAGCTGTAGGTGGAGCAGTAGTTGGAGCAGCTGTAGGTGGAGCAGCAGTAGTTGGAGCGGCTGTAGTTGGAGCGGCAGTAGTTGGAGCAGTTGTAGTTGGAGCAGCTGTAGTTGGAGCAGTAGTTGGAGCAGCTGTAGGTGGAGCAGCAGTAGTTGGAGCGGCTGTAGTTGGAGCGGCAGTAGTTGGAGCGGCTGTAGGTGGAGCGGCTGTAGTTGGAGCGGCTGTAGTTGGAGCGGCTGTAGTTGGAGCAGCAGTAGTTGGAGCAGCAGTTGGAGCAGCTGTAGGTGGAGCAACTGTAGTTGGAGCGGCTGTAGTTGGAGCAGTAGTTGGAGCAGCTGTAGGTGGAGCAGCAGTAGTTGGAACGGCTGTAGTTGGAGCAGCAGTTGTTGAAGAAGCTGTAGTTGGAGCGGCAGTAGTTGGAGAAGCAGTAGGTGGAGCAGCTGTAGTTGGAGCAGCAGTTGGAGCGGCAGTTGTTGGAGCGGCTGTAGTTGGAGCAGAAGTAGTTGGAGTGGCTGTAGTTGGAGTGGCTGTAGTTGGAGCGGCTGTAGTTGGAGCGGCTGTAGTTGGAGCAGAAGTAGTTGGAGCGGCTGTAGTTGGAGCGGCTGTAGTTGGAGCAGAAGTTGTCGGAGTGGCAGTTGTTGGAGCGGCTATAGGTGGAGCAGCAGTAGTTGGAGCGGCTGTAGTTGGAGCGGCTGTAGTTGGAGCAGCTGTAGTTGGAGCAGCTGTAGTTGGAGCAGCAGTTATTGGAGCAGCTGTAGTTGGAGCAGCAGTTGTTGAAGCAACAGTAGTTGGAGCAGTTGTTGGAGCAACAGTAGTTGGAGCAGTTGTTGGAGCAGCAGTAGTTGGAGCGGCTGTAGTTGGAGCGGCTGTAGTTGGAGCGGCTGTAGTTGGAGCGGCAGTAGTTGGAGCAGCTGTAGTTGGAGCAGCTGTAGTTGGAGCAGCTGTAGGTGGAGCAGTAGTTGGAGCAGCTGTAGAAGGAGCGGCAGTAGTTGGAGCGGCTGTAGTTGGAGCGGCAGTAGTTGGAGCAGCTGTAGTAGCAGCAGTTGTTGGAGCGGCTGTAGTTGGAGCAGCTGTAGTTGGAGCGGCTGTAGTTGGAGCGGCTGTAGTTGGAGCAGCTGTAGTTGGAGCAGCAGTAGTTGGAGCAGTAGTTGGAGCAGCTGTAGTTGGAGCAGCTGTAGGTGGAGCAGCTGTAGTTGGAGCGGCTGTAGTTGGAGCAGCAGTAGTTGGAGCAGTTATTGGAGCAGCTGTAGTTGGAGCAGCTGTAGTTGGAGCAGCTGTAGTTGGAGCAGCTGTAGTTGGAGCAGCTGTAGTTGGAGCAGCAGTAGTTGGAGCAGCTGTAGTTGGAGCAGTTATTGGAGCAGCTGTAGTCGGAGCAGAAGTTGTCGGAGCGGCTGTAGTTGGAGTGGCAGTAGTTGGAGCAGTAGTTGGAGCAGCTGTAGTTGGAGCAGCTGTAGTTGGAGCGGCAGTAGTTGGAGCGGTAGTTGGAGCAGCTGTAGTTGGAGCAGCTGTAATTGGAGCAGCTGTAGTTGGAGCAGCTGGAGTTGGAGCAGCTGGAGTTGGAGCAGCTGTAGTTGGAGCAGCAGTAGTTGGAGCGGCAGTTATTGGAGCAGCAGTTGTTGGAGCAGCTGTAGTTGGAGCAGTAGTTGGAGCAGCTGTAGGTGGAGCAGCTGTAGTTGGAGCAGCTGTAGTTGGAGCAGCTGTAGTTGGAGCAGCAGTTATTGGAGCAGCTGTAGTTGGAGCAGCAGTTGTTGAAGCAACAGTAGTTGGAGCAGTTGTTGGAGCAACAGTAGTTGGAGCAGTTGTTGGAGCAGCAGTAGTTGGAGCAGCTGTAGTTGGAGCAGCAGTAGTTGGAGCGGCTGTAGTTGGAGCGGCTGTAGTTGGAGTGGCTGTAGTTGGAGTGGCTGTAGTTGGAGCGGCTGTAGTTGGAGCGGCTGTAGTTGGAGCAGCTGTAGTTGGAGCAGCTGTAGGTGGAGCAGTAGTTGGAGCAGCTGTAGGTGGAGCAGTAGTTGGAGCAGCTGTAGGTGGAGCAGTAGTTGGAGCAGCTGTAGGTGGAGCAGCTGTAGTTGGAGCGGCAGTAGTTGGAGCAGTTGTAGTTGGAGCAGCTGTAGTTGGAGCAGTAGTTGGAGCAGCTGTAGGTGGAGCAGCAGTAGTTGGAGAGGCAGTAGTTGGAGCGGCAGTATTTGGAGCGGCTGTAGGTGGAGCAGCTGTAGTTGGAGCGGCTGTAGTTGGAGCGGCTGTAGTTGGAGCAGCAGTAGTTGGAGCAGTAGTTGGAGCAGCTGTAGGTGGAGCAGTAGTTGTTGAAGCAACAGTAGTTGGAGCAGTTGTTGGAGCAACCGTAGTTGGAGCAGTTGTTGGAGCAGCAGTAGTTGGAGCAGCTGTAGTTGAAGCAACAGTAGTTGGAGCAGTTGTTGGAGCAGCAGTTGTTGGAGCGGCAGTAGTTGGAGCAGCTGTAGTTGGAGCAGCTGTAGTTGGAGCAGCTGTAGGTGGAGCAGTAGTTGGAGCAGCTGTAGGTGGAGCAGCTGTAGGTGGAGCAGTAGTTGGAGCAGCTGTAGGTGGAGCAGTAGTTGGAGCAGCTGTAGGTGGAGCAGTAGTTGGAGCAGCTGTAGGTGGAGCAGTAGTTGGAGCAGCTGTAGGTGGAGCAGCTGTAGTTGGAGCAGTTGTAGTTGGAGCAGCTGTAGTTGGAGCAGTAGTTGGAGCAGCTGTAGGTGGAGCAGCAGTAGTTGGAGAGGCAGTAGTTGGAGCGGCAGTATTTGGAGCGGCTGTAGGTGGAGCAGCTGTAGTTGGAGCGGCTGTAGTTGGAGCGGCTGTAGTTGGAGCAGCAGTAGGTGGAGCAGTAGTTGTTGAAGCAACAGTAGTTGGAGCAGCAGTTGTTGAAGCAACAGTAGTTGGAGCAGTTGTTGGAGCAACAGTAGTTGGAGCAGTTGTTGGAGCAGCAGTTGTTGGAGCAGTAGTTGGAGCGGCTGTAGTTGGAGCGGCAGTAGTTGGAGCAGCTGTAGTTGGAGCAGCTGTAGTTGGAGCAGCTGTAGGTGGAGCAGTAGTTGGAGCAGCTGTAGGTGGAGCAGCAGTAGTTGGAGCGGCTGTAGTTGGAGCGGCAGTAGTTGGAGCAGCTGTAGTTGGAGCAGCTGTAGTTGGAGCAGTAGTTGGAGCAGCTGTAGGTGGAGCAACAGTAGTTGGAGCGGCTGTAGTTGGAGCAGCAGTTGGAGCAGCTGTAGGTGGAGCGGCAGTAGTTGGAGCAGCTGTAGTTGGAGCAGCAGTAGTTGGAGCGGCTGTTGTTGGAGCAGCTGTAGTTGGAGCGGCAGTTGGAGCAGCTGTAGGTGGAGCAACAGTAGTTGGAGCGGCTGTAGTTGGAGCAGCAGTTGGAGCAGCTGTAGTTGGAGCAGCTGTAGTTGGAGCAGCTGTAGTTGGAGCAGCTGTAGTTGGAGCAGCAGTTGTTGAAGCAGCTGTAGGTGGAGCAACAGTAGTTGGAGCGGCTGTAGTTGGAGCAGCAGTTGGAGCAGCTGTAGGTGGAGCGGCAGTAGTTGGAGCAGCTGTAGTTGGAGCGGCTGTTGTTGGAGCGGCTGTTGTTGGAGCAGCTGTAGTTGGAGCAGCTGTAGTTGGAGCAGCTGTAGTTGGAGCAGTTATTGGAGCAGCTGTTGTTGGAGCAGCTGTAGGTGGAGCAACAGTAGTTGGAGCGGCTGTAGTTGGAGCAGCAGTTGGAGCAGCTGTAGGTGGAGCGGCAGTAGTTGGAGCAGCTGTAGTTGGAGCAGCAGTAGTTGGAGCGGCTGTTGTTGGAGCAGCTGTAGTTGGAGCAGCTGTAGTTGGAGCAGCTGTAGTTGGAGCAGCTGTAGTTGGAGCAGCTGTAATTGGAGCAGTTATTGGAGCAGCTGTAGTTGGAGCAGCTGGAGTTGGAGCAGCTGTAGTTGGAGCAGCAGTAGTTGGAGCGGCAGTTATTGGAGCAGCAGTTGTTGGAGCAGCTGTAGTTGGAGCAGTAGTTGGAGCAGCTGTAGGTGGAGCAGCTGTAGTTGGAGCAGCTGTAGTTGGAGCAGCTGTAGTTGGAGCAGCAGTTGTTGAAGCAACAGTAGTTGGAGCAGTTGTTGGAGCAACAGTAGTTGGAGCAGTTGTTGGAGCAGCAGTAGTTGGAGCAGCTGTAGTTGGAGCAGCAGTAGTTGGAGCGGCTGTAGTTGGAGCGGCTGTAGTTGGAGTGGCTGTAGTTGGAGCGGCTGTAGTTGGAGCAGCTGTAGTTGGAGCAGCTGTAGGTGGAGCAGTAGTTGGAGCAGCTGTAGGTGGAGCAGTAGTTGGAGCAGCTGTAGGTGGAGCAGTAGTTGGAGCAGCTGTAGGTGGAGCAGTAGTTGGAGCAGCTGTAGGTGGAGCAGCTGTAGTTGGAGCGGCAGTAGTTGGAGCAGTTGTAGTTGGAGCAGCTGTAGTTGGAGCAGTAGTTGGAGCAGCTGTAGGTGGAGCAGCAGTAGTTGGAGAGGCAGTAGTTGGAGCGGCAGTATTTGGAGCGGCTGTAGGTGGAGCAGCTGTAGTTGGAGCGGCTGTAGTTGGAGCGGCTGTAGTTGGAGCAGCAGTAGTTGGAGCAGTAGTTGGAGCAGCTGTAGGTGGAGCAGTAGTTGTTGAAGCAACAGTAGTTGGAGCAGCAGTTGTTGAAGCAACAGTAGTTGGAGCAGTTGTTGGAGCAGCAGTTGTTGGAGCAGTTGTTGGAGCAGCTGTAGTTGGAGCAGTAGTTGGAGCGGCTGTAGTTGGAGCGGCAGTAGTTGGAGCAGCTGTAGTTGGAGCAGCTGTAGTTGGAGCAGCTGTAGGTGGAGCAGTAGTTGGAGCAGCTGTAGGTGGAGCAGTAGTTGGAGCAGCTGTAGGTGGAGCAGTAGTTGGAGCAGCTGTAGGTGGAGCAGTAGTTGGAGCAGCTGTAGGTGGAGCAGCTGTAGTTGGAGCAGTTGTAGTTGGAGCAGCTGTAGTTGGAGCAGTAGTTGGAGCAGCTGTAGGTGGAGCAGCTGTAGTTGGAGCGGCAGTAGTTGGAGCGGTAGTTGGAGCAGCTGTAGTTGGAGCAGCTGTAATTGGAGCAGCTGTAGTTGGAGCAGCTGTAGTTGGAGCAGCTGTAGGTGGAGCAGTAGTTGGAGCAGCTGTAGGTGGAGCAGCAGTAGTTGGAGCGGCTGTAGTTGGAGCGGCAGTAGTTGGAGCAGCTGTAGTTGGAGCAGCTGTAGTTGGAGCAGTAGTTGGAGCAGCTGTAGGTGGAGCAACAGTAGTTGGAGCGGCTGTAGTTGGAGCAGCAGTTGGAGCAGCTGTAGGTGGAGCGGCAGTAGTTGGAGCAGCTGTAGTTGGAGCAGCAGTAGTTGGAGCGGCTGTTGTTGGAGCAGCTGTAGTTGGAGCGGCAGTTGGAGCAGCTGTAGGTGGAGCAACAGTAGTTGGAGCGGCTGTAGTTGGAGCAGCAGTTGGAGCAGCTGTAGTTGGAGCAGCTGTAGTTGGAGCAGCTGTAGTTGGAGCAGCTGTAGTTGGAGCAGCAGTTGTTGAAGCAGCTGTAGGTGGAGCAACAGTAGTTGGAGCGGCTGTAGTTGGAGCAGCAGTTGGAGCAGCTGTAGGTGGAGCGGCAGTAGTTGGAGCAGCTGTAGTTGGAGCGGCTGTTGTTGGAGCGGCTGTTGTTGGAGCAGCTGTAGTTGGAGCAGCTGTAGTTGGAGCAGCTGTAGTTGGAGCAGTTATTGGAGCAGCTGTTGTTGGAGCAGCTGTAGGTGGAGCAACAGTAGTTGGAGCGGCTGTAGTTGGAGCAGCAGTTGGAGCAGCTGTAGGTGGAGCGGCAGTAGTTGGAGCAGCTGTAGTTGGAGCAGCAGTAGTTGGAGCGGCTGTTGTTGGAGCAGCTGTAGTTGGAGCAGCTGTAGTTGGAGCAGCTGTAGTTGGAGCAGCTGTAGTTGGAGCAGCTGTAATTGGAGCAGTTATTGGAGCAGCTGTAGTTGGAGCAGCTGGAGTTGGAGCAGCTGTAGTTGGAGCAGCAGTAGTTGGAGCGGCAGTTATTGGAGCAGCAGTTGTTGGAGCAGCTGTAGTTGGAGCAGTAGTTGGAGCAGCTGTAGGTGGAGCAGCTGTAGTTGGAGCAGCTGTAGTTGGAGCAGCTGTAGTTGGAGCAGCAGTTGTTGAAGCAACAGTAGTTGGAGCAGTTGTTGGAGCAACAGTAGTTGGAGCAGTTGTTGGAGCAGCAGTAGTTGGAGCAGCTGTAGTTGGAGCAGCAGTAGTTGGAGCGGCTGTAGTTGGAGCGGCTGTAGTTGGAGTGGCTGTAGTTGGAGCGGCTGTAGTTGGAGCAGCTGTAGTTGGAGCAGCTGTAGGTGGAGCAGTAGTTGGAGCAGCTGTAGGTGGAGCAGTAGTTGGAGCAGCTGTAGGTGGAGCAGTAGTTGGAGCAGCTGTAGGTGGAGCAGTAGTTGGAGCAGCTGTAGGTGGAGCAGCTGTAGTTGGAGCGGCAGTAGTTGGAGCAGTTGTAGTTGGAGCAGCTGTAGTTGGAGCAGTAGTTGGAGCAGCTGTAGGTGGAGCAGCAGTAGTTGGAGAGGCAGTAGTTGGAGCGGCAGTATTTGGAGCGGCTGTAGGTGGAGCAGCTGTAGTTGGAGCGGCTGTAGTTGGAGCGGCTGTAGTTGGAGCAGCAGTAGTTGGAGCAGTAGTTGGAGCAGCTGTAGGTGGAGCAGTAGTTGTTGAAGCAACAGTAGTTGGAGCAGCAGTTGTTGAAGCAACAGTAGTTGGAGCAGTTGTTGGAGCAGCAGTTGTTGGAGCAGTTGTTGGAGCAGCTGTAGTTGGAGCAGTAGTTGGAGCGGCTGTAGTTGGAGCGGCAGTAGTTGGAGCAGCTGTAGTTGGAGCAGCTGTAGTTGGAGCAGCTGTAGGTGGAGCAGTAGTTGGAGCAGCTGTAGGTGGAGCAGTAGTTGGAGCAGCTGTAGGTGGAGCAGTAGTTGGAGCAGCTGTAGGTGGAGCAGTAGTTGGAGCAGCTGTAGGTGGAGCAGCTGTAGTTGGAGCAGTTGTAGTTGGAGCAGCTGTAGTTGGAGCAGTAGTTGGAGCAGCTGTAGGTGGAGCAGCAGTAGTTGGAGAGGCAGTAGTTGGAGCGGCAGTATTTGGAGCGGCTGTAGGTGGAGCAGCAGTAGTTGGAGCGGCTGTAGTTGGAGCGGCAGTAGTTGGAGCAGTAGTTGGAGCAGCTGTAGTTGGAGCAGTTGTTGGAGCAGCAGTTGTTGGAGCAGCAGTTGTTGGAGCAGCAGTTGTTGGAGCAACAGTAGTTGGAGCAGTTGTTGGAGCAGCAGTTGTTGGAGCGGTAGTTGGAGCAGCAGTTGTTGGAGCAGTAGTTGGAGCAGTAGTTGGAGCGGCTGTAGTTGGAGCGGCAGTAGTTGGAGCAGCTGTAGTTGGAGCAGCTGTAGGTGGAGCAGTAGTTGGAGCAGCTGTAGGTGGAGCAGCAGTAGTTGGAGCGGCTGTAGTTGGAGCGGCAGTAGTTGGAGCAGCTGTAGTTGGAGCAGCTGTTGTTGGAGCAGTAGTTGGAGCAGCTGTAGGTGGAGCAGCAGTAGTTGGAGAGGCAGTAGTTGGAGCGGCAGTAGTTGGAGCGGCTGTAGGTGGAGCAGCTGTAGTTGGAGCGGCTGTAGTTGGAGCGGCTGTAGTTAGAGCAGCAGTAGTTGGAGCAGCAGTTGGAGCAGCTGTAGTTGGAGCAGCTGTAGTTGGAGCAGCTGTAGGTGGAGCAACAGTAGTTGGAGCGGCTGTAGTTGGAGCAGCAGTTGGAGCAGCTGTAGGTGGAGCGGCAGTAGTTGGAGCAGCTGTAGTTGGAGCAGCAGTAGTTGGAGCAGCTGTAGTTGGAGCAGCTGTAGTCCGAGCAGCTGTAGGTGGAGCAGCAGTAGTTGGAGAGGCAGTAGTTGGAGCGGCAGTAGTTGGAGCGGCTGTAGGTGGAGCAGCTGTAGTTGGAGCGGCTGTAGTTGGAGCGGCTGTAGTTAGAGCAGCAGTAGTTGGAGCAGCAGTTGGAGCAGCTGTAGTTGGAGCAGCTGTAGTTGGAGCAGCTGTAGGTGGAGCAACAGTAGTTGGAGCGGCTGTAGTTGGAGCAGCAGTTGGAGCAGCTGTAGGTGGAGCGGCAGTAGTTGGAGCAGCTGTAGTTGGAGCAGCAGTAGTTGGAGCGGCTGTTGTTGGAGCAGCTGTAGTTGGAGCAGCTGTAGTTGGAGCAGCTGTAGTTGGAGCAGTTATTGGAGCAGCTGTAGTTGGAGCAGCTGTAGTTGGAGCGGCTGTAGTTGGAGCGGCAGTAGTTGGAGCGGCTGTAGTTGGAGCGGCAGTAGTTGGAGCAGTAGTTGGAGCAGCTGTAGTTGGAGCAGTTGTTGGAGCAGCAGTTGTTGGAGCAGCAGTTGTTGGAGCAGCAGTTGTTGGAGCAACAGTAGTTGGAGCGGCTGTAGTTGGAGCGGCTGTAGTTGGAGCGGCTGTAGTTGGAGCGGCAGTAGTTGGAGCAGTAGTTGGAGCAGCTGTAGTTGGAGCAGTTGTTGGAGCAGCAGTTGTTGGAGCAGCAGTTGTTGGAGCAGCAGTTGTTGGAGCAACAGTAGTTGGAGCAGTTGTTGGAGCAGCAGTTGTTGGAGCGGTAGTTGGAGCAGCAGTTGTTGGAGCAGTAGTTGGAGCAGTAGTTGGAGCGGCTGTAGTTGGAGCGGCAGTAGTTGGAGCAGCTGTAGTTGGAGCAGCTGTAGGTGGAGCAGTAGTTGGAGCAGCTGTAGGTGGAGCAGCAGTAGTTGGAGCGGCTGTAGTTGGAGCGGCAGTAGTTGGAGCAGCTGTAGTTGGAGCAGCTGTTGTTGGAGCAGTAGTTGGAGCAGCTGTAGGTGGAGCAGCAGTAGTTGGAGAGGCAGTAGTTGGAGCGGCAGTAGTTGGAGCGGCTGTAGGTGGAGCAGCTGTAGTTGGAGCGGCTGTAGTTGGAGCGGCTGTAGTTAGAGCAGCAGTAGTTGGAGCAGCAGTTGGAGCAGCTGTAGTTGGAGCAGCTGTAGTTGGAGCAGCTGTAGGTGGAGCAACAGTAGTTGGAGCGGCTGTAGTTGGAGCAGCAGTTGGAGCAGCTGTAGGTGGAGCGGCAGTAGTTGGAGCAGCTGTAGTTGGAGCAGCAGTAGTTGGAGCAGCTGTAGTTGGAGCAGCTGTAGTCCGAGCAGCTGTAGGTGGAGCAGCAGTAGTTGGAGAGGCAGTAGTTGGAGCGGCAGTAGTTGGAGCGGCTGTAGGTGGAGCAGCTGTAGTTGGAGCGGCTGTAGTTGGAGCGGCTGTAGTTAGAGCAGCAGTAGTTGGAGCAGCAGTTGGAGCAGCTGTAGTTGGAGCAGCTGTAGTTGGAGCAGCTGTAGGTGGAGCAACAGTAGTTGGAGCGGCTGTAGTTGGAGCAGCAGTTGGAGCAGCTGTAGGTGGAGCGGCAGTAGTTGGAGCAGCTGTAGTTGGAGCAGCAGTAGTTGGAGCGGCTGTTGTTGGAGCAGCTGTAGTTGGAGCAGCTGTAGTTGGAGCAGCTGTAGTTGGAGCAGTTATTGGAGCAGCTGTAGTTGGAGCAGCTGTAGTTGGAGCGGCTGTAGTTGGAGCGGCAGTAGTTGGAGCAGCTGTAGTTGGAGTGGCAGTAGTTGGAGCAGCTGAAGTTGGAGCAGTAGTTGGAGCAGCTGTAGTTGTAGTTGGAGCAGCAGTAGTTGGAGCAGTAGTTGGAGCAGCTGTAGTTGGAGCAGCTGTAGTTGGAGCGGCAGTAATTGGAGCAGCTGTAGTTGGAGCAGTTATTGGAGCAGCTGTAGTTGGAGCAGTAGTTGGAGCAGCTGTAGTTGGAGCGGCAGTAGTTGGAGCGGCTGTAGGTGGAGCAGCTGTAGTTGGAGCGGCTGTAGTTGGAGCGGCTGTAGTTGGAGCAGCAGTAGTTGGAGCAGCAGTTGGACCAGCTGTAGTTGGAGCAGCTGTAGTTGGAGCAGCTGTAGTTGGAGCAGCTGTAGGTGGAGCAACAGTAGTTGGAGCGGCTGTAGTTGGAGCAGTTATTGGAGCAGCTGTAGTTGGAGCAGTAGTTGGAGCAGCTGTAGTTGGAGCGGCAGTAGTTGGAGCGGCTGTAGGTGGAGCAGCTGTAGTTGGAGCGGCTGTAGTTGGAGCGGCTGTAGTTGGAGCAGCAGTAGTTGGAGCAGCAGTTGGACCAGCTGTAGTTGGAGCAGCTGTAGTTGGAGCAGCTGTAGTTGGAGCAGCTGTAGGTGGAGCAACAGTAGTTGGAGCGGCTGTAGTTGGAGCAGCAGTTGGAGCAGCTGTAGGTGGAGCGGCAGTAGTTGGAGCAGCTGTAGTTGGAGCAGCAGTAGTTGGAGCGGCTGTTGTTGGAGCAGCTGTAGTTGGAGCAGCTGTAGTTGGAGCAGCTGTAGTTGGAGCAGCTGTAGTTGGAGCAGCTGTAGTTGGAGCGGCTGTAGTTGGAGCGGCAGTAGTTGGAGCAGCTGTAGTTGGAGCGGCAGTAGTTGGAGCAGCTGAAGTTGGAGCAGTAGTTGGAGCAGCTGTAGTTGTAGTTGGAGCAGCAGTAGTTGGAGCAGTAGTTGGAGCAGCTGTAGTTGGAGCAGCTGTAGTTGGAGCGGCAGTAGTTGGAGCAGCTGTAGTTGGAGCGGCAGTAATTGGAGCAGCTGTAGTTGGAGCAGTTATTGGAGCAGCTGTAGTTGGAGCAGTAGTTGGAGCAGCTGTAGTTGGAGCGGCTGTAGTTGGAGCGGCAGTAGTTGGAGCAGCTGTAGGTGGAGCAGCTGTAGTTGGAGCGGCTGTAGTTGGAGCAGCTGTAGTTGGAGCAGCTGTAGTTGGAGCAGCTGTAGTTGGAGCAGCTGTAGTTGGAGCAGTTATTGGAGCAGCTGTAGTTGGAGCAGCTGTAGTTGGAGCAGCAGTAGTTGGAGCAGCTGTAGGTGGAGCAGCTGTAGTTGGAGCAGCTGTAGTTGGAGCAGTTATTGGAGCAGCTGTAGGTGGAGCAGCTGTAGGTGGAGCAGCTGTAGTTGGAGCAGCTGTAGTTGGAGCAGCTGTAGTTGGAGCAGCAGTAGTTGGAGCAGCTGTAGGTGGAGCAGCTGTAGTTGGAGCAGCTGTAGTTGGAGCAGTTATTGGAGCAGCTGTAGGTGGAGCAGCTGTAGTTGGAGCAGCTATTGGAGCAGCTGTAGTTGGAGCAGCTGTAGTTGGAGCAGCTGTAGTTGGAGCAGCTGTAGTTGGAGCAGCTGTAGTTGGAGCAGCAGTAGTTGGAGCAGTTATTGGAGCAGCTGTAGTTGGAGCAGTTATTGGAGCAGCTGTAGGTGGAGCAGTTGTAGTTGGAGCAGCTGTAGTTGGAGCAGCAGTAGTTGGAGCAGTTATTGGAGCAGCTGTAGTTGGAGCAGCTGTAGTTGGAGCAGCTGTAGTTGGAGCAGCAGTAGTTGGAGCAGTTATTGGAGCAGCTGTAGTTGGAGCAGTTATTGGAGCAGCAGTAGTTGGAGCAGTTATTGGAGCAGCTGTAGGTGGAGCAGCTGTAGTTGGAGCAGTTATTGGAGCAGCTGTAGTTGGAGCAGCTGTAGTTGGAGCAGCTGTAGTTGGAGCAGCAGTAGTTGGAGCAGCTGTAGTTGGAGCAGTTATTGGAGCAGCTGTAGGTGGAGCAGCTGTAGTTGGAGCAGCAGTAGTTGGAGCAGTTATTGGAACAGCTGTAGGTGGAGCAGCTGTAGGTGGAGCGGCTGTAGTTGGAGCAGTTATTGGAGCAGCTGTAGGTGGAGCAGCTGTAGTTGGAGCAGCTGTAGTTGGAGCAGCAGTAGTTGGAGCAGCTGTAGTTGGAGCAGTTATTGGAGCAGCTGTAGGTGGAGCAGCTGTAGTTGGAGCAGCAGTAGTTGGAGCAGTTATTGGAACAGCTGTAGGTGGAGCAGCAGTAGTTGGAGCAGTTATTGGAGCGGCTGTAGTTGGAGCGGCAGTAGTTGGAGTGGCAGTAGTTGGAGCAGCTGTAGTTGGAGCAGTTATTGGAGTAGCTGTAGTTGGAGCAGCTGTAGTTGGAGCAGTTATTGGAGCGGCTGTAGTTGGAGCGGCAGTATTCGGAGCAGTTGTTGGAGCGGCTGTAGTTGGAGCGGCAGTAGTTGGAGCAGTTGTTGGAGCGGCTGTAGTTGGAGCAGTTATTGGAGCGGCTGTCGTTGGAGCAGTTATTGGAGCAGCTGTAGTTGGAGCGGCAGTAGTTGGAGCAGTTGTTGGAGCGGCTGTAGTTGGAGCAGTTATTGGAGCAGCTGTAGTTGGAGCGGCTGTAGTTGGAGCAGTTATTGGAGCGGCTGTAGTTGGAGCAGTTATTGGAGCAGCTGTAGTTGGAGCGGCAGTTATTGCAGCAGTTGTTGGAGCGGCAGTAGTTGGAGCAGTTGTTGGAGCAGCTGTAGTTGGAGCAGTAGTTGGAGCAGCTGTAGTTGGAGCGGCAGTAGTTGGAGCAGTTGTTGGAGCAGTTGTTGGAGCAGTTATTGGAGCAGCAGTAGTTGGAGCAGTTGTTGGAGCGGCTGTAGTTGGAGCAGTTATTGGAGCAGCTGTAGTTGGAGCGGCTGTAGTTGGAGCGGCAGTAGTTGGAGCAGTTGTTGGAGAAGTTGTTGGAGCAGTAGTTGGAGCAGCTGTAGTTGGAGTGGCAGTAGTTGGAGCAGCAGTTGGAGCAGCTGTAGTTGGAGCGGCAGTAGTTGGAGCAGCTGTAGGTGGAGCAGTTATTGGAGCGGCTGTAGTTGGAGCAGTTGTTGGAGCAGCTGTAGTTGGAGTGGCAGTTGGAGCAGCTGTAGTTGGAGCGGCTGTAGTTGGAGCGGCAGTAGTTGGAGCAGCTGTAGGTGGAGCAGCTGTAGTTGGAGCGGCTGTAGTTGGAGCAGCTGTAGTTGGAGCAGCTGTAGTTGGAGCAGTAAAAGTAGAAGTACTCAGATCTTGAACTTGAGTAAAAGTAGAAGTACTCAGATCTTGTACTTGAGTAAAAGTAGAAGTACTCAGATCTTGTACTTGAGTAAAAGTGGAAGTACTCAGATCTTGTACTTGAGTAAAAGTAGAAGTACTCAGATCTTGTACTTGAGTAAAAGTAGAAGTACTCAGATCTTGTACTTGAGTAAACGTAGAAGTACTCAGATCTTGTACTTGAGTAAAAGTGGAAGTACTCAGATCTTGTACTTGAGTAAAAGTAGAAGTACTCAGATCTTGTACTTGAGTAAAAGTAGAAGTACTCAGATCTTGTACTTGAGTACAAGTAGAAGTACTGCGATATTGTACTTGAGTAAAAGTAGAAGTACTCAGATCTTGTACTTGAGTAAAAGTAGAAGTACTCAGATCTTGTACTTGAGTACAAGTAGAAGTACTCAGATCTTGTACTTGAGTACAAGTAGAAGTACTGCGATATTGTACTTGAGTAAAAGTAGAAGTACTCAGATCTTGTACTTGAGTAAAAGTAGAAGTACTCAGATCTTGAACTTGAGTAAAAGTAGAAGTACTCAGATCTTGTACTTGAGTAAAAGTAGAAGTACTCAGATCTTGTACTTGAGTAAAAGTGGAAGTACTCAGATCTTGTACTTGAGTAAAAGTAGAAGTACTCAGATCTTGTACTTGAGTAAAAGTAGAAGTACTCAGATCTTGTACTTGAGTAAACGTAGAAGTACTCAGATCTTGTACTTGAGTAACAGTAGAAGTACTCAGATCTTGTACTTGAGTAAAAGTAGAAGTACGCAGGTCTTGTACTTGAGTAAAGTAGAAGTACCAGAGTGTAGGAATACTCTGTTACAGTAAAAGTATTCAAAATGTCCCTCAAGTGAAAGTATTCTCATCTAAATATAGTAAAGACAGTGAAAGTAGTCGTTGTGCAGATTGGTCCATTTCAGAATAATATATATATATGTTTTATAATGATTGATCATGAAAGTGTTCTCAAAGCTGGTCTGAAGTACTTTGTAGACTGCAGGGTAGCTGGTGGAGGAGCAGCTAGTCTGAAGTACTTTGTAGACTGCAGGGTAGCTGGTGGAGGTGCAGCTAGTCTGAAGTACTTTGTAGACTGCAGGGTAGCTGGTGGAGGAGCAGCTAGTCTGAAGTACTTTGTAGACTGCAGGGTAGCTGGTGGAGGAGCAGCTAGTCTGAAGTACTTTGTAGACTGCAGGGTAGCTGGTGGAGGTGCAGCTAGTCTGAAGTACTTTGTAGACTGCAGGGTAGCTGGTGGAGGTGCAGCTAGTCTGAAGTACTTTGTAGACTGCAGGGTAGCTGGTGGAGGAGCAGCTAGTCTGAAGTACTTTGTAGACTGCAGGGTAGCTGGTGGAGGTGCAGCTAGTCTGAAGTACTTTGTAGACTGCAGGGTAGCTGGTGGAGGTGCAGCTAGTCTGAAGTACTTTGTAGACTGCAGGGTAGCTGGTGGAGGTGCAGCTAGTCTGAAGTACTTTGTAGACTGCAGGGTAGCTGGTGGAGGTGCAGCTAGTCTGAAGTACTTTGTAGACTGCAGGGTAGCTGGTGGAGGTGCAGCTAGTCTGAAGTACTTTGTAGACTGCAGGGTAGCTGGTGAAGGTGCAGCTAGTCTGAAGTACTTTGTAGACTGCAGGGTAGCTCTGAAGTACTTTGCAGACTGCAGGGTAGCTGGAGGAGGTGCAGCTAGTCTGAAGTACTTTGCAGACTGCAGGGTAGCTGGAGGAGGTGCAGCTAGTCTGAAGTACTTTGTAGACTGCAGGGTAGCTGGTGAAGGTGCAGCTAGTCTGAAGTACTTTGTAGACTGCAGGGTAGCTCTGAAGTACTTTGCAGACTGCAGGGTAGCTGGAGGAGGTGCAGCTAGTCTGAAGTACTTTGCAGACTGCAGGGTAGCTGGAGGAGGTGCAGCTAGTCTGAAGTACTTTGTAGACTGCAGGGTAGCTCTGAAGTACTTTGCAGACTGCAGGGTAGCTGGAGGAGGTGCAGCTAGTCTGAAGTACTTTGCAGACTGCAGGGTAGCTGGAGGAGGTGCAGCTAGTCTGAAGTACTTTGCAGACTGCAGGGTAGCTGGAGGCTTCACTCCAGGTGGAACTAAAGTCTGATTCACCTATCTTGAGTTACTTCATCTGAGAAGTAACTCAAGGGATTCAATGCTACTAATGTACTGTATTTACTGTTAAGGTGCAGCAGTACCACTTACCTGCCAGCAGGAGGAGCAGAGCGTGCCTCATTGTGATACTGTCACACTGTGAGGAGAACACACACATTCAACCTGTCAGTAAGCCTGTATTACACGCACACACACACACACACACGCACACACACACGCACGCACGCACGCAAGCACGCACACACACACACACACACACACACACACACACACGCACACAATGAATGAAGCACAGCAGACCTAAACATGAAGCATCAGCAGTTCCTCCTATTCACATGTTATGGATCCAGCACAGCTGGAAGTGAGTGTGTTTCAGACCTGCCTTCACGGAGGCCTGATGAGACGCTGAGAGACGCTCAGAGACGCTGAGAGACGCTCAGAGACGCTGAGAGACGCTCAGAGACGCTGAGAGACGCTCAGAGACGCTGAGAGACGCTCAGAGACGCTGAGAGACGCTGAGAGACGCTGAGAGACGCTCAGAGACGCTGAGAGACGCTCAGAGACGCTGAGAGACGCTGAGAGACGCTCAGAGACGCTGAGAGACGCTGAGAGACGCTCAGAGACGCTGAGAGACGCTGAGAGACGCTCAGAGACGCTCAGAGACGCTGAGAGACGCTGAGAGACGCTGAGAGACGCTCAGAGACGCTGAGAGACGCTGAGAGACGCTCAGAGACGCTGAGAGACGCTGAGAGACGCTCAGAGACGCTGAGAGACGCTGAGAGACGCTCAGAGACGCTGAGAGACGCTGAGAGACGCTCAGAGACGCTCAGAGACGCTGAGAGACGCTGAGAGACGCTGAGAGACGCTGAGAGGCGCTGAGAGACGCTCAGAGACGCTGAGAGACGCTCAGAGACGCTGAGAGACGCTGAGAGACGCTCAGAGACGCTGAGAGACGCTCAGAGACGCTGAGAGACGCTCAGAGACGCTGAGAGACGCTGAGAGACGCTCAGAGACGCTGAGAGACGCTGAGAGACGCTCAGAGACGCTCAGAGACGCTGAGAGACGCTGAGAGACGCTGAGAGACGCTCAGAGACGCTGAGAGACGCTGAGAGACGCTCAGAGACGCTGAGAGACGCTGAGAGACGCTCAGAGACGCTGAGAGACGCTGAGAGACGCTCAGAGACGCTGAGAGACGCTGAGAGACGCTCAGAGACGCTCAGAGACGCTGAGAGACGCTGAGAGACGCTGAGAGACGCTGAGAGGCGCTGAGAGACGCTCAGAGACGCTGAGAGACGCTCAGAGACGCTGAGAGACGCTGAGAGACGCTCAGAGACGCTGAGAGACGCTCAGAGACGCTGAGAGACGCTCAGAGACGCTGAGAGACGCTCAGAGACGCTGAGAGACGCTGAGAGACGCTCAGAGACGCTGAGAGACGCTGAGAGACGCTCAGAGACGCTGAGAGACGCTGAGAGACGCTCAGAGACGCTCAGAGACGCTGAGAGACGCTGAGAGACGCTGAGAGACGCTCAGAGACGCTGAGAGACGCTGAGAGACGCTCAGAGACGCTGAGAGACGCTGAGAGACGCTCAGAGACGCTGAGAGACGCTGAGAGACGCTCAGAGACGCTGAGAGACGCTGAGAGACGCTCAGAGACGCTCAGAGACGCTGAGAGACGCTGAGAGACGCTGAGAGACGCTCAGAGACGCTGAGAGACGCTCAGAGACGCTGAGAGACGCTCAGAGACGCTCAGAGACGCTGAGAGACGCTCAGAGACGCTGAGAGACGCTGAGAGACGCTGAGAGACGCTGAGAGACGCTGAGAGACGCTCAGAGACCCTCAGAGACGCTCAGAGACGCTGAGAGACGCTGAGAGACGCTCAGAGACGCTGAGAGGCGCTGAGAGACGCTCAGAGACGCTGAGAGGCGCTGAGAGACGCTGAGAGACGCTGAGAGACGCTGAGAGACGCTCAGAGACGCTCAGAGACGCTGAGAGACGCTGAGAGACGCTCAGAGACGCTGAGAGGCGCTGAGAGGCGCTGAGAGGCGCTGAGAGACGCTGAGAGACGCTCAGAGACGCTGAGAGGCGCTGAGAGACGCTCAGAGACGCAAACTGGAGGAACCAGCATGGAGGGAGGTGGCAGAGACAGTGGGGGAACTGGGAGGGTTTCGCCTGTTTGGGGAGTTTATATATTTATATATATATATATATTGCTCCCATAAAATCCCCGGCGTTTTTGCTTTGTATGTCGGGGGCGGGACATTCGTGTGATTGGTTGTTGGTCGTGTTGCTTGAATAAAATCCCCAGCTCCAGACACTACAGCTCCAAGCTGTCTGCGGACGCTCCGTCAGGGCTCAGTAACGAGCCGCTGAAGCCACTGCAGGGTGCTGGTGGAGGTCCGCAGCAGCTTGCTCCCTCAGTCTCTTCTTATGAGGCCTCCCCCTGAAGGTCTGATGGACTTCTCAACTCGCCATACAACCTCCCAAACTGGCTGAAGTCGCTCCTCGGAGGGGAGTGCAGAGAACACCTGAGACACACAGGTGGGACATCAAGGACAGAAGACACCTGAGACACACAGGTGGGACATCAAGGACAGAAGACACCTGAGACCCACAGGTGGGACATCAAGGACAGAAGACACCTGAGACACACAGGTGGGACATCAAGGACAGAAGACACCTGAGACACACAGGTGGGACATCAAGGACAGAAGACACCTGAGACCCACAGGTGGGACATCAAGGACAGAAGACACCTGAGACACACAGGTGGGACATCAAGGACAGAAGACACCTGAGACCCACAGGTGGGACATCAAGGACAGAAGACACCTGAGACACACAGGTGGGACATCAAGGACAGAAGACACCTGAGACACACAGGTGGGACATCAAGGACAGAAGACACCTGAGACCCACAGGTGGGACATCAAGGACAGAAGACACCTGAGACACACAGGTGGGACATCAAGGACAGAAGACACCTGAGACACACAGGTGGGACATCAAGGACAGAAGACACCTGAGACACACAGGTGTGACATCAAGGACAGAATCTCACTTCCTGTCAGCTTCAAAATGCTGAGAGACCACACGAACCTGCTGAGGTCCTCAGGAGCGTCTCTTTTGTCACCATGTCTCTCCACTTTATGTGTCCACGTCACAGGAGGAGAGAAGGGACTTTGTGACGTCTCTAGCTCGCCTGCCGAGACACAGGGGCAAAGATTGGGACAACAGAGAGACAACATGTCAGAAAAAGGACAGGAAATGACAATAAAAAGACACAAAATCTCTAAAGAAGAACTAAGAATGAAGAGAGAGACACAAGGACTACAGAGAGACACAAGGACTACAGAGAGACACTAGTGGACTACAAAGAGACACTAAGGACTACAGAGAGACACTAAGGACTACAAAGAGACACTAAGGACTACAGAGAGACACAAGGACTACAGAGAGACACAAGGACTACAGAGAGACACTAGTGGACTACAAAGAGACACTAAGGACTACAGAGAGACACTAAGGACTACAGAGAGACACAAGGACTACAGAGAGACACTAGGACTACAGAGAGACACTAAGGACTACAGAGAGACACTAGTGGACTACAAAGAGACACTAAGGACTACAGAGAGACACTAAGGACTACAGAGAGACACTAAGGACTACAGAGAGACACAAGGACTACAGAGAGACACTAGGACTACAGAGAGACACTAAGGACTACAGAGAGACACAAGGACTACAGAGAGACACTAGGACTACAGAGACACACACAAGGACTACAGAGAGACACTAGGACTACAGAGAGACACAAGGACTACAGAGAGACACAAGGACTACAGAGAGACACTAGGACTAC
Organism: Champsocephalus esox; assembly: GCA_036324585.1. Lineage (NCBI taxonomy): Eukaryota > Metazoa > Chordata > Actinopteri > Perciformes > Channichthyidae > Champsocephalus > Champsocephalus esox. Next base: position 1,164,575 of record CM070499.1, read on the forward strand.
AGAGACACACACAAGGACTACAGAGAGACACTAGGACTACAGAGAGACACAAGGACTACAGAGAGACACAAGGACTACAGAGAGACACACAAGGACTACAGAGAGACACACAAGGACTACAGAGAGACACACAAGGACTACAGAGAGACACACAAGGACTACAGAGAGACACACAAGGACTACAGAGAGACACAAGGACTACAGAGAGACACAAGGACTACAGAGAGACACAAGGACTACAGACACACACAAGGACTACAAAGACACACAAGGACTACAAAGACACACACAAGGACTACAGAGAGACACACAAGGACTACAAAGACACACACAAGGACTACAGAGAGACACAAGGACTACAAAGAGACACAAGGACTACAGAGAGACACAAGGACTACAGAGAGACACTAAGGACTACAGAGAGACACACAAGGACTACAGACACACACAAGGACTACAAAGACACACAAGGACTACAGAGAGACACACAAGGACTACAAAGACACACACAAGGACTACAGAGAGACACACAAGGACTACAAAGACACACACAAGGACTACAGAGAGACACACAAGGACTACAGAGACACACAAGGACTACAAAGACACACAAGGACTACAAAGAGACACAAGGACTACAAAGACACACACAAGACTACAGAGAGACACACAAGGACTACAGAGACACACACAAGGACTACAGAGAGACACACAAGGACTACAAAGACACACTAAGGACTACAAAGAGACACAAAGGACTACAGAGAGACACACAAGGACTACAAAGACACACACAAGGACTACAGAGAGACACACAAGGACTACAAAGACACACACAAGGCCTACAAAGACACACACAAGGACTACAAAGACACACTAAGGACTACAAAGACACACTAAGGACTACAAAGACACACTAAGGACTACAAAGAGACACACTAAGGACTACAGAGAGACACACAAGGACTACAGAGAGACACACAAGGACTACAAAGACACACTAAGGACTACAAAGACACACACTAAGGACTACAAAGACACACACAAGGACTACAGAGAGACACACAAGGACTACAAAGACACACTAAGGACTACAAAGACACACTAAGGACTACAAAGACACACACAAGGACTACAGAGAGACACACAAGGACTACAAAGACACACAAGGACTACAAAGACACACACAAGGACTACAGAGAGACACACAAGGACTACAAAGACACACACAAGGACTACAAAGAGACACACAAGGACTACAAAGACACACTAAGGACTACAAAGACACACACAAGGACTACAGAGAGACACACAAGGACTACAAAGACACACACAAGGACTACAAAGAGACACACAAGGACTACAAAGACACACTAAGGACTACAAAGACACACTAAGGACTACAAAGACACACACTAAGGACTACAAAGACACACACTAAGGACTACAAAGACACACTAAGGACTACAAAGACACACTAAGGACTACAAAGACACACTAAGGACTACAAAGACACACACTAAGGACTACAGAGACACACACTAAGGACTACAGAGAGACACACTAAGGACTACAGAGAGACACACAAGGACTACAAAGAGACACTAAGGACTACAAAGACACACAAGGACTACAAAGACACACTAAAGGACTACAAAGACACACACTAAGGACTACAAAGAGACACTAAAGGACTACAAAGACACACTAAGGACTACAAAGACACACACAAGGACTACAAAGAGACACTAAGGACTACAAAGACACACACTAAGGACTACAAAGACACACACAAGGACTACAAACACACACTAAGGACTACAAAGACACACACAAGGACTACAAAGAGACACTAAGGACTACAAAGAGACACTGGGGGACTACAAAGACACAAGGACTACAAAGAGACACTAAGGACTACAGAGAGACACTAAAGGACTACAGAGAGACACTGGGGACTACAAAGACACAATGACTACAAAGAGACACTAAGGACTACAAAGAGACACTGGGGGACTACAAAGACACAAGGACTACAAAGAGACACTAAGGACTACAAGAGACACTAAGGACTACAGAGAGACACTAAGGACTACAAAGAGACACTAAGGACTACAAAGAGACACTAAGGACTACAAAGAGACACTAAGGACTACAAAGACACAAGGACTACAAAGAGACACTAAGGACTACAAAGAGACACTAAGGACTACAAGAGAGACACTAAGGACTACAAAGAGACACTAAGGACTACAGAGAGACACTAAGGGACTACAAAGAGACACTAAGGACTACAAAGAGACACTAAGGGACTACAAAGAGACACTAAGGACTACAAAGAGACACTAAGGACTACAAGAGACACTAAGGACTACAAGAGACACTAAGGACTACAGAGAGACACTAAAGGACTACAAGAGACACACTAAGGACTACAGAGAGACACAAGGACTACAGAGACACACTAAGGACTACAGAGAGACACAAGGACTACAAAGACACACAAGGACTACAAGAGACACACAAGGACTACAAAGACACACAAGGACTACAAAGAGACACTAAGGACTACAGAGACACACAAGGACTACAAGAGACACACAAGGACTACAAAGAGACACAAGGACTACAAAGACACACAAGGACTACAGAGACACAAGGACTACAAGAGACACTAAGGACTACAAAGACACACTAAGGACTACAGAGAGACACAAGGACTACAAAGACACACAAGGACTACAAAGAGACACTAAGGACTACAAAGACACACAAGGACTACAAAGACACACTAAGGACTACAAAGACACACTAAGGACTACAAGAGACACTAAGGACTACAGAGAGACACAAGGACTACAAAGACACACTAAGGACTACAGAGAGACACTAAGGACTACAAAGAGACACACAAGGACTACAAAGAGACACAAGGACTACAAAGAGACACTAAGGACTACAAAGACACACAAGGACTACAGAGAGACACAAGGACTACAAAGACACACAAGGACTACAAAGACACACTAAGGACTACAGAGAGACACACAAGGACTACAAAGACACACTAAGGACTACAAAGAGACACAAGGACTACAGAGAGACACTAAGGACTACAGAGAGACACTAAGGACTACAAAGAGACACTAAAGGACTACAGAGAGACACTAAGGACTACAAAGAGACACTAAGGACTACAGAGAGACACTAAGGACTACAAAGACACACTAAGGACTACAAGAGACACTAAGGACTACAAAGAGACACTAAGGACTACAGAGAGACACTAAGGACTACAAAGACACACTAAAGGACTACAGAGAGACACAAAGGACTACAAAGAGACACTAAGGACTACAGAGAGACACTAAGGACTACAAAGACACACTAAGGACTACAAAGAGACACTAAGGACTACAAAGAGACACTAAGGACTACAGAGAGACACTAAGGACTACAAAGACACACTAAGGACTACAAAGAGACACTAAGGACTACAAAGACACACTAAGGACTACAGAGAGACACTAAGGACTACAGAGAGACACTAAGGACTACAAAGACACACTAAGGACTACAGAGAGACACTAAAGGACTACAAAGAGACACTAAGGACTACAAGAGACACACTAAGGACTACAGAGAGACACTAAGGACTACAAAGAGACACTAAGGACTACAAGAGACACACTAAGGACTACAGAGAGACACTAAGGACTACAAAGAGACACTAAGGACTACAGAGACACACTAAGGACTACAAGAGACACACTAAGGACTACAAAGAGACACTAAGGACTACAGAGAGACACTAAGGACTACAAAGAGACACTAAGGACTACAAAGACACACTAAGGACTACAAAGAGACACTAAGGACTACAAAGAGACACTAAGGACTACAAGAGACACTAAGGACTACAAAGAGACACTAAGGACTACAAAGAGACACTAAGGACTACAAAGAGACACTAGGGACTACAAAGACACAAGGACTACAAAGAGACACTAAGGACTACAAAGAGACACTAAGGGACTACAAAGAGACACTAAGGACTACAAAGAGACACTAAGGACTACAAAGAGACACTAAGGACTACAAGAGACACTAAGGACTACAAAGAGACACTAAGGACTACAGAGACACACTAAGGACTACAAAGAGACACTAAGGACTACAAAGAGACACTAAAGGACTACAAAGAGACACTAGGGACTACAAAGAGACACTAAGGACTACAAAGAGACACTAAGGACTACAAAGAGACACTAAGGACTACAAAGAGACACTAAGGACTACAAAGAGACACTAAGGACTACAAAGAGACACTAAGGACTACAAAGAGACACTAAGGACTACAAAGAGACACTAAGGACTACAAAGAGACACTAAGGACTACAAAGAGACACTAAGGGACTACAAAGACACACTAAGGACTACAAAGAGACACTAAGGACTACAAAGAGACACTAAAGGACTACAGAGAGACACTAAGGGACTACAGAGAGACACTAAAGGACTACAGAGAGACACTAAGGACTACAGAGAGACACTAAGGACTACAAAGAGACACTAAGGACTACAAAGAGACACTAAGGACTACAGAGAGACACTAAGGACTACAAAGAGACACTAAGGACTACAGAGAGACACTAAAGGACTACAGAGAGACACTAAGGACTACAAAGAGACACTAAGGACTACAAAGAGACACTAAGGACTACAAGAGACACTAAAGGACTACAGAGAGACACTAAGGACTACAAAGAGACACTAAGGACTACAGAGAGACACTAAGGACTACAGAGAGACACTAAGGACTACAAAGAGACACTAAAGGACTACAGAGAGACACTAAAGGACTACAGAGACACACTAAGGACTACAGAGAGACACTAAGGACTACAGAGAGACACTAAGGACTACAAAGACACACTAAAGGACTACAAAGAGACACTAAGGACTACAGAGAGACACTAAAGGACTACAGAGAGACACTAAGGACTACAGAGAGACACTAAGGACTACAAAGAGACACTAAGGACTACAGAGAGACACTAAGGACTACAGAGAGACACTAAGGACTACAAAGAGACACTAAAGGACTACAGAGAGACACTAAGGACTACAAAGAGACACTAAGGACTACAGAGAGACACTAAGGACTACAAGAGACACTAAGGACTACAGAGAGACACAAGGACTACAGAGAGACACTAAGGACTACAAAGAGACACTAAGGACTACAGAGAGACACTAAGGACTACAAAGAGACACTAAGGACTACAGAGAGACACTAAGGACTACAGAGAGACACTAAGGACTACAGAGAGACACTAAGGACTACAAGAGACACTAAAGGACTACAGAGAGACACTAAGGACTACAGAGAGACACTAAGGACTACAAAGAGACACTAAGGACTACAAAGAGACACACAAGGACTACAAAGACACAAGGACTACAAAGAGACACAAGGACTACAAAGCACACTAAGGACTACAGAGAGACACTAAGGACTACAAAGAGACACTAAGGACTACAGAGAGACACTAAGGACTACAGAGAGACACTAAAGGACTACAGAGAGACACAAGGACTACAAGAGACACAAGGACTACAGAGAGACACTAAGGACTACAAGAGACACTAAGGACTACAGAGAGACACTAAGGACTACAAAGAGACACTAAGGACTACAAAGAGACACAAAGGACTACAAGAGACACAAGGACTACAGAGAGACACTAAAGGACTACAGAGAGACACTAAGGACTACAGAGAGACACAAAGGACTACAAAGAGACACTAAGGACTACAGAGAGACACTAAGGACTACAGAGAGACACTAAGGACTACAAAGAGACACTAAGGACTACAGAGAGACACTAAGGACTACAGAGAGACACTAAAGGACTACAAAGAGACACACAAGGACTACAGAGAGACACTAAGGACTACAAAGAGACACTAAGGACTACAGAGAGACACTAAGGACTACAGAGAGACACTAAAGGACTACAAAGAGACACTAAGGACTACAGAGAGACACTAAGGACTACAAAGAGACACTAAGGACTACAGAGAGACACTAAGGACTACAGAGAGACACTAAGGACTACAAAGAGACACTAAGGACTACAAAGACACACTAAGGACTACAGAGAGACACTAAGGACTACAAAGAGACACTAAGGACTACAAAGAGACACTAAGGACTACAGAGAGACACTAAGGACTACAAAGAGACACTAAGGACTACAGAGAGACACTAAGGACTACAGAGAGACACTAAGGACTACAAAGAGACACTAAGGACTACAGAGAGACACTAAGGACTACAAAGAGACACTAAGGACTACAAAGAGACACTAAGGACTACAAAGACACAAGGACTACAAAGAGACACTAAGGGACTACAAAGAGACACTAAAGGACTACAGAGAGACACTAAGGACTACAGAGAGACACTAAAGGACTACAAAGAGACACTAAAGGACTACAAAGAGACACTAAGGACTACAGAGAGACACTAAGGGACTACAAAGAGACACTAAGGACTACAGAGAGACACTAAGGACTACAGAGAGACACTAAAGGACTACAAAGAGACACTAAAGGACTACAAAGAGACACTAAAGGACTACAGAGAGACACTAAGGGACTACAAAGAGACACTAAGGACTACAGAGAGACACTAAGGACTACAGAGAGACACTAAGGACTACAAAGAGACACTAAGGACTACAAAGAGACACTAAGGACTACAGAGAGACACTAAGGACTACAAAGAGACACTAAAGGACTACAAAGAGACACTAAGGACTACAGAGAGACACTAGGGGACTACAAAGAGACACTAAGGACTACAGAGAGACACTAAGGACTACAGAGAGACACTAAAGGACTACAAAGAGACACTAAGGACTACAAAGAGACACTAAGGACTACAGAGAGACACTAAAGGACTACAGAGAGACACTAAGGACTACAAAGACACAAGGACTACAAAGACACACTAAGGACTACAAAGAGACACTAAAGGACTACAGAGAGACACTAAAGGACTACAGAGAGACACTAAGGACTACAAAGAGACACTAAGGACTACAAGAGACACTAAGGACTACAAAGACACACTAAGGACTACAGAGAGACACTAAGGACTACAGAGAGACACTAAGGACTACAAAGAGACACTAAGGACTACAGAGAGACACTAAGGACTACAGAGAGACACTAAGGACTACAGAGAGACACTAGGGGACTACAAAGACACAAGGACTACAAAGAGACACTAAGGACTACAAAGAGACACTGAGGGACTACAAAGAGACACTAAGGACTACAAAGAGACACTAAGGACTACAGAGAGACACTAAAGGACTACAGAGAGACACTAAGGACTACAAAGAGACACTAAGGACTACAGAGAGACACTAAGGACTACAAAGACACACTAGAGGACTACAGAGAGACACTAAGGACTACAGAGAGACACTAGAGGACTACAGAGAGACACTAAGGACTACAGAGAGACACTAAGGACTACAGAGAGACACTAAAGGACTACAGAGAGACACTAGGGGACTACAAAGACACTAAGGACTACAAAGAGACACTAAGGACTACAGAGAGACACTAAGGACTACAGAGAGACACTAAGGGACTACAAAGACACACTAAGGACTACAAAGAGACACTAAGGACTACAGAGAGACACTAAAGGACTACAAAGAGACACTAAGGACTACAAAGACACACTAAGGACTACAAAGAGACACTAAGGACTACAAAGAGACACTAAGGACTACAGAGAGACACTAAGGACTACAAAGAGACACTAAGGACTACAAAGAGACACTAAGGGACTACAAAGAGACACTAAAGGACTACAAAGAGACACTAAGGACTACAAAGAGACACTAAGGACTACAGAGAGACACTAAGGACTACAAAGAGACACTAAAGGACTACAGAGAGACACTAAAGGACTACAAAGAGACACTAAGGACTACAAAGAGACACTAAGGGACTACAAAGACACACTAAGGACTACAGAGAGACACTAAGGACTACAGAGAGACACTAAGGACTACAAAGAGACACTAAGGGACTACAAAGAGACACTAAAGGACTACAGAGAGACACTAAGGACTACAGAGAGACACTAAGGACTACAAAGAGACACTAAGGACTACAGAGAGACACTAAAGGACTACAGAGAGACACTAAGGACTACAAAGAGACACTAAGGACTACAGAGAGACACTAAGGACTACAAAGAGACACTAAAGGACTACAGAGAGACACTAAGGACTACAAAGAGACACTAGGGACTACAAAGAGACACTAAAGGACTACAGAGAGACACTAAGGACTACAAAGAGACACTAAAGGACTACAGAGAGACACTAAGGACTACAAAGAGACACTAAGGACTACAAAGAGACACTAAGGACTACAGAGAGACACTAAGGACTACAGAGAGACACTAAGGGACTACAGAGAGACACTAAGGGACTACAAAGAGACACTAAGGACTACAAAGAGACACTAAGGACTACAGAGAGACACTAAGGACTACAAGAGACACTAAGGACTACAGAGAGACACTAAGGACTACAGAGAGACACTAAAGGACTACAGAGAGACACTAAGGACTACAAAGAGACACTAAAGGACTACAGAGAGACACTAAGGGACTACAAAGAGACACTAAGGACTACAGAGAGACACTAAGGACTACAAAGAGACACTAAGGACTACAAAGAGACACTAAGGACTACAGAGAGACACTAAGGACTACAGAGAGACACTAAGGGACTACAAAGAGACACTAAGGACTACAAAGAGACACTAAAGGACTACAGAGAGACACTAAAGGACTACAAAGAGACACTAAGGACTACAGAGAGACACTAAGGACTACAGAGAGACACTAAGGGACTACAAAGAGACACTAAGGACTACAGAGAGACACTAAAGGACTACAAAGAGACACTAAGGACTACAGAGAGACACTAAGGACTACAGAGAGACACTAAAGGACTACAAAGAGACACTAAGGACTACAGAGAGACACTAAGGACTACAGAGAGACACTAAAGGACTACAAGAGACACTAAGGACTACAGAGAGACACTAAATGACTACAAAGAGACACTAAGGACTACAAAGAGACACTAGGGGACTACAAAGACACTAAGGACTACAAGAGACACTAAAGGACTACAAAGAGACACTAAGGACTACAAAGACACACTAAAGGACTACAGAGAGACACTAAAGGACTACAAAGAGACACTAAGGACTACAAAGAGACACTAAGGGACTAAAAGAGACACTAAGGACTACAGAGAGACACTAAGGACTACAAAGAGACACTAAGGACTACAGAGAGACACTAAGGACTACAAAGAGACACTAAGGACTACAGAGAGACACTAAGGGACTACAAAGAGACACTAAGGGACTACAAAGAGACACTAAGGGACTACAAAGAGACACTAAGGACTACAGAGAGACACTAAGGACTACAGAGAGACACTAAGGACTACAAGAGACACTAAGGACTACAGAGAGACACTAAAGGACTACAGAGAGACACTAAGGACTACAGAGAGACACTAAGGACTACAGAGACACACTAAAGGACTACAGAGAGACACTAAGGACTACAGAGAGACACTAAGGACTACAGAGAGACACTAAAGGACTACAGAGAGACACTAAGGACTACAGAGAGACACTAGAGGACTACAGAGAGACACTAAAGGACTACAGAGAGACACTAAAGGACTACAGAGAGACACTAAAGGACTACAGAGAGACACTAAGGACTACAAGAGACACTAAGGACTACAGAGAGACACTAAGGACTACAGAGAGACACTAAGGACTACAGAGAGACACTAAGGGACTACAAAGAGACACTAAGGACTACAAAGAGACACTAAGGACTACAAAGAGACACTAGGGACTACAAAGACACAAGGACTACAAAGAGACACTAAAGGACTACAGAGAGACACTAAAGGACTACAGAGAGACACTAAGGACTACAAAGACACACTAAAGGACTACAGAGAGACACTAAAGGACTACAAAGAGACACTAAAGGACTACAAAGAGACACTAAGGGACTACAAAGAGACACTAAGGACTACAGAGAGACACTAAGGACTACAGAGAGACACTAAGGGACTACAAAGAGACACTAAGGACTACAAAGACACACTAAGGACTACAAAGAGACACTAAGGACTACAGAGAGACACTAAGGACTACAAAGAGACACTAAGGACTACAGAGAGACACTAAGGACTACAGAGAGACACTAAGGACTACAAAGAGACACTAAGGACTACAGAGAGACACTAAGGGACTACAAAGAGACACTAAGGACTACAGAGAGACACTAAGGGACTACAAAGAGACACTAAGGGACTACAAAGAGACACTAAGGGACTACAAAGAGACACTAAGGACTACAGAGAGACACTAAGGACTACAAAGAGACACTAAGGACTACAGAGAGACACTAAAGGACTACAAAGAGACACTAAGGACTACAGAGAGACACTAAGGACTACAAAGAGACACTAAGGGACTACAAGAGACACTAAGGGACTACAAAGAGACACTAAGGACTACAGAGAGACACTAAGGACTACAGAGAGACACTAAGGACTACAGAGAGACACTAAGGACTACAGAGAGACACTAAGGACTACAGAGAGACACTAAGGACTACAGAGAGACACTAAGGACTACAGAGACACTAAAGGACTACAGAGAGACACTAAAGGACTACAGAGAGACACTAAGGACTACAGAGAGACACTAAGGACTACAGAGAGACACTAAGGACTACAGAGAGACACTAAGGACTACAGAGAGACACTAAGGACTACAGAGAGACACTAAGGACTACAGAGAGACACTAAAGGACTACAGAGAGACACTAAGGACTACAGAGAGACACTAAAGGACTACAAAGAGACACTAAAGGACTACAGAGAGACACTAGGGGACTACAAAGAGACACTAAGGACTACAGAGAGACACTAAGGACTACAGAGAGACACTAAGGACTCCAAAGAGACACTAGAGGACTACAGAGAGACACTAAGGACTACAAAGAGACACAAAGGACTACAAAGAGACACTAAGGGACTACAAAGAGACAAGGAGACTACAAAGACACAAGGACTACAAAGAGACACTTAAGGACTACAAAGAGACACTAAGGGACTACAAAGAGACACTAAGGACTACAAAGAGACACTAAGGGACTACAAAGAGACAAGGAGACTACAAAGACACAAGGACTACAAAGAGACACTTAAGGACTACAAAGAGACACTAAGGGACTACAGAGAGACACTAAGGACTACAAAGACACACTAAAGGACTACAGAGAGACACTAAGGACTACAAAGAGACACTAAGGGACTACAGAGAGACACTAAGGACTACAAAGACACACTAAAGGACTACAGAGAGACACTAGAGACTACAAAGACACAAGGACTACAAAGAGACACTAAGGGACTACAAAGCGACACTAGAGGACCACAGAGACACAAGGACTACAGAGACACACTAAAAGGACTACAAAGAGACACTAAAGGACTACAACGAGACACTAGAGGACTACAGAGAGACACTAAGGACTACAGAGAGACACTAAGGACTACAGAGAGACACTAAGGACTACAGAGAGACACTAAAGGACTACAGAGAGACACTAAGGACTACAAAGAGACACTAAGGACTACAGAGAGACACTAAGGACTACAGAGAGACACTAAGGACTACAGAGAGACACTAAGGACTACAGAGACACTAAGGACTACAAAGAGACACTAAGGACTACAGAGACACTAAGGACTACAAAGAGACACTAAGGGACTACAAAGAGACACAGGAGACTACAAAGAGACACTAAGGACTACAAAGAGACACTAAGGGACTACAGAGAGACACTAAGGACTACAAAGACACACTAAAGGACTACAGAGAGACACTAGGAGACTACAAAGACACAAGGACTACAAAGAGACACTAAGGGACTACAAAGCGACACTAGAGGACCACAGAGACACAAGGACTACAGAGACACACTAAAAGGACTACAACGAGACACTAGAGGACTACAGAGAGACACTAAGGACTACAGAGAGACACTAAGGACTACAGAGACACTAAGGACTACAAAGAGACACTAAGGACTACAAAGAGACACTAAAGGACTACAAAGACACACTAGGGACTACAAAGAGACACTAGGGTCCCTTAGTTTAATTATATATTTTTTAAATGGTAAAAAATAATAAAATATTTTCCAGTTTCTCTTAAAAACACGCGGAGGTGCAGTTCGTGCCTGCAGCCGCCAGAGGGAGCTGTCTACTGCGCTATTCCACTGAGGCAATATGAAGAGCAAGACATGAATAAAGAAGATACATGTGGATGACTGAACAAAAAGGTAAACACAGAAAGATTTGAAATGTGATGGATACTTAAAAAATCTAAACGTATACATCACATTTTAAAAGATTAATAAATAAAATAGTATAAAAGTAAATAGAAATTTGGAATTAAATACAAAATAATTCACAGGTAAAAAATTGTGACAATATAAAAATCAAAACCCTATAAATAGAAAATAGAATATATAAAATGTTAAATACATTTTTTTTAAATAAAGAATGAGCGCATACAAATCGGAAGATAAAATGTATTAAATATATAAACACAGAAGAAGTGCCATCAAATACACTGGAACTGCAATATATGGCTTTATTACTTCATGGAGGCTATCGTGTACACACACACACACACACACACACACACACACACACTTCCTGTCTGAGCTGCTAATTAGCCTGTGTGTAATTTTCATTGTTGCCAATTACATTTACAGCCAGAGGGGCTGAGGTGAGTGTGTGTGTGTGTGTGTGTGTGTGTGTGTGTGTTTACTCTGCATGCTAACGAGCTGCCATGCCAAGCGTTTGACCCACTTCTTCCCAGCGGACGTCCCACAGGACCCCCCCCCATGATATCTGCTCTGAAGCATCTTCATCTCTGTTCACACTTCAGGTGTTCACACACCTTCAGACCTCTGAGTGTCCCTGTGGTCCTTTGTGTCTCTCTGAGGTCCCTTTATATCTGTTGTACAGCTATTTGTGGTCCTTTGTGTCTCTCTGAGGTCCCTTTATATCTGTTGTACAGCTATTTGTAGTCCTTTGTGTTTCTCTGAGGTCCCTTTATATCTGTTGTACAGCTATTTGTAGTCCTTTGTGTCTCTCTGAGGTCCCTTTATATCTGTTGAACAGCTATTTGTGGTCCTTTGTGTCTCTCTGAGGTCCCTTTATATCTGTTATGCAGCTATTTGTGGTCCTTTGTGTCTCTCTGAGGTCCCTTTATATCTGTTGTACAGCTATTTGTAGTCCTTTGTGTCTCTCTGAGGTCCCTTTATATCTGTTGTACAGCTATTTGTAGTCCTTTGTGTCTCTCTGAGGTCCCTTTATATCTGTTGTACAGCTATTTGTAGTCCTTTGTGTCTCTCTGAGGTCCCTTTATATCTGTTGTACAGCTATTTGTAGTCCTTTGTGTCTCTCTGAGGTCCCTTTATATCTGTTGTACAGCTATTTGTAGTCCTTTGTGTCTCTCTGAGGTCCCTTTATATCTGTTGTACAGCTATTTGTAGTCCTTTGTGTCTCTCTGAGGTCCCTTTATATCTGTTGAACAGCTATTTGTGGTCCTTTGTGTCTCTCTGAGGTCCCTTTATATCTGTTGTACAGCTATTTGTAGTCCTTTGTGTCTCTCTGAGGTCCCTTTATATCTGTTGTACAGCTATTTGTAGTCCTTTGTGTCTCTCTGAGGTCCCTTTATATCTGTTGTACAGCTATTTGTAGTCCTTTGTGTCTCTCTGAGGTCCCTTTATATCTGTTGAACAGCTATTTGTGGTCCTTTGTGTCTCTCTGAGGTCCCTTTATATCTGTTGAACAGCTATTTGTGGTCCTTTGTGTCTCTCTGAGGTCCCTTTATATCTGTTGTACAGCTATTTGTAGTCCTTTGTGTCTCTCTGAGGTCCCTTTATATCTGTTGAACAGCTATTTGTGGTCCTTTGTGTCTCTCTGAGGTCATTTGTAGTCAATGTACCTCTATTGTGGTCATGATGTGTCTCATTTCTGTGGCTCGTTTGTAGTCTTTTGTCTTCTCTCTGAAGTCCCTTCATAGTTGCTCTTGTGGTCCTTTGTGTCTCTAGCCACTTGTAGCCATGTTAACTCTTTTTGTAGTTGCTATAGTTACATGACGTGTTACTTTAGACGCTTTTATGCAGAGCGACTAACACACACTCAGTGCTGTGGACCATCCCCACTGGAGCACTGTGGGGTGAAGAGTCTCAGGGACGCAACGACATGCTGACTGCAGTGGGACTCGAACTGACCCTGATTCCAAGTCCAGAACACTATCCACTGAGCCACAGCCGCCTAGTTATTTGTAGTCATTTAGTCACTTGTTATGTCTTTGTAGTCGTTTCCTTCCTTTAAACACACATGCACTTTGTTTCAAATCTGCTGCAGGGTTCATTAACCCAGCTTCTAACCCTCCTCTCGGTTAGCGAGGTGTGTGTGTGTGTGTGTGTGTGTGTGTGTGTGTGTCATCTGGGACAAAAGGTGTTTGAGTTCAGGTGGGTTCACAGAGCGGAACAACGTCACCTTGTTCTGTTCATCCAACTACTCGCTGATTCCTTCACATGAAGGAGAGAAGAAGCCCCGAGCAAGAAGACGCTGCAGTGACCACACACACACATATACATCACGCACACACACACACGCCACACACGTACACACACATCCACACGCACACGCGTACACACACATCACACACAACCCGAGCAAGAAGACGCTGCAGTGACACACACACACACACACGCATACATCACGCACACACACGCACACACACACACATCACACACGCACACGCACGTACACACACACACACAAGCCCGAGCAAGAAGACGCTGCAGTGACACACACACACACACACACACACACGTACACACACACATCACACACACACACGCACGCACGCACACACACACACACTATATATTAAGTGTTCCCTGAAGTTACAGGACATCATCGCTAATCCCAGCCGGCGGCTAGTTAGCTTAGCTTAGCATAAATACTGCTAACAGCCTTTATGCTAAGTGAATGAAATGTTGGAAGCCCATCATTTGACGGACGAAAGAGGGAAGTATATCAAACTGAGAGGACGTACATTAGAGTTTACAAAGCTGCATGTAAACATCAATACAAGAGGAATATATTTAATTTAATTGTATTTATTTCCCTATATTTCAAATGGTATTTTATGATTCGTTTCCAGATACGTTAATTCTCTACGACTCCATTGCATTTTAAATGTGCATTAATACTATGATTATAAATTCTGTCTCTCTGACGCTGATCTGAGCTCTGGGGGTTCCTTCCTTCAGGATCTCCCTCTCTCTTTCCGTCTTATATATTTATATTTATATATATCCCCCCCCTCATCATCAGCCTCATAAACAGGAACGCAGTGTATGCCGCCCCCTCTGAAGGATTGCTGAGGTGTCCTTGGGTTCAGGGACGTTTCCTCCCGACACATTATCCCCTCGTCTCTCGGAGGTTATTTCAGTCAAAGCTTCAGTCAGAGTTTAAACCAACCTCAGACCTTCTCCTGCTCCCAAGATAATACCATCTGTGTTTCTGGAACTACACTTCCCATAATGCATCGTTACAAGTATGCCCAATTCGCCGTTGGATTGAAAACGTTGCCTTCAAACAGATATAGATAGAAGAAAACGTAATAGATGTTATGGTTTTCAAGCTAGTTCTGCAAAGACCTTCATTTCAGGAACTACACTTCCCACAATGCACCATTAAAAGGATGCTGCATGTAATGTTAGCAGCTCCTGTGTGCAGTGAATCACTGGATTAGTTTGGTACTGAAGAAAACGTAAAAATGTCGATATGTTTTCAAGCTTTAAAGACTGTCGGTTTGGAAGATAGACATGCTTTTATTTCTGGAACTACACTTCCCACAATGCACCAGTAAAAGTATGCTGAAATAGCCATTAGCAGTATACATTGGATGTAAATATAACCATCACTGGATTGGTTTTGCAACTATTAAGTCCTTGTGTTTGGAAGACAATCCCCCTTTCATCTCAGGAACTACACTTCCCACAATGCACCATTCAAAGTATGCTGTATATACTGGACGTAAAGATAACTATAACTGAAAAAAAACTTAAACTTGTCTATGCTTTAAAGACTGTCGGTTTGTCACCCTTTAAGTTCTGGAACTACACTTCCCATAATGCACCATTAAAAGAATACAGAAATAGCCGTGAGCAGCATCAATCCATACATTTGCACCCACTGATCAATGGCTGCCTAAACGTGTGATGTTTTTAAAGCAGCCTCTGCATTTATATGTGTTCCTATGACTTCTGAGCAACTTTGTTTTGACTTTGTCAGACTTCCAAGTGTCTCCTGGAAACCATTTAGAGAAATGTCACAAAACGTGCTCTTTGACAGACCCTGTGCAGGGTTACAAATAGAGTGGTTTCACCCCGTGTGAGTGGGAGGGTGTTACTGAGCGACGTGAGTTATGAGCGAAGCTTCTGTTTTTGGGTAAAAGGCCGTAAAGAAGCGTTCCCCCGTGGACCTGGACGCGTAGGTCTGTGATTAACCCCCGCCTGCCCGCTGCAGCCTGACCTCCAACCGCTGTAATTCAGGGGAACAGCTGCAGTTTAACGGCTGCTTCACCTGTTTCTGAAGCAGAGACGGAGACACCTTCAGTGCACAGGTAGAGGTAAGGTCTACAGGTAGAGAGGACGCTCAGGCGGAGAGACGTCTGGACGCTCAGGCGGAGAGGCGTCTGGATGCTCAGCGGACGAGACGTCGGAGAGACGTCTGACGCTCAGGCGGAGAGACGTCTGGACGCTCAGCGGAACGTTGACGCTCAGGCGGAGCTGACGCTCAGGCGGAGAGACGTCTGGACGCTCAGGCGGAGAGACGTTTAGACGCTCAGGTGGAGAGACGTCTGCCTCAGGCGGAGAGACGTGTAGACGCTCAGGCGGAGAGACGTTTAGACGCTCAGGGGGAGACGTGACGCCAGTGAGAACGTTTAGACGCCCAGGCGGAGAGACGTCTGGACGCTCAGGCGGAGAGACGTCTAGACGCTCAGGTGGAGAGACGTTTAGATGCTCAGGTGGAGAGACGTTTAGACGCGCAGGTGGAGAGACGTTTAGACGCGCAGGTGGAGAGACGTTTGGACGCTCAGGTGGAGAGACACGCACAGGTGGAGAGACGTCTAGACGCTCAGGTGGAGAGACGTCTAGACGCTCAGGTGGAGAGACGTTTAGACGCTCAGGCGGAGAGACGTTTAGACGCTCAGGCGGAGAGACGTGTAGACGCTCAGGCGGAGAGACGTGTAGACGCTCAGGTGGAGAGACGTCTGGACGCTCAGGCGGAGAGACGTCTGGACGCTCAGGCGGAGAGACGTCTGGACGCTCAGGCGGAGAGACGTCCGGACGCTCAGGCGGAGAGACGTCCGGACGCTCAGGCGGAGAGACGTCCGGACGCTCAGGTGGAGAGACACGTTTAGATGCTCAGGTGGAGAGACGTTTAGACGCTGCAGGTGGAGAGACGTGCAGGTGGAGAGACGTCTAGACGCTCAGGTGGAGAGACTTTAGACGCTCAGGTGGAGAGACGTTTGGACGCTCAGGTGGAGAGACGTCTGGAGCTCAGTGGAGAGACGCTCAGGTGCGAGACGTTTAGACGCTCAGGTGGAGAGACGCTCAGGTGGAGGACGTCTAGACGCTCAGGTGAGAGACGTTTAGACGCTCAGGTGGAGAGTTTAGACGCTCAGGTGGAGAGACGTTTAGACGCTCAGGTGGAGAGACGTTTAGACGCTCAGGTGGAGAGACGTTTAGACGCTCAGGTGGAGAGACGTTTAGACGCTCAGGTGGAGAGACGTTTGGACGCTCAGGTGGAGAGACGTCTGGACGCTCAGGTGGAGAGACGTCTGGACGCTCAGGTGGAGAGACGTTTAGACGCTCAGGTGGAGAGACGTCCGGACGCTCAGGTGGAGAGACGTTTGGACGCTCAGGTGGAGAGACGTCTAGACGCTCAGGTGGAGAGACGTTTAGACGCTCAGGTGGAGAGACGTTTGACGCTCAGGTGGAGACGCACAGGTGAGAGACGTCTAGAGCTCAGTGGAGAGACGCTCAGGTGGAGAGACGTCTGACGCTCAGGTGGAGAGACGTTTAGACGCTCAGGTGGAGAGACGTCTGGACGCTCAGGTGGAGAGACGCTCAGGTGGAGAGACGCTGTAGAGACGCTCAGGTGGAGAGACGTCTAGACGCTCAGGTGGAGAGACGTTTAGCTCAGGTGGAGAGACGTTTAGACGCTCAGGTGGAGAGACGTCTGAGACGCTCAGGTGGAGAGACGTTTGACGCTCAGGTGGAGAGACGTTGGACGTCAGGTGGAGAGACGTCTGACGCTCAGGTGGAGAGACGTTTGACGCTCAGGTGGAGAGACGTGGACGCTCAGGTGGAGAGACGTTTGGACGCTCAGGTGGAGAGACGTCTGGACGCTCAGGTGGAGAGACGTCTAGACGCTCAGGTGGAGAGACGTTTGGACGCTCAGGTGGAGAGACGCTCAGGTGGAGAGACGTCTAGATGCTCAGGTGGAGAGACGCTCAGGTGGAGAGACGTCTGGACGCTCAGGTGGAGAGACGTTTAGACGCTCAGGTGGAGAGACGTCTGGACGCTCAGGTGGAGAGACGTCTGACGCTCAGGTGGAGAGACGTCTAGACGCTCAGGTGGAGAGACGTCTAGACGCTCAGGTGGAGAGACCTCAGGTGGAGAGACGTCTAGATGCTCAGGTGGAGAGACGTCTAGATGCTCAGGTGGAGAGACGCTCAGGTGGAGAGACGTTTGGACGCGCAGGCGGAGAGACGTCTCGACGCTCAGGTGGAGAGACGTTTGGACGCTCAGGTGGAGAGACGCTCAGGTGCGAGACGTTTAGACGCTCAGGTGGAGAGACGTTTAGACGCTCAGGTGGAGAGACGCTCAGGTGCGAGACGTTTAGACGCCCAGGTGGAGAGACGTCTGGACGCTCAGTGGAGAGACGTTTAGACGCTCAGGTGGAGAGACGCTCAGGTGCGAGACGTTTAAATGCCCAGGTGGAGAGACGTCTGGACGCTCAGGTGGAGAGACGTTTAGACGCACAGGTGGAGAGACGCTCAGGTGCGAGAGACGTTTAGAGCCCAGGTGGAGAGACGTCTGGACGCTCAGGTGGAGAGACGTTTAGACGCTCAGGTGGAGAGACGTCTGGACGCTCAGGTGGAGAGACGTCTGAGACGCTCAGGTGAGAGACGTTTAGACGCTCAGGTGGAGAGACGTCTGGACGCTCAGGTGGAGAGACGTTTGGACGCTCAGGTGGAGAGACGTTGGACGCTCAGGTGGAGAGACGTCTGGACGCTCAGGTGGAGAGACGTTTAGACGCTCAGGTGGAGAGACACGCAGGTGGAGAGACGTCTGGACGCTCAGGTGGAGAGACGTGTAGACGCTCAGGTGGAGAGACGTTTAGACGCTCAGGTGGAGAGACGTTTAGACGCTCAGGTAGAGAGACGTTTAGACGCTCAGGTGGAGAGACGCTCAGGTGAGAGACGTCTAGACGCTCAGGTGGAGAGACGTTCGACGCTCAGGTGGAGAGACGTTCAGACGCTCAGGTGGAGAGACGTGTAGAAGCTCAGGTGGAGAGACGTTTAGACGCTCAGGTGGAGAGACGTTTAGACGCTCAGGTGGAGAGACGTCTGGACGCTCAGGTGGAGAGACGTTTAGACGCTCAGGGTGGAGACTGACGCTCAGGTGGAGAGACGTCTGGACGCTCAGGTGGAGAGACGTTTAGACGCTCAGGTGGAGAGACGCTCAGGTGGAGAGACGTTTGGACACTCAGGTGGAGAGACGTTTGGACACTCAGGTGGAGAGACGTGTAGACGCTCAGGTGGAGAGACGTCTGGACATTTGACCTGTACTTTGTGTTATTGTACTTTAATCATGTTTTGTTGTTTGTGTGACAGAGATGATGCAGTGTGTGTAGTGTGTGTCGATCGTGTTGGACCTTTCTCAGGACTGCAGATGGAAATGATTCTGATTCTGGATCAGCTGTAGAGGAGGTTTGCAGGTCAAATACTTCATGTTTAATCCAACACGCCCCCAGGAGCAGATTAGCACACTAACTGGGACAAAAGGAATTTACACGATAGCTAATTTACAAACTGTTTATTTATGACATTGCGTTGCTTATACGACTCCCTTTTTGTGTTTGCCTTCCCACAAACACTCTCCCCCCAAGTCATCAGCAGCGACCTTGACCCCCGCCGACCAATCAGCGCTCTGGCCTTGCCAAACCATTACATCACGAGGCCCCGCCCCCCTGTCAATCATGGGGTACAGGTGACATGAGCAAAAGGTGCGGTGGCTTTGACCTCTGACCTCTGCACATGCTGCTGTGCATTAAATACTTTTAAATATGTCTTATGGAGTCCTGGCAGGGCCTTTGTTCCGGAAGGTTCTCTGAGGATGAATTATCTTCGGAGGGGTTTCACGCGGCGCTCTGGAAACATGTCGGCTTTAATAGTGCTCGTTTTCTGCCGTGTTCACTCCATTAGCGGCGAGCGGGGGGCCTCCGAGTGTCGAGGAGCACGGCGCTAATTACAGCGTGAGCGATGGTGGCGGCGCCTCGTTAGCATCGGAGCGCGGAGAGCATACTGTCTCTGACCGAGTGATGATGGTGGATCCACGGAGAGGGACGTCCATCAAAGGCTGGGGAGCCGGTGAGCTCTGGGGCTCCGCACGTTTACACTGGGTTTACATCCAGCTCATCTACTACGGTTACAGAGAGACACTGAGGACTAAGAGACACTGAAGACTAAGAGACACTGAGGACTAAGAGACACTGAGGACTAAGAGACACTAAGGACTAAGAGAGACACTGAGGACTAAGAGACACTGAGGACTAAGAGACACTAAGGACTAAGAGACACTGAGGACTAAGAGACACTGAGGACTAAGAGACACTGAGGACTAAGAGACACTAAGGACTAAGAGAGACACTGAGGACTAAGAGACACTGAGACTAAGAGACACTAAGGACTAAGAGACACTGAGAACTAAGAGACACTGAGGACTAAGAGACACTGAGGACTAAGAGACACTGAGGACTAAGAGACACTGAGGACTAAGAGACACTGAGGACTAAGAGACACTGAGGACTAAGAGACACTGAGGACTAAGAGACACTAAGGACTAAGAGACACTGAGGACTAAGAGACACTGAGGACTAAGAGACACTAAGGACTAAGAGAGACACTGAGGACTAAGAGACACTGAGGACTAAGAGACACTGAGGACTAAGAGAGACACTAAGGACTAGAGAGACACTAAGGACTAAGAGACACTGAGGACTAAGAGACACTAAGGACTAAGAGACACTGAGGACTAAGAGAGACACTGAGGACTAAGAGACACTGAGGACTAAGAGACACTAAGGACTAAGAGACACTAAGGACTAAGAGAGACACTGAGGACTAAGAGACACTGAGGACTAAGAGACACTGAGGACTAAGAGAGACACTGAGGACTAAGAGACACGAGGACTAAGAGACACTGAGGACTAAGAGACACTGAGGACTAAGAGAGACACTGAGGACTAAGAGACACTGAGGACTAAGAGACACTGAGGACTAAGAGACACTAAGGACTAAGAGACACTAAGGACTAAGAGACACTAAGGACTAAGAGACACTAAGGACTACAGAGAGACACTAAGGACGAAGAGAGACACTGAGGGACTAAGAGACACTGAGGACTAAGAGACACTGAGGACTAAGAGACACTAAGGACTAAGAGAGACACTGAGGACTAAGAGACACTGAGGACTAAGAGACACTGAGGACTAAGAGAGACACTGAGGACTAAGAGACACTAAGGACTAAGAGAGACACTGAGGACTAAGAGACACTGAGGACTAAGAGACACTAAGGACTAAGAGACACTAAGGACTAAGAGAGACACTGAGGACTAAGAGAGACACTAAGGACTAAGAGACACTAAGGACTAAGAGAGACACTGAGGACTAAGAGACACTGAGGACTAAGAGAGACACTGAGGACTAAGAGACACTGAGGACTAAGAGAGACACTAAGGACTAAGAGACACTGAGGACTAAGAGACACTAAGGACTAAGAGACACTGAGGACTAAGAGACACTGAGGACTAAGACAGGACTAAGAGACACTGAGGACTAAGAGACACTAAGGACTAAGAGACACTAAGGACTAAGAGACACTGAGGACTAAGAGACACTAAGGACTAAGAGAGACACTAAGGACTAAGAGACACTAAGGACTAAGAGAGACACTAAGGACTAAGAGAGACACTAAGGACTAAGAGACACTGAGGACTAAGAGACACTAAGGACTAAGAGAGACACTAAGGACTAAGAGACACTGAGGACTAAGAGAGACACTGAGGACTAAGAGAGACACTAAGGACTAAGAGACACTAAGGACTAAGAGACACTAAGGACTACAGAGAGACACTAAGGACTAAGAGACACTAAGGACTAAGAGACACTAAGGACTAAGAGAGACACTAAGGACTAAGAGACACTAAGGACTACAGAGACACTAGGACTAAGAGACACTAAGGACTACAGAGAGACACTAAGGACTAAGAGACACTAAGGACTAAGAGACACTAAGGACTACAGAGAGACACTAAGGACTAAGAGAGACACTAAGGACTACAGAGACACTAAGGACTAAGAGACACTAAGGACTAAGAGACACTAAGGACTACAGAGAGACACTAAGGACTAAGAGAGACACTAAGGACTAAGAGACACTAGGACTAAGAGACACTAGACTAAGAGACACTAAGGACTAAGAGAGACACTGAGGACTAAGAGACACTAAGGACTAAGAGACACTGAGGACTAAGAGAGACACTAAGGACTAAGAGACACTAAGGACTACAGAGAGACACTAAGGACTAAGAGAGACACTAAGGACTACAGAGAGACACTAAGGACTAAGAGACACTAAGGACTACAGAGAGACACTAAGGACTACAGAGACACTAAGGACTAAGAGACACTAAGGACTACAGAGAGACACTAAGGACTAAGAGAGACACTAAGGACTACAGAGAGACACTAAGGACTACAGAGACACTAAGGACTACAGAGAGACACTAAGGACTACAGAGAGACACTAAGGACTAAGAGACACTGAGGACTACAGAGACACTAAGGACTAAGAGACACTAAGGACTACAGAGAGACACTAAGGACTACAGAGAGACACTAAGGACTACAGAGAGACACTAAGGACTACAGAGAGACACTAAGGACTAAGAGAGACACTAAGGACTAAGAGACACTAAGGACTACAGAGAGACACTAAGGACTACAGAGACACTAGGCTAAGAGACACTAAGGACTAAGAGACACTAAGGACTAAGAGACACTAAGGACTACAGAGAGACACTAAGGACTACAGAGAGACACTAAGGACTACAGAGAGACACTAAGGACTACAGAGAGACACTAAGGACTACAGAGAGACACTAAGGACTACAGAGAGACACTAAGGACTACAGAGAGACACTAAGGACTACAGAGAGACACTAAGGACTACAGAGACACGACTAAGGACACAGAGAGAGACACTAAGGACTACAGAGAGACACTAAGGACTACAGAGAGACACTAAGGACTAAGAGACACTAGGACTAAAGAGACACTAAGGACTACAGAGAGACACTAAGGACTACAGAGAGACACTAAGGACTACAGAGAGACACTAAGGACTACAGAGAGACACTAAGGACTACAGAGAGACACTAAGGACTACAGAGAGACACTAAGGACTACAGAGAGACACTAAGGACTACAGAGAGACACTAAGGACTACAGAGAGACACTAAGGACTACAGAGAGACACTAAGGACTACAGAGAGACACTAAGGACTACAGAGAGACACTAAGGACTACAGAGAGACACTAAGGACTACAGAGAGACACTAAGGACTACAGAGAGACACTAAGGACTAAGAGAGACACTAAGGACTACAGAGAGACACTAAGGACTACAGAGAGACACTAAGGACTACAGAGAGACACTAAGGACTACAGAGAGACACTAAGGACTACAGAGAGACACTAAGGACTACAGAGAGACACTAAGGACTACAGAGAGACACTAAGGACTACAGAGAGACACTAAGGACTACAGAGAGACACTAAGGACTACAGAGAGACACTAAGGACTACAGAGAGACACTAAGGACTACAGAGAGACACTAAGGACTACAGAGAGACACTAAGGACTACAGAGAGACACTAAGGACTACAGAGAGACACTAAGGACTACAGAGAGACACTAAGGACTACAGAGAGACACTAAGGACTACAGAGAGACACTAAGGACTACAGAGAGACACTAAGGACTACAGAGAGACACTAAGGGCTAAGAGACACTAGACAGAGAGACACTAAGGACTACAGAGAGACACTAAGGACTACAGAGAGACACTAAGGACTACAGAGAGACACTAAGGACTACAGAGAGACACTAAGGACTACAGAGAGACACTAAGGACTACAGAGAGACACTAAGGACTACAGAGAGACACTAAGGACTACAGAGAGACACTAAGGACTACAGAGACACTAAGGACTACAGAGAGACACTAAGGACTACAGAGAGACACTAAGGACTACAGAGAGACACTAAGGACTACAGAGAGACACTAAGGACTACAGAGAGACACTAAGGACTACAGAGAGACACTAAGGACTACAGAGAGACACTAAGGACTACAGAGAGACACTAAGGACTACAGAGAGACACTAAGGACTACAGAGAGACACTAAGGACTACAGAGAGACACTAAGGACTACAGAGAGACACTAAGGACACAGAGAGACACTAAGGACTACAGAGAGACACTAAGGACTACAGAGAGACACTAAGGACTACAGAGAGACACTAAGGACTACAGAGAGACACTAAGGACTACAGAGAGACACTAAGGACTACAGAGAGACACTAAGGACTACAGAGAGACACTAAGGACTACAGAGAGACACTAAGGACTACAGAGAGACACTAAGGACTAAGAGACACTAAGGACTACAGAGAGACACTAAGGACTACAGAGAGACACTAAGGACTACAGAGAGACACTAAGGACTACAGAGAGACACTAAGGACTACAGAGAGACACTAAGGACTACAGAGAGACACTAAGGACTACAGAGAGACACTAAGGACTACAGAGAGACACTAAGGACTACAGAGAGACACTAAGGACTACAGAGAGACACTAAGGACTACAGAGAGACACTAAGGACTACAGAGAGACACTAAGGACTACAGAGAGACACTAAGGACTACAGAGAGACACTAAGGACTACAGAGAGACACTAAGGACTAAGAGACACTAAGGACTAAGAGAGACACTAAGGACTACAGAGAGACACTAAGGACTACAGAGAGACACTAAGGACTACAGAGAGACACTAAGGACTACAGAGAGACACTAAGGACTACAGAGAGACACTAAGGACTACAGAGAGACACTAAGGACTACAGAGAGACACTAAGGACTACAGAGAGACACTAAGGACTACAGAGAGACACTAAGGACTACAGAGAGACACTAAGGACTACAGAGAGACACTAAGGACTACAGAGAGACACTAAGGACTACAGAGAGACACTAAGGACTACAGAGAGACACTAAGGACTACAGAGAGACACTAAGGACTACAGAGAGACACTAAGGACTACAGAGAGACACTAAGGACTACAGAGAGACACTAAGGACTACAGAGAGACACTAAGGACTACAGAGAGACACTAAGGACTACAGAGAGACACTAAGGACTACAGAGACACTAAGGACTACAGAGAGACACTAAGGACTACAGAGAGACACTAAGGACTACAGAGAGACACTAAGGACTACAGAGAGACACTAAGGACTACAGAGAGACACTAAGGACTACAGAGAGACACTAAGGACTACAGAGAGACACTAAGGACTACAGAGAGACACTAAGGACTACAGAGAGACACTAAGGACTACAGAGAGACACTAAGGACTACAGAGAGACACTAAGGACTACAGAGAGACACTAAGGACTACAGAGAGACACTAAGGACTACAGAGAGACACTAAGGACTACAGAGAGACACTAAGGACTACAGAGAGACACTAAGGACTACAGAGAGACACTAAGGACTACAGAGAGACACTAAGGACTACAGAGAGACACTAAGGACTACAGAGAGACACTAAGGACTACAGAGAGACACTAAGGACTACAGAGAGACACTAAGGACTACAGAGAGACACTAAGGACTACAGAGAGACACTAAGGACTACAGAGAGACACTAAGGACTACAGAGAGACACTAAGGACTACAGAGAGACACTAAGGACTACAGAGAGACACTAAGGACTACAGAGAGACACTAAGGACTACAGAGAGACACTAAGGACTACAGAGAGACACTAAGGACTACAGAGAGACACTAAGGACTACAGAGAGACACTAAGGACTACAGAGACACTAAGGACTACAGAGAGACACTAAGGACTACAGAGAGACACTAAGGACTACAGAGAGACACTAAGGACTACAGAGACACTAAGGACAGAGAGACACTAAGGACTACAGAGACACTAAGGACTACAGAGAGACACTAGAGGACTACAGAGAGACACTAAGGACTACAGAGAGACACTAAGGACTACAGAGAGACACTAAGGACTACAGAGAGACACTAAGGACTACAGAGAGACACTAAGGACTACAGAGAGACACTAAGGACTACAGAGAGACACTAAGGACTAAGAGAGACACTAAGGACTACAGAGAGACACTAAGGACTACAGAGAGACACTAAGGACTACAGAGAGACACTAAGGACTACAGAGAGACACTAAGGACTACAGAGAGACACTAAGGACTACAGAGAGACACTAAGGACTACAGAGAGACACTAAGGACTACAGAGAGACACTAAGGACTACAGAGAGACACTAAGGACTACAGAGAGACACTAAGGACTACAGAGAGACACTAAGGACTACAGAGAGACACTAAGGACTACAGAGAGACACTAAGGACTACAGAGAGACACTAAGGACTACAGAGAGACACTAAGGACTACAGAGAGACACTAAGGACTACAGAGAGACACTAAAGGACTACAGAGAGACACTAAGGACTACAGAGAGACACTAAGGACTACAGAGAGACACTAAGGACTACAAAGACACTAAGGACTACAGAGAGACACTAAGGACTACAGAGAGACACTAAGGACTAAGAGACACTAAGGACTACAGAGAGACACTAAGGACTACAGAGAGACACTAAGGACTACAGAGACACTAAGGACTAAGAGACACTAGGACTAGAGAGACACTAAGGACTACAGAGAGACACTAAGGACTACAGAGAGACACTAAGGACTACAGAGAGACACTAAGGACTACAGAGAGACACTAAGGACTACAGAGACACTAAGGACTACAGAGAGACACTAAGGACTACAGAGAGACACTAAGGACTACAGAGAGACACTAGGACTAAGAGGACTAAGACACAGAGAGACACTAAGGACTAAGAGACACTAAGGACTACAGAGAGACACTAAGGACTACAGAGAGACACTAAGGACTACAGAGAGACACTAAGGACTACAGAGAGACACTAAGGACTACAGAGAGACACTAAGGACTAAGAGAGACACTAAGGACTACAGAGAGACACTAAGGACTACAGAGACACTAAGGACTACAGAGAGACACTAAGGACTACAGAGAGACACTAAGGACTACAGAGAGACACTAAAGGACTACAGAGAGACACTAAGGACTACAGAGAGACACTAAGGACTACAGAGACACTAAAGGACTACAGAGACACTAAGGACTACAGAGAGACACTAAGGACTACAGAGAGACACTAAGGACTACAGAGAGACACTAAGGACTACAGAGACACTAAGGACTACAGAGAGACACTAAGGACTACAGAGAGACACTAAGGACTACAGAGAGACACTAAGGACTACAGAGAGACACTAAGGACTACAGAGAGACACTAAGGACTACAGAGAGACACTAAGGACTACAGAGAGACACTAAGGACTACAGAGAGACACTAAGGACTACAGAGAGACACTAGACTAAGAGACACTAGACTAAGAGACACTAAGGACTACAGAGAGACACTAAGGACTACAGAGAGACACTAAGGACTACAGAGAGACACTAAGGACTACAGAGACACTAAGGACTACAGAGAGACACTAGGACTAAGAGACACTAGGACTAAGAGACACTAAGGACTACAGAGAGACACTAAGGACTAAGAGACACTAAGGACTACAGAGACACTAAGGACTACAGAGAGACACTAAGGACTACAGAGAGACACTAAGGACTACAGAGAGACACTAAGGACTACAGAGAGACACTAAGGACTAAAGAGACACTAAGGACTACAGAGAGACACTAAGGACTACAGAGAGACACTAAGGACTACAGAGAGACACTAAGGACTACAGAGAGACACTAAGGACTACAGAGAGACACTAAGGACTACAGAGAGACACTAAGGACTACAGAGAGACACTAAGGACTACAGAGACACTAAGGACTACAGAGAGACACTAAGGACTACAGAGAGACACTAAGGACTACAGAGAGACACTAAGGACTACAGAGAGACACTAAGGACTACAGAGAGACACTAAGGACTACAGAGAGACACTAAGGACTACAGAGAGACACTAAGGACTACAGAGAGACACTAAGGACTACAGAGAGACACTAAGGACTACAGAGAGACACTAAGGACTACAGAGAGACACTAAGGACTACAGAGAGACACTAAGGACTACAGAGAGACACTAAGGACTACAGAGAGACACTAAGGACTAAGAGACACTAAGGACTACAGAGAGACACTAAGGACTACAGAGAGACACTAAGGACTACAGAGAGACACTAAGGACTACAGAGAGACACTAAGGACTACAGAGAGACACTAAGGACTACAGAGACACTAAGGACTACAGAGAGACACTAAGGACTAAGAGAGACACTAAGGACTACAGAGAGACACTAAGGACTACAGAGACACTAAGGACTACAGAGACACTAAGGACTACAGAGAGACACTAAGGACTACAGAGACACTGAGGACTAAGAGACACTAAGGACTAAGAGACACTAAGGACTACAGAGAGACACTAAGGACTACAGAGAGACACTAAGGACTACAGAGAGACACTAAGGACTACAGAGAGACACTAAGGACTACAGAGAGACACTAAGGACTACAGAGAGACACTAAGGACTACAGAGAGACACTAAGGACTACAGAGAGACACTAAGGACTACAGAGAGACACTAAGGACTACAGAGAGACACTAAGGACTACAGAGAGACACTAAGGACTACAGAGACACTAAGGACTAAGAGACACTAAGGACTACAGAGAGACACTAAGGACTACAGAGAGACACTAAGGACTACAGAGAGACACTAAGGACTACAGAGAGACACTAAGGACTACAGAGAGACACTAAGGACTACAGAGAGACACTAAGGACTACAGAGACACTAGGACTAAGAGACACTAAGGACTACAGAGAGACACTAAGGACTACAGAGAGACACTAAGGACTACAGAGAGACACTAAGGACTACAGAGAGACACTAAGGACTACAGAGAGACACTAAGGACTACAGAGAGACACTAAGGACTACAGAGACACTAAGGACTACAGAGAGACACTAAGGACTACAGAGAGACACTAAGGACTACAGAGAGACACTAAGGACTACAGAGAGACACTAAGGACTACAGAGAGACACTAAGGACTACAGAGAGACACTAAGGACTACAGAGAGACACTAAGGACTACAGAGAGACACTAAGGACTACAGAGAGACACTAAGGACTACAGAGAGACACTAAGGACTACAGAGACACTAAGGACTACAGAGAGACACTAAGGACTACAGAGAGACACTAAGGACTACAGAGAGACACTAAGGACTACAGAGAGACACTAAGGACTACAGAGAGACACTAAGGACTACAGAGAGACACTAAGGACTACAGAGAGACACTAAGGACTACAGAGAGACACTAAGGACTACAGAGAGACACTAAGGACTACAGAGAGACACTAAGGACTACAGAGAGACACTAAGGACTACAGAGAGACACTAAGGACTACAGAGAGACACTAAGGACTACAGAGAGACACTAAGGACTACAGAGAGACACTAAGGACTACAGAGAGACACTAAGGACTACAGAGAGACACTAAGGACTACAGAGAGACACTAAGGACTACAGAGAGACACTAAGGACTACAGAGAGACACTAAGGACTACAGAGAGACACTAAGGACTACAGAGAGACACTAAGGACTACAGAGAGACACTAAGGACTACAGAGAGACACTAAGGACTACAGAGAGACACTAAAGGACTACAGAGAGACACTAAGGACTACAGAGAGACACTAAGGACTACAGAGAGACACTAAGGACTACAGAGAGACACTAAGGACTACAGAGAGACACTAAGGACTACAGAGAGACACTAGAGGACTACAGAGAGACACTAAGGACTACAGAGAGACACTAAGGACTACAGAGAGACACTAAGGACTACAGAGAGACACTAAGGACTACAGAGACACTAAGGACTACAGAGAGACACTAAGGACTACAGAGAGACACTAAGGACTACAGAGAGACACTAAGGACTACAGAGAGACACTAAGGACTACAGAGAGACACTAAGGACTAAGAGACACTAAGGACTACAGAGAGACACTAAGGACTACAGAGAGACACTAAGGACTACAGAGAGACACTAAGGACTACAGAGAGACACTAAGGACTACAGAGAGACACTAGAGGACTACAGAGAGACACTAAGGACTACAGAGAGACACTAGAGGACTACAGAGAGACACTAAGGACTACAGAGAGACACTAAGGACTACAGAGAGACACTAAGGACTACAGAGAGACACTAAGGACTACAGAGAGACACTAAGGACTACAGAGAGACACTAAGGACTACAGAGAGACACTAAGGACTACAGAGACACTAAGGACTACAGAGAGACACTAAGGACTACAGAGAGACACTAAGGACTACAGAGAGACACTAAGGACTACAGAGAGACACTAAGGACTACAGAGAGACACTAAGGACTACAGAGAGACACTAAGGACTACAGAGAGACACTAAAGGACTACAGAGAGACACTAAGGACTACAGAGAGACACTAAGGACTACAGAGAGACACTAAGGACTACAGAGAGACACTAAGGACTACAGAGAGACACTAAGGACTACAGAGAGACACTAAGGACTACAGAGAGACACTAAGGACTACAGAGACACTAAGGACTACAGAGAGACACTAAGGACTACAGAGAGACACTAAGGACTACAGAGAGACACTAAGGACTACAGAGAGACACTAAAGGACTACAGAGAGACACTAAGGACTACAGAGAGACACTAAGGACTACAAAGAGACACTAAGGACTACAGAGAGACACTAAAGGACTACAAAGAGACACTAAGGACTACCGAGTCCAGTTGTAATCTCTGATTTCCTACACTCTAAAGTTCCTTTAAAGCGTCAGTCTTTCTCACTGGCGCTCCAGACGTCGGCTTCACGTCCGGCTCTACAGACCCCTTTAGATATGCAGTCTGTGATACAGACACGATGAAGCAGGACTAACGCTCTCAGGCTGACCACAGATCATTCGGGCTGAGAGCCTACAGAGAACCCAGATCCTGGGAGAAGTTCCTGACTTCAACACTCTTCCTATTAAGATCAGGACACAGCAGAGCACTGAGCCCGAGAGGCTATTAGGGACTCAGACAGTTTCCCACCTGATGAGAGATAAGGAGACGGAGCGAGACGCTTTTGTGAGAAAAAGAATCAGAAACAAAGCGGTCATTCAGAGCTGACTACGCGGCGCCTTAATGCTAACGGAGGAACGCTCTAACCCGATTCCAGCCGCACTCATTAAGCTCCGTAATGAATGAGTCCCTCTTAGAGATCTAATTAGTGCTCCGTCGAGTCTGGGCCGCTGGGACCTCAGTATATTTACCTGTTTTATGGGCAGGGGTCAGAGGTCAGGCGCGTAAAGAGGGAGGGGTGCAGAGAGAGGCTAACAGCAGTCATTAGCGCGTTAGCAACACCTGCTCTGGGCTGCAGGAAAGTGGACGCAGCTTGATGGATGAAGTGAAGACTCACCACGTCGCCCTGTTCTTAAAAACTACCAGCTGTGGGTTTCCAGAAGCATGCGGAGAAGACACATCACAAGGACTGCAGAGGGACACTAAGGACTACAGAGAGACACTAAGGACTACAGAGAGACACTAGAGGACTACAGAGAGACACTAAGGACTACAGAGAGACACTAAGGACTACAGAGAGACACTAGAGGACTACAGAGAGACACTAGAGGACTACAGAGAGACACTAAGGACTACAGAGAGACACTAAGGACTACAGAGAGACACTAGAGGACTACAGAGAGACACTAAGGACTACAAAGAGACACTAGAGGACTACAGAGAGACACTAAGGACTACAGAGAGACACTAGAGGACTACAGAGAGACACTAAGGACTACAGAGAGACACTAAGGACTACAGAGAGACACTAGAGGACTACAGAGAGACACTAAGGACTACAGAGAGA
Organism: Champsocephalus esox; assembly: GCA_036324585.1. Lineage (NCBI taxonomy): Eukaryota > Metazoa > Chordata > Actinopteri > Perciformes > Channichthyidae > Champsocephalus > Champsocephalus esox. The sequence goes on from CM070499.1 coordinate 1,197,484, forward strand.
CACTAGAGGACTACAGAGAGACACTAGAGGACTACAGAGAGACACTAAGGACTACAGAGAGACACTAGAGGACTACAGAGAGACACTAAGGACTACAGAGAGACACTAAGGACTACAGAGAGACACTAAGGACTACAGAGAGACACTAAGGACTACAGAGAGACACTAAGGACTACAGAGAGACACTAAGGACTACAAAGAGACACTAGAGGACTACAGAGAGACACTAAGGACTACAGAGAGACACTAAGGACTACAGAGAGACACTAGAGGACTACAAAGAGACACTAAGGACTACAGAGAGACACTAAGGACTACAGAGAGACACTAAGGACTACAAAGAGACACTAGAGGACTACAGAGAGACACTAAGGACTACAGAGAGACACTAAGGACTACAGAGAGACACTAAGGACTACAGAGAGACACTAGAGGACTACAGAGAGACACTAAGGACTACAGAGAGACACTAAGGACTACAGAGAGACACTAAGGACTACAGAGAGACACTAAGGACTACAGAGAGACACTAGAGGACTACAAAGAGACACTAAGGACTACAGAGAGACACTAAGGACTACAGAGAGACACTAGAGGACTACAGAGAGACACTAAGGACTACAGAGAGACACTAGAGGACTACAGAGAGACACTAGAGGACTACAGAGAGACACTAAGGACTACAAAGAGACACTGGAGGACTACAGAGAGACACTAAAGGACTACAGAGAGACACTAAGGACTACAGAGAGACACTAGAGGACTACAGAGAGACACTAAGGACTACAGAGAGACACTAGAGGACTACAGAGAGACACTAAGGACTACAGAGAGACACTGAGGACTACAGAGAGACACTAAGGACTACAGAGAGACACTAGAGGACTACAGAGAGACACTAAGGACTACAGAGAGACACTAGAGGACTACAGAGAGACACTAGAGGACTACAGAGAGACACTAAGGACTACAGAGAGACACTAGAGGACTACAGAGAGACACTAGAGGACTACAAAGAGACACTAAGGACTACAGAGAGACACTAGAGGACTACAGAGAGACACTAAGGACTACAGAGAGACACTAAGGACTACAGAGAGACACTAAGGACTACAGAGAGACACTAGAGGACTACAGAGAGACACTAAGGACTACAGAGAGACACTAAGGACTACAGAGAGACACTAGAGGACTACAGAGAGACACTAAGGACTACAGAGAGACACTAAGGACTACAGAGAGACACTAGAGGACTACAAAGAGACACTAAGGACTACAGAGAGACACTAAGGACTACAGAGAGACACTAAGGACTACAGAGAGACACTAGAGGACTACAGAGAGACACTAAGGACTACAGAGAGACACTAAGGACTACAGAGAGACACTAAGGACTACAGAGAGACACTAGAGGACTACAAAGAGACACTAAGGACTACAAAGAGACACTAGAGGACTACAGAGAGACACTAAGGACTACAGAGAGACACTAAGGACTACAGAGAGACACTAGAGGACTACAAAGAGACACTAAGGACTACAGAGAGACACTAAGGACTACAGAGAGACACTAGAGGACTACAGAGAGACACTAAGGACTACAGAGAGACACTAGAGGACTACAGAGAGACACTAGAGGACTACAAAGAGACACTAAGGACTACAGAGAGACACTAGAGGACTACAGAGAGACACTAAAGGACTACAGAGAGACACTAGAGGACTACAGAGAGACACTAGAGGACTACAAAGAGACACTAAGGACTACAGAGAGACACTAAGGGACTACAGAGAGACACTAAGGACTACAAAGAGACACTAGAGGACTACAGAGAGACACTAAGGGACTACAGAGAGACACTAAGGACTACAAAGAGACACTAGAGGACTACAGAGAGACACTAAGGACTACAAAGAGACACTAAGGACTACAGAGAGACACTAAGGACTACAGAGAGACACTAAGGACTACAGAGAGACACTAAGGACTACAGAGAGACACTAGAGGACTACAGAGAGACACTAAAGGACTACAGAGAGACACTAAGGACTACAAAGAGACACTAAGGACTACAGAGAGACACTAAGGACTACAGAGAGACACTAGAGGACTACAGAGAGACACTAAGGACTACAGAGAGACACTAAGGACTACAGAGAGACACTAAAGGACTACAGAGAGACACTAGAGGACTACAGAGAGACACTGAGGGACTACAAAGAGACACTAAGGACTACAGAGAGACACTAAGGGACTACAAAGAGACACTAAAGGACTACAATCCCCAGACTACTGATGTGTTGTGTTATATGTCCTCAATTGTGCATGTTCTTAGAGAGCTGCTGCACATTAAATAACCCAATAATCATTTGGAGCTTCTGAACAGCCACGTTGCAGCTTTTCAGAATAAGAGCTCTCCCCCGTGTTTGTGGCCTGAGGGCGGCACGCCGTCAGCCGGTACACAAACCACTCCACACACCGCCCTGCACTGTCTCGTTGTTCCATAACAGAACACTTTCCACACTTCAGATGACCATCTGTTGGAACCGCTGAAAGCCATGCTGCAGACTATCAGAATAAGAGCGCTGCCAGGTGCTAATGGAGCTCTGGTGAAGACAGATGTCTGAGCGCAGTGGCTTCGTAAGAGCAGGTATGTTTGGTGTCAGGGTAAAGAAGACAGAGTCGAGCTTTAACTCCCGCTGCTGTCTTTAACCGTCTGCGACCCCTTCTTTAATCTGTCTGATTTTTCAGCTCCAGCTCACAGCGGCCGCTCTGAGAAACGGAAGCTTCCCGTAACTCCCACAGCAATTACAGGTCTGAAAAGCCTCTCTCGAGACCCTTTACATACTGTCTGCTCTGCAGGGCGGTCACCAGCCTGCAGGGGGCGCTGTGGGGTTCACTAACAATACGACCCTTTAATCCGTCTCACTGCGTTTTGTCCTCCGGGCTTTAAAAGTCTTTACAGCTGTTTTAGTGCATGTAAATGGTCTACAAAGGATAAAATCCCTGCGTACTCTCTTCTGTAATGTGTTCTTTAGGTTTTAGTGCATGTCAATGGTCTGCAAAGGCTAACATCCCTGTGTAATCTCTCCTGTAGTGTGTTCTATGGGTTTTAGTGCATGTCAATGGTCTGCAAAGGCTAAAATCCATACTTTCTCCTTAAGTGTGTTCTATAGGTTTTAGTGCTGTCATGTCGCAAAGGCTAAAATCCCTCTCTTTCTCCTGAGTGTTGTATTTGTTTTAGTGCATGTCAATGGTCTGCAAAGGCTAAAATCCATACTTTCTCCTTAAGTGTGTTCTATAGGTTTTAGTGCATGTCAATGGTCTGCAAAGGCTAAAATCCATACTTTCTCCTTAAGTGTGTTCTATAGGTTTTAGTGCATGTCAATGGTCTGCAAAGGCTAAAATCCCTACTTCTTTCTCCTTAAGTGTGTTGTATAGTTTTAGTGCATGTCAATGTCTGCAAAGCTAAAATCCCACTTCTTTCTCCTAAGTGTGTTGTATATGTTTTAGTGCATGTCAATGGTCTGCAAAGGCTAAAATCCATACTTTCTCCTTAAGTGTGTTCTATAGGTTTTAGTGCACGTCAATGGTCTGCAAAGGCTAAAATCCCTACTTCTTTCTCCTGAAGTGTGTTGTATTTGTTTTAGTGCATGTCAATGGTCTGCAAAGGCTAAAATCCATACTTTCTCCTTAAGTGTGTTCTATAGGTTTTAGTGCATGTCAATGGTCTGCAAAGGCTAAAATCCCTACTTCTTTCTCCTTAAGTGTGTTGTATATGTTTTAGTGCATGTCAATGGTCTGCAAAGGCTAAAATCCATACTTTCTCCTTAAGTGTGTTCTATAGGTTTTAGTGCACGTCAATGGTCTGCAAAGGCTAAAATCCCTACTTCTTTCTCCTGAAGTGTGTTGTATTTGTTTTAGTGCATGTCAATGGTCTGCAAAGGCTAAAATCCATACTTTCTCCTTAAGTGTGTTCTATAGGTTTTAGTGCACGTCAATGGTCTGCAAAGGCTAAAATCCCTACTTCTTTCTCCTGAAGTGTGTTGTATTTGTTTTAGTGCATGTCAATGGTCTGCAAAGGCTAAAATCCATACTTCTTTCTCCTTAAGTGTGTTCTATAGGTTTTAGTGCACGTCAATGGTCTGCAAAGGCTAAAATCCCTACTTCTTTCTCCTGAAGTGTGTTGTATTTGTTTTAGTGCATGTCATGGTCTGCAAAGGCTAAAATCCATACTTTCTCCTTAAGTGTGTTCTATAGGTTTTAGTGCATGTCAATGGTCTGCAAAGGCTAAAATCCCTACTTCTTTCTCCTTAAGTGTGTTGTATATGTTTTAGTGCATGTCAATGGTCTGCAAAGGCTAAAATCCCTACTTCTTTCTCCTTAAGTGTGTTGTATATGTTTTAGTGCATGTCAATGGTCTGCAAAGGCTAAAATCCATACTTTCTCCTTAAGTGTGTTCTATAGGTTTTAGTGCACGTCAATGGTCTGCAAAGGCTAAACTCCCTACTTCTTTCTCCTGAAGTGTGTTGTATTTGTTTTAGTGCATGTCAATGGTCTGCAAAGGCTAAAATCCATACTTTCTCCTTAAGTGTGTTCTATAGGTTTTAGTGCATGTCAATGGTCTGCAAAGGCTAAAAATATAATATATTTATTTCATGAAGTATTTTATTTGACTATACGGTCTATATGTTGTATTATTATTATTACTCATATTATTATCATTTATTTGTATTATAATATACATTTAATTTCGTATTCTTTATTTTTCGGTTTTTTAAAGGTGTCTATCTAATTAAAATAAAGTATTGTTTTACTTTAACGAGTCTGTCATTATCGACACGAGGGTGTTTATTTATTTTTAAACGTATTCTTTCTGACTTTTTTTCTCACATCCAATATTCCTCCAATTGAAATGAGCGGTTTCTTTCACAACATCTCGATTCTAGAAGGTCTCAAATCCCAAAGATTCCACATCACAAAACGTATAGGAATCAAATCAACAGGAACACTGAGACGTAAACAACACGTACAGCAACAACAAAAGGCAGTACAGGGTGGGTTAAGGTCAGCCTACATCAGTCTAGCACACTCCGCACACAGAACGTCTCGGAAATGAAGCTTCCTCAGAAGCCATATCGTATTATTTTGGGGTGTCACACAGTTCCCTTTTTAATGCGTCTCTTATAATCCTTCCATTATCCCGGTTTCCCCCGATTGAGGGTTTGGAATTAAGATGTGCCGAAATGCTCCATCGTAAAACTATTAACAATACCATATAAAAAGCACAGAGAAATACGAGTCTATGGCTTCAAGCCCCTTCTTTTACAGTCCCCTGCTACCGTCCTCAATAACTGTCCCCGTAAACCACCTTAACCCGAACGAGCGAGGCCTTTAAAGAGGCCCTAATATTCTGCTTTCTGTGTTTCTTTGTGTGTTTTAGTGCATGCCAATGGTCTGCAAAGGCTAACATCCCTACATCTTTTTCCTGTAGTGTGTTATTTAGGTTTTAGTGCATGTCAATGGTCTGCAAAGGCTAAAATCCCATCTGTACTCTCTCCTGAAGTGTCTTCTATAGGTGTTAGTGCATGTCAATGGTCTGCAAAGGCTAAAATCCATGTGTCCCCTCTCCTGTAGTGTGTTCTATAAATCTTTAGTGCATGTAAATGGTCTGCAAAGGCTTAAATTCCCTGTATAATCTATCCTGTAGTGTGTTCTATAGGTTTTAGTGCATGTCAATGGTCTCCAAAGGCTAACATCCCTCATTCTTTCTCATGTAGTGTGTTCTTTATGTTTTAGTGCATGTCAATGGTCTGCAAAGGCTCAAATCCCTCTGTACTCTCTCCTGTAGTGTGTTCTATAGGTCTTTAGTGCATGTCAATGGTCTGCAAAGGCTAATATCCCTGTGTAATCTCTCCTGTAGTGTGTTCTATAGGTTTTAGTGCATGTCAATGGTCTGCAAAGGCTAATATCCCTACTTATTTTTCCTGTTGTGTGTTCTATAGGTGTTAGTGCATGTCAATGGTCTACAAAGGCTAAAATCCCTCTGTACTCTCTCCTAAAGTGTGTTCTATAGGTTTTAGTGCATGTAAATGGTCTGCAGACGCTAAAATCCCAACTTCTTTCTCCTGAAGTGTGTTCTATAGGTTTTAGTACATGTAAATGGTCTGCAGACACTAAAATCCCTACTTCTTTCTCCTGAAGTGTGTTCTATAGGTTTTAGTGCATGTCAATGGTCTGCAGACGCTAAAATCCCTACTTCTTTCTCCTGAAGTGTGTTCTATAGGTTTTAGTGCATGTCAATGGTCTGCAGACGCTAAAATCCCTACTTCTTTCTCCTGAAGTGTGTTCTATAGGTTTTAGTGCATGTCAATGGTCTGCAAAAGCTCAAATCCCTGTGTACTCTCTCCTGTAGTTTCTTCTGTAGGTTTTAGTGCAAGTTAATGGTCTACAAACGCATTTGATTTTCTATTCTGTCTCTATTTTGTATTATTATTACTCATATAATTATTATTATCATATATTTTCTAAATTATAATATATTTTCATAATATATATATTAAATGTTTTATTATTATTCATTATAATACATTTTCCTGAAAGGTGTATATCTAATTTTTTGTAATAACTTAATAAAGCTGTATGTTTAGCTTTTAGCCGCTCTGAGTAAAACCCGGTGCAGGTATCGGATCAATAAGAAGAGCTCGCTGCAGAGCGACCCGCGATCAATGGAAGCTTTCAGCCGCGATCATCAGGAATCCATCGCTGCTCTGAACGTGAATCGATTCGACACCGCGACAACAACTGAGACTTTAAAGCTTCAGGTTTAAGAAAACACTAGGAGGGAGGCATCAGACTACAAAGAGACACTAAGGACTACAGAGAGACACTAAGGACTACAGAGAGACACTAAAGGACTACAGAGAGACACTAAGGACTACAGAGAGACACTAAGGACTACAAAGAGACACTAAGGACTACAGAGAGACACTAAGGACTACAGAGAGACACTAAGGACTACAGAGAGACACTAAAGACTACAGAGAGACACTAAGGACTACAGAGAGACACTAAGGACTACAGAGAGACACTAAGGACTACAGAGAGACACTAAAGGACTACAGAGAGACACTAAGGACTACAGAGAGACACTAAAGGACTACAGAGAGACACTAAGGACTACAGAGAGACATTAGAGGACTACAAAGAGACACTAGAGGACTACAAAGAGACACTGGAGGACTACAGAGAGACACTAAGGACTACAGAGAGACACTAAAGGACTACAAATAGACACTAAGGACAACAGAGAGACACTGGAGGACTACAGAGAGACACTAAGGACTACAGAGAGACACTAAGGACTACAAAGAGACACTAAGGACTACAGAGAGACACTAAAGGACTACAGAGAGACACTAAGGACTACAGAGAGACACTAGAGGACTACAGAGAGACACTAGAGGACTACAGAGAGACACTAAGGACTACAGAGAGACACTAAGGACTACAGAGAGACACCAAGGACTACAGAGAGACACTAAAGGACTACAGAGAGACACTAAAGGACTACAGAGAGACACTAGAGGACTACAGAGAGACACTAAGGACTACAGAGAGACACTAAAGGACTACAGAGAGACACTAAGGACTACAAAGAGACACTAAGGACTACAGAGAGACACTAAGGACTACAGAGAGACACTAAAGGACTACAGAGAGACACTAAGGACTACAGAGAGACACTAAGGACTACAGAGAGACACTAAGGACTACAGAGAGACACTAAGGACTACAGAGAGACACTAAGGACTACAGAGAGACACTAAGGACTACAGAGAGACACTAAGGACTACAGAGAGACACTAAGGACTACAGAGAGACACTAAGGACTACAGAGAGACACTAAGGACTACAGAGAGACACTAAGGACTACAGAGAGACACTAAGGACTACAGAGAGACACTAAAGGACTACAGAGAGACACTAAGGACTACAGAGAGACACTAAGGACTACAGAGAGACACTAAGGACTACAGAGAGACACTAAGGACTACAGAGAGACACTAAGGACTACAGAGAGACACTAAGGACTACAGAGAGACACTAAGGACTACAGAGAGACACTAAGGACTACAGAGAGACACTAAGGACTACAGAGAGACACTAAGGACTACAGAGAGACACTAAGGACTACAGAGAGACACTAAGGACTACAGAGAGACACTAAGGACTACAGAGAGACACTAAGGACTACAGAGAGACACTAAGGAGAGACACTAAGGACTACAGAGAGACACTAAGGACTACAGAGAGACACTAAGGACTACAGAGAGACACTAAGGACTACAGAGAGACACTAAGGACTACAGAGAGACACTAAGGACTACAAAGAGACACTAAGGACTACAGAGAGACACTAAGGACTACAGAGAGACACTAAGGACTACAGAGAGACACTAAGGACTACAGAGAGACACTAAAGGACTACAAAGAGACACTAAGGACTACAGAGAGACACTAAGGACTACAGAGAGACACTAAGGACTACAGAGAGACACTAAGGACTACAGAGAGACACTAAGGACTACAGAGAGACACTAAGGACTACAGAGAGACACTAAGGACTACAGAGAGACACTAAGGACTACAGAGAGACACTAAGGACTACAGAGAGACACTAAGGACTACAGAGAGACACTAAGGACTACAGAGAGACACTAAGGACTACAGAGAGACACTAAGGACTACAGAGAGACACTAAGGACTACAGAGAGACACTAAGGACTACAGAGAGACACTAAGGACTACAGAGAGACACTAAGGACTACAGAGAGACACTAAGGACTACAGAGAGACACTAAGGACTACAGAGACACTAAGGACTACAGAGAGACACTAAGGACTACAAAGAGACACTAAGGACTAAAGAGAGACACTAAGGACTACAGAGAGACACTAAGGACTACAGAGAGACACTAAGGACTACAGAGAGACACTAAGGACTACAGAGAGACACTAAAGGACTACAGAGAGACACTAAGGACTACAGAGAGACACTAAGGACTACAGAGAGACACTAAGGACTACAGAGAGACACTAAGGACTACAGAGAGACACTAAGGACTACAGAGAGACACTAAGGACTACAGAGAGACACTAAGGACTACAGAGAGACACTAAGGACTACAGAGAGACACTAAGGACTACAGAGAGACACTAAGGACTACAGAGAGACACTAAGGACTACAGAGAGACACTAAGGACTACAGAGAGACACTAAGGACTACAGAGAGACACTAAGGACTACAGAGAGACACTAAAGAGAGACACTAAGGACTACAGAGAGACACTAAGGACTACAGAGAGACACTAAGGACTACAGAGAGACACTAAGGACTAAAGAGAGACACTAAGGACTACAGAGAGACACTAAGGACTACAGAGAGACACTAAGGACTACAAAGAGACACTAAGGACTAAAGAGAGACACTAAAGAGAGACACTAAGGACTACAGAGAGACACTAAGGACTACAGAGAGACACTAAGGACTACAGAGAGACACTAAGGACTACAGAGAGACACTAAGGACTACAGAGAGACACTAAGGACTACAGAGAGACACTAAGGACTACAGAGAGACACTAAGGACTACAGAGAGACACTAAGGACTACAGAGAGACACTAAGGACTACAGAGAGACACTAAGGACTACAGAGAGACACTAAGGACTACAGAGAGACACTAAGGACTACAGAGAGACACTAAGGACTACAGAGAGACACTAAAGGACTACAAGAGACACTAAGGACTACAGAGAGACACTAAGGACTACAGAGAGACACTAAGGACTACAGAGAGACACTAAGGACTACAGAGAGACACTAAGGACTACAGAGAGACACTAAGGACTACAGAGAGACACTAAGGACTACAGAGAGACACTAAGGACTACAGAGAGACACTAAGGACTACAGAGAGACACTAAGGACTACAGAGAGACACTAAAGAGAGACACTAAGGACTACAGAGAGACACTAAGGACTACAGAGAGACACTAAGGACTACAGAGAGACACTAAGGACTACAGAGAGACACTAAGGACTACAGAGAGACACTAAGGACTACAGAGAGACACTAAGGACTACAGAGAGACACTAAGGACTACAGAGAGACACTAAGGACTACAGAGAGACACTAAGGACTACAGAGAGACACTAAGGACTACAGAGAGACACTAAGGACTACAGAGAGACACTAAGGACTACAGAGAGACACTAAGGACTACAGAGAGACACTAAGGACTACAGAGAGACACTAAGGACTACAAAGAGACACTAAGGACTACAGAGAGACACTAAGGACTACAGAGAGACACTAAGGACTAAGAGAGACACTAAGGACTAAAGAGAGACACTAAGGACTACAGAGAGACACTAAGGACTACAAAGAGACACTAAAGGACTACAGAGAGACACTAAGGAATACAGAGAGACACTAAAGGATTACAGATACACTAAGGACTACAGAGAGACACTAAGGACTACAGAGAGACACTAAGGACTACAGAGAGACACTAAGGACTACAGAGAGACACTAGAGGACTACAGAGAGACACTAAAGGACTACAGAGACACTAAGGACTACAGAGAGACACTAAGGACTACAAAGAGACACTAAAGGATTCTGGTAAGGCAATGTCCAAATGTGGATTTGAAAGTACACTTACCAGTTCTGAAGGTTTGTTGGTATCCTGCAGACAAAGCCAATCAGTGGGAGTCACCGACTCAGGAAGGAGACACGGGAAGAGCAGGAGCTTCGGCCGGAGGATCCACAGGACAAGTCCAAGAGCCAGAGGTCCTGACTTCACGGGAGAGTCGCCACGTCAATTCTGAAGCGCACCTCTCCGGCCAGACCTTTAACCGGCTCATAGAGAGCAATCAACATGTTTGAGGAGATAGCCGCTGAATTACTTGCGTCGGACACTCATGGCCTCGAAGATTACACATCTTGGAGTCCACAAACACCGAGAAGGAAGTGTCCCAGTGTACTCACAACAATAAACCATTTGTGAGCGAGAGCGTCATAAAGTGGGAACAACAACATATGGCCGAAGCAGCCCCTTTCCTTAAGGGAGATAAATACGTCAGGGTTGGTCTTCAACGTCAGAGGCCAAGAAGTGAGATATCCAGGAGAATTACTGCCTGACAGACGGGCAGAGTCTGATGGACTGCATGGGGTCGGAGATGAAGTAGAAGTACTGACTGAACTTCTTCACTCAAGTAGAAGTACACACATCCTTTACTCAAGTAGAAAGTACAGGTATTTGAGTTCAACATGTGAGAAGTAGAAAGTACAGGTATTTGTGTTCAACATGTGAGAAGTAGAAAGTACAGGTATTTGTGTTCAACATGTAAGAAGTAGAAAGTACAGGTATTTGAGTTCAACATGTGAGAAGTAGAAAGTACAGGTATTTGAGTTCAACATGTAAGAAGTAGAAAGTACAGGTATTTGAGTTCAACATGTAAGAAGTAGAAAGTACACGTATATATGTTCAACATGTGAGAAGTAGAAAGTACAGGTATTTGTGTTCAACATGTAAGAAGTAGAAAGTACAGGTATTTGAGTTCAACATGTAAGAAGTAGAAAGTACAGGTATTTGGGTTCAACATGTAAGAAGTAGAAAGTACAGGTATTTGAGTTCAACATGTAAGAAGTAGAAAGTACAGGTATTTGGGTTCAACATGTAAGAAGTAGAAAGTACAGGTATTTGTGTTCAACATGTAAGAAGTAGAAAGTACAGGTATTTGAGTTCAACATGTGATTTAGTAGAAAGTACAGGTATTTGTGTTCAACATGTAAGAAGTAGAAAGTACAGGTATTTGAGTTCAACATGTAAGAAGTAGAAAGTACAGGTATTTGGGTTCAACATGTAAGAAGTAGAAAGTACAGGTATTTGAGTTCAACATGAGAGAAGTAGAAAGTACAGGTATTTGAGTTCATCATGTAAGAAGTAGAAAGTACAGGTATTTGAGTTCAACATGTAAGAAGTAGAAAGTACAGGTATTTGGGTTCAACATGTAAGAAGTAGAAAGTACAGGTATTTGGGTATCAACATGTGAGAAGTAGAAAGTACAGGTATTTGAGTTCAACATGTGATAGTAGAAAGTACAGGTATTTGAGTTCAACATGAGAGAAGTAGAAAGTAAAGGTATTTGAGTTCATCATGTAAGAAGTAGAAAGTACAGATATTTGGGTTCAACATGTAAGAAGTAGAAAGTACAGGTATTTGGGTATAACATGTGAGAAGTAGAAAGTACAGGTATTTGTGTTCAACATGTGAGAAGTAGAAAGTACAAGTATTTGAGTTCAACATGTGAGAAGTAGAAAGTACAAGTATTTGAGTTCAACATGTGAGAAGTAGAAAGTACAGGTATTTGAGTTCAACATGTAAGAAGTAGAAAGTACAGGTATTTGGGTTCAACATGTAAGAAGTAGAAAGTACAGGTATTTGTGTTCAACATGTAAGAAGTAGAAAGTACAGGTATTTGGGTTCAACATGTGAGAAGTAGAAAGTACAGGTATTTGGGTTCAAAGTGTAAGAAGTAGAAAGTACAGGTATTTGTGTTCAACATGTAAGAAGTAGAAAGTACAGGTATTTGAGTTCAACATGTAAGAAGTAGAAAGTACAGGTATTTGAGTTCAACATGTAAGAAGTAGAAAGTACAGGTATTTGAGTTCAACATGTAAGAAGTAGAAAGTACAGGTATTTGGGTTCAACATGTAAGAAGTAGAAAGTACAGGTATTTGAGTTCAACATGAGAGAAGTAGAAAGTACAGGTATTTGAGTTCAACATGTGAGAAGTAGAAAGTACAGGTATTTGAGTTCAACATGTAAGAAGTAGAAAGTACAGGTATTTGATTTCAACATGTGAGAAGTAGAAAGTACAGGTATTTGAGTTCAACATGTAAGAAGTAGAAAGTACAGGTATTTGAGTTCAACATGTGAGAAGTAGAAAGTACAGGTATTTGAGTTCAACATGTAAGAAGCAGAAAGTCATGTATTTGAGTTCAACATGTAAGAAGTAGAAAGTACAGGTATTTGAGTTCAACATGTAAGAAGCAGAAAGTCATGTATTTGAGTTCAACATGTAAGAAGTAGAAAGTACAGGTATTTGAGTTCAACATGTAAGAAGTAGAAAGTACAGGTATTTGAGTTCAACATGTGAGAAGTAGAAAGTACAGGTATTTGAGTTCAACATGTGAGAAGTAGAAAGTACAGGTATTTGAGTTCAACATGAGAGAAGTAGAAAGTACAGGTATTTGAGTTCAACATGTAAGAAGTAGAAAGTACAGGTATTTGAGTTCAACATGTAAGAAGTAGAAAGTACAGGTATTTGAGTTCAACATGTAAGAAGTCAAAGTAAAAAGTGGTCAGAAAAATAAGTAGTGGAGTAAAGTACTGATACCAGAAACATGTACTTACTGTAAGTACAGTAACAAAGCATTGTACTCCACTACTTCCCACCTTCGTTGACTGCCCCCCCCCTCCTTTTCACCCCCCTCCCCATTATGGATGATGGCGTCTCAGGAAAAAGGTTTAATTAAATCATAGTCCAATCATAATCCATGTTGTTAATTAAACTGGATAATTTATAAGTACAAAAGGGGATATTTATTAGCTCCTCTGCGGCTGGGGGCGTGCACGAGGAGAGTGCACGCACACACACACACACTGACACACACACCCTGATTCTGCAGACAACCTTTTTACTATTGATGCCCCCTCATGATTGATAATGAGACGCAGCGCTCTGCACTATTTGTCTAATGGCCGTGCAATTAAAGCCCCGAATGACCCGCGCCTCGCTCCATCCTCATCTGCGGAGCTTTGATTGAATTTGTCAGCGCTAATTGAAAAATACTGCTCTTTAATGTCTGCATTGCAGGCCTTCCTTTAATGAGAATCCAGTCCCAGTGACCCTGAGTATCCATGCGTGACCTTGACTGGGCTTAGAGGTCAGAGGTCAGAGCGTGTCTCTGTGGACGATGGGTGGCACGAAGGAGATGCTTTTAATTGATGAGGAAGCCATTACAGCGTTCCTCAGAGGAGGCTGATGCCGAGCCGGAGGAAAACATTGTGACTCAGAGACGGAGGAAGCGTGGGGGGGGGAGGAAGCGTGGGGGGGGGGCAGATCAGATGCAGGGTTCGTCTGTAAGGCATGTCAGAGACAGGACGTCTGGCGAGGATTTGTCTCTTTTCTTCAATGAGACGCATTTAACACACGTTTTGTTTTCAACAGGAAGTCTCGTGATCAGGCAACACGTTTTTAGGAGTTTATCTGGGACCCGCGGGGACATTTTAAATCCATGTCTTTGCCCTTTCGTCAGTCTTTATAAAGCGGTGTGTGTCGTTGTATTTCGGGGAACCGACCCTCTCTCTCTGGACCGAGTGAAGCCGCACCTTCGTGTCCACACACACGACCTTTAGAACCACGCAGCTTTCGTGGTTTCATGCATGTTGAGGCAGAAATGTGACTTTAACGAGCAGCTGAAGGGGTTGTTTCTGCTGCCCTCTAGTGGTGGGATTTGTCAGGAAGTACAAATACAGTCAAACATTACTCAATTATCTGCAGAACGCTTCAATGTGAACTCAAGTCCCGCAGATCAGGCGCGAGAGATCAGTTACATGAGGATAAACGTGATTTATGATGTGATTTTCAAAATAAAAGCATGCATTTAGTGTCACACACACCCACACACACACACACACACGCACACACACTGGCTGGGGGGGTTCACAGAGAGATTATTTACTGAATATATACAGCTTATTATTTACGATGATGTGTTTTCTCATTCTTAAATGGCCTGTGGTCCCAATTTGTGTAATTGGCATTCATCCAGAGCTCACAGAGGGCGAGCTGTCACATCATCCCGTCGGCCAATCAGAGGGCAGAGCGAGCGGAGGGGGCGGGGCCTGGGAGCGCGATTAGACGGAGGGGAACGCAATTTAAAACATAAACCATCAGGAGAGAGGAGAGACACAGAGGAGACAGAACAGGAAGCACAGAGGAGACAGAACAGCGGAGGAAATAGAGGAGAAGCAGGAGAAGCAGGAGAAGCAGGAGGACCAGGAGAAGCAGGAGAAGCAGGAGAAGCAGGAGAAGCAGGAGGACCAGGAGGACCAGGAGGACCAGGAGGACCAGGAGAAGCAGGAGAAGCAGGAGGAGTTCCTGTCGGTCAAAGAGTGGGAACTTACCCCGCGCGCGGATCACTTATTATCTGCTTCCAAGTCACTTTTCTTTCCTCCCTTCGGGACTGGCTCTTCCCCCTGGCGGTCCGATGGCTCGGGTTTATTTCCCCGGATTACCTCTCCTCTGAGCCCGCGTCTCTCCTCTATGAGTTCCAGCCCTTCCTTCATGGTGATGCAGCAGCGCGGAGGAAGCACCACCGCCTTCAGCATCGACTCTCTGATCGGGGGTCCTCCACAGCCCTCCCCGGGACCCTTCCTCTACACCGGATACCCCATGTTCATGCCATATCGATCTGTGGTGCTCCAGCCGCCTCCCACCCTTCAATCAGCTGGACACCACCCTCAAATCCCGGGGTTCTGCTCCAGCATGGCGCTCACTTCCACCCTAATGGGGTCTCTCCCCGGAGGTTTCTCCCCCGGAGCGCAGCAGCACCAGGAGGCCGTAATCAGACAGCAGCAGCAGCACCAGGAGGCCGCGTTGAAGCTG
>CM070499.1:1218228-1225728 GCA_036324585.1 Champsocephalus esox
GAACGCAAAGACAGAACCAGCAGCAGCGAGGGTTGGTTAGGGCCAAAAGGGAAATGGCTCAAGCACATTTTTATCAGGAATTATATGTTCTCCATTTCGATAGATAGAACCGTATTTGTCATTGTACGAGTACAACGACATTACAGCAAGACAATATACAAACGATAAATGGGATTTAAAAAAAGGGAATATGTACATAAATAAATAATAGATAAATTAAATTGCACGGTTGCACGGAAGGGTTATATAACTTAAATATTAGCAGCGTTTAGAGCACTTATGGGGAAATGTGTGGGAAACACATGTTATTTAGCATTAATCGGCCCACAAAACGCATTCAAATAGAATGAAACAAATATCAAACTAAAGCAACGCAAAACATGTTAAAGAGAAATAGATTTAATTCCGCGCAAATTAGCGCAAAATACACCGTTAAAGTAACATTGCATTACAATATATTTCCTCTTATCACGGGATTTTGTAGCAGCATTTTGCTCCTAAAACAAAACAGAGACAATTATAAATATAGTACGCATTAATGCAGGCTGATTATTACACACTTTTAATGAATCAATAATTACATAAAAATCTACCTGTCGCGTGACGTCATCCAATCAGCTGTCTCAAAGTCCGGGTTATGAACACAGACATGAAATGAAATGTCATCTTCTGATGCCATAAAGAGTGAAATACCCTGCACATATTTAAATACACTTTAAAAACATACACAGAGTCCGCTTTGTTCACCGGAAGCCTTCACTTTCTTCCATTATTACGGTACAAACACATGATTTTTAAATCGTTAAATTCACGAAAACGGTCACGTTTCGCTTCACAATAAACCATTTAAGATGTTTTAAGGGTTCACAGCTTTAAATATATACAGTCTATGGTTTACAGGTGTTTAATTTCATTTTAAAAGCCACAAAAACGTAAAGAAATACAGTTTTAATTTGTTTACCAGGAATACGGTTTGATGAGAAGGCCGTTGACGCACCGTACGTGATGACGTACCTGTACGTAAGAACGTACGTAGTCGGCCTGAATTCGATTTAAATTAAGCTGATTTTGACACCGAAATGAATCATTTAAAAAGCTGAATCTGAATGATTCTGCGCATGTAACACCATCAACACGCGCGCACAGATACTCGGGTTACGCATGGCTTCATAGTTGATTCGCTGTTTAGGTCTGATTGAAGCAAACAGTTACAAATACCCGTTTTATGTCATTTTAAAATACATTTCTGGCTGTTGCTGGGACAGCGAATACATGTTAAAACAAGGTTTAACTTGCATCCTCTAAGGAAACGGATCCCTATGATCTAGCTTGTCTTTCTGAAGCACAATTCCCCAAATGACTCAAAGACATGGATTTAATGGGACCGTAAAACAGGCCAGTGTTATCCGATTTAAACACAATATCCTTGTCTGTTGAACTCTTCTTCACCTATTAGCGAAACAGTCACGAAGACAATGTTCTCTCGCAAGTAGGACAGAGAGACGGGTCATGTCCACCTATTTCTCTCCTTAAATCAGTTTATGTATCCATTTGCATTATGGGAAATGTAGTATTTTGACTCATTCGACTAATGCAGGGGCTCCGAGTGTGTCTCAGACTGGGGGTTAGGGTGGGTCTAATGAATTCTTTTGCAAATTGCAATCAACCCGGGTGTCACGGTCCGCTGATAAATGATCCCTGGGGGGAAAGCCTCCTCACCACCATCACCACCCGTCCATGCTCTTCTTCTGTGGTGCTGCAGGAAGTCCAAACAAGACATGAAATATATCACCGTGTGTGTGTGTGTGTGTGTGTGGTTATGGCCGTAAGACACCATTATCGTTCCATTCAAATCTCCTACTGACCAATCACATTTTTATTCAGCTTCAATATAATTGTGATCACAGTAAACAAGCTGAGATATTTAGATTAGCAGTAATGCGCCGTCTGGTTGAAGACTTAAGGAGGACAAGACGATAGAGTGGAGAGGAATCGAGACTCAGTCCAGGTCAAGTGTGTTGTAATAAAACTATTGGCATTATTTTAGTTTAGTATACGTTGGTTTTCTGCAAGAGCTTCCTGCGTCTCCATCTGCTGCCTCTGGACTCTTTTGTTCACACACACAGACACACACACACACACACACACACACACACACACCCTGTTAAACACGGGGGTAAAGAGGGATTAGCAGAGTATTATCTAATTGCCAGACAAAAGCAAACGCACCCCACACACACTTCACTTCACACGGGCTCACAATGAAACCGCTTTCACTGAAACCCCCCCACACACACACACACACACACACACAGGGTTTGGGTAGAGAGCCGTACGGCTACCTAAAACATCTCATTTGGGCTCTTTCGTTGCCTCTTCCATCGATATTCACCCGTAAGGGACCCTGATTGTTTGTACACACACTCACACAAATATTTTTTATATTTTTATTTAAATATTTGTAATGAATGGAATGAATACCTATAGTGAGTATTCAACGTAACACAATGATTTGTATCGTCTGGTATCTGAAAACGGTCAAATGGCACTGATGGAACCGAATGGGCCCAAAGCTTATTCCGCCTGGACTTTATTTTCATAAACCTCTCTAAAAGGTCACATGTCACTTGTTTTGCCTCCATCTTGACACAGGGTACTTATTATGTGTTCTACTTTGGATTCCTAAAGCTTTTAGGCTCCTAACCCGTCCTTCAAGGGTGGTCTTCACTATGAGGAATGGGTTTCTCTAGGCGGAGACAGGAATCTACATTGTGTTGCCATGTCCCATCTGAATCCTCTGACACAGAAACATCTCTCTTGATTCTGACACTTCCACGTCCAGCTCACAGATGGGACCTTGCTCTGACAACACACAGTATTCATACAAACCTTTTAGAAGTGCAGTCATTTGTTCTGGGAAGCCTGAAACCTGAAAAGCAGGCTCGGGCCTTCACAACACGACGGGAGACGGACAGAAGACGCATCGCAGCTGAGGTTATATTAAGAAGCGTTATTCTCGTCTTTATTGAAAAGAGACACATTACAGTAGAAGACTCTGTATTCATTTCTCAACAACGGTACTGTACAGCCAACAAAAAGGTCAATAACAATAATTATCATAATAATTAGAACAACGAGTCTGGATGGGAAAACCTGGATGGACTTGGAGGAAAATATACAAAAACAACGGAGAGGGGGGCATGTATAAATAACTTCGGGGGTTCGAGGCTACACGAGGAAAAACAACCAAACGCTGACCATACCGAGTTTATCGTAGTTTTGAAGTCTATGTACATGTGAGGTGGAGATATTAGCGTCGTCTGCAGGCAGCTGGCGTATAGCTCGTAACATCCATGCTCGTAAATATACCGCGAGAGTAGCTAACGGTTAGCTAGCTGCAACTGGAGGGCGTGGAAACAGGCAAGTAGTGTTAGCTTCACTATGCTAACATATATCGGAAGTTTGTACCGATGGCCCGAAGCCACAATAGTCCAATCTTTACGACCTCTACGGGTCAGCAGACAAATGGGCCATCGGGGGCAATCGTACGTAGCAGTTAGCTTTAGCAACATCTGCGCTACGATGACAATATATACACAGATCGCTAAGCTAGCTTGTTCACGACTCAGCCGTTTCCGTGATTACTAGCAGTTTGAAGCGGATATAATAAGTTTCTCTCCGTTAGCGTCAGTTTCGATGTCCTGGTCGAGAGCTTAGAGAAAAATTCAAGGCGATACAAGAAAGAGAAAGCTGTAGTGGAAACACGGACTGAATCAGATTTAGTGCATTTCTGTCATAAATAAAAGGATGTCTTTTTCCTGTCGCCGGACGAGTCGGATATAAAAACATTAAATAAATCACGATTTACGGGAAGTTAAACGCCATCGATGAATGGCACGAACAAACGGACGAAGTTAGGAACGTAAAGGCAGGTGTAGAAATTCACGTTCTAGCGTTTTCATTTGTACAGAGTGTGTGTGTGGGTTAATGGCGATATTGCAGCGATGTCGGCGCACGATGTAACGGTGATTCACGTGAAAATGGATATTGCTTGTATACACAGTCGGGTTGAGAGCCGCTCCTCAACCTTTACGCTGACATTTCGAGGACCAAACGGTAAAATAGAGCGAAGAGTCGAGGGGTAAAAATCATCATCACAAAAACATCGAGGACTCTTCATCCCGACAATCCTGATCGGTTAGCGTTCAGTCGACCGGTCTGCGTCCAGCGACCGAGAGAAGTCAACGCTCAGTCGGATATACAAAACCAGGTGTGTCTTCGCAACTCTGCCATCACGGGACAGCACCTCAACCCGCAGCCATTGGATCTCTAACCAGCGGTTCCCCGTCGAACGGTTCTTTGGGTTTCATTGGTCGAATCCAGACTCGGTCTTGACTCCAGATGTGACCGCATGCAGACTTGGTTTGGAGTCAGAGCGTGGCCACATCGAGAGTGCTTCTTAACTCAAAACTTGACTATTTGAACATCGTCTTCTCCCGACATGCGTCCACGTTCGGACATGACCAAAATGTTGGCGTGGTTTTTGACCCCTGATCTCTACTCGAGATGGGACCGAATACAAGCTTGGTTTTAAGTCAGACTCGACTGCGCTCGGACTTGGGTTCCTCCCAGAAGTTCGACCAGCTTTAAGACTTGGTTCTGACATGACTCGAGATGCGACCAAGATTTCACTCGTTCCAAAAGGGAAGGCAAATTCAGACTTGGTTTTGCCCCAAAGATCACCCTCAAACTGGTCTTAATTCTGATTGGTTGCTGACTCCGACTGGGAGCCACTGGTTTACCTGCTTAGTTTAACTTCCTGTCCTGGAGGAGATTCACACATTCAGTCCATGCTGGAGTTCTCCAACACTTCACCGCGTCCAGGCGACAGTGAGTACTTCCTGTCGTCTCTAATGGACAGGAAGTGACGGAGGAAGACTATTTACAACAAGGTTTCCACACCAGAGAAGAAGAAGCCCTTCTTTGTGATTCGCTGAGCAGAGCAGGGAGCCTGCTGATTGTACGGGAAACATTCGGATACATGTGTACACAGATTTGTACACATGTCACTTATATCACTATTTCCTCTCAAATGAAACCTAACCTCCCGTCAGCGGGATTTGTCTGAGATTACAGCAGATTATATAAAAACACCTGAAGAAGAAGCAGATTAAAGTTCCCTTATCGCCCGTGCAGCCGCTTCCTTTTCTTTTCCCACCGTCTACACGTTAAAACACAAATAAAATCACTCGGGGATGGTTTGAGTTCGATATCCAACCAGGATGTGAATCAAACCCGATACCCGATAACCCTCCACGTTACGATTCTCACCTGGATGCGCCGTCTCTACACCTCGCTCGATAAGAGGTGACCGTGGGGCCATGGCGGATGTTTCACCAAAGGACAAAGAATCCAATCAAATGCTAAATTATAGCCCAAGAAACCTGCACCGTTGGATATTAACGAAAGATATACCGTGCAGCCGAGAGAAGGCGCTTAGCTACGGAGAAAGACTTCTACGTTTGGATTCGTTGGACGTGTGAAAACCAGCCGAACCTGGTTGCCGGGGAAACGACAGGAGTTGGAGATCTCCGGTCCCTGAGCCATAGCTTTGTACACCCAGAACGTTGACGTCTGAGCGATCCAGAACATCGAGATATACAATATACACAATCCAGGGGGGCGGGGCTTAAATTAAACGAGGAGGAGAGAAGGTGTAGCACATGCGATCTATCACTTCTTCTTCTTCTGATATTTTATTTGAAACATTGAGATATCTTCACACAACATAAAAAGGCTTCACAGAACTCGTGGAATAAAACCGTCTTTCCTTCTTCTTCGCTTCGATATGTCGTCCTTAAATTAACGATGAGGTATGATGAGGGTCACACGATTATATTTATATCTCCCGGTTAGTTCTCAGCGGTCATATGAGCGCCGTGGTGTTGTTGTTGTTGCGGTTGTTGTTCCGTCGGGGCAGGTTGGGCGTGGCCATCAGAGGGTAGCGCTCGTCGGGACATCCGTACTGGAGGAGCACGTCCACGCACTCCTGGCTGCTCGCCTGCCGCGCGTACGCCATCGCCGAGTTACCGTGAGCGTCCCTCGCATTCAGGTCCACGCCGTACTGAGGAGGGGGAGGGAGGGGGAGGGGGAGGGGAGGGGGAGGGGATGAGGAGGAGGAGGAGGAGGAGCAGAGGTTAGAAGATGCACCAAACCTGTCCAGGAGGCGGAGTCTCGCAGACCTTATTTGCACGTACACAGACTCTGAGGAGAGAGAGAGAGAGCTAGACTCTGAGGAGAGAGAGAGAGCTAGACTCTGAGGGAGAGAGAGAGAGAGCTAGACTCTGAGGGAGAGAGAGAGAGAGAGCTAGACTCTGAGGAGAGAGAGAGAGAGCTAGACTCTGAGGAGAGAGAGAGAGAGAGCTAGACTCTGAGGAGAGAGAGAGAGAGAGCTAGACTCTGAGGAGAGAGAGAGAGAGAGCTAGACTCTGAGGAGAGAGAGAGAGAGCTAGACTCTGAGGGGAGAGAGAGAGAGCTAGACTCTGAGGGAGAGAGAGAGAGAGAGCTAGACTCTGAGGAGAGAGAGAGAGAGCTAGACTCTGAGGAGAGAGAGAGAGAGAGAGAGCCTAGGGAGAGAGAGAGAGAGAGAGCTAGACTCTGAGGAGAGAGAGAGAGAGAGAGCTAGACTCTGAGGAGAGAGAGAGAGAGCTAGACTCTGAGGAGAGAGAGAGAGAGCTAGACTCTGAGGAGAGAGAGAGAGAGAGCTAGACTCTGAGGGGAGAGAGAGAGAGAGAGAGAGAGAGGGAGAGAGAGAGCTAGACTCTGAAGGGAGAGAGAGAGAGAGAGAGAGCGAGAGAGAGAGCGAGAGAGAGAGGGAGCGAGGGAGAGAGAGAGAGCGAGAGAGAGCGAGCAAAGAACTGAGAGAGAGAGAGAGAGAGAGAGAGAGAGAGAGAGAGAGAGAGAGAGAGAGAGAGCGTACCCAGAGCAGCAGCTGCGTGATGACCACGTTGCCCTTCCTGGACGCCAGGTGCAGCGCGTTGCGTCCGTCTCCGTCTCCGCACGTCTCGTTGACCTGCGATCGGGACCCGTGAGCCAGCAGCAGCACGACGGAGGGCAGGTCCTCCTCTGCAGCCGCTCTGAGCAGCTGCTGACCCAGAGTCAGATCTGAGACGCAGGGCAGCGCCGCCACGAACACCCGCTGCTCGTACTTGGCCCGGATCCAGCGCTCGCGCTCCTCCCTGGGGACAGAGGGGCGTCAGTGATGTGCGGTGTGCGGCTAGGAGACGCTCACACACTCAGAAGGACCCTTGCTACCGCCGCCTTACTGACGCGTCCCAACGAGGCTTTAGTTTACACTGCATTTCAGAATGGCAACGTCTTCCACTCTCAGCCATAAGACCTTCATGACATCGCTTTGAGAGGGAAAGGAGGGTAGATAGCGTAGCTCGCAAAGGCAGGCTGCTGGTGCGACTGTTGGAACGCTGCCGGACTCACTCAGAC
>CM070499.1:1228228-1230728 GCA_036324585.1 Champsocephalus esox
GAGAAACACCACAAAATAAACGAGAATCTTTATGTTAAATGTCCACCAGTCTGACGAGAGACATGCTGTGGACATGCTGTGGACATGCTGTGGACATGCTGTGGACATGCTGTGGACATGCTGTGGAAGACAAATAGAGTAACGTGTTCAAGTTTTTACCTGAAATGTCTAAAATAAAACAGGAAAAGTTAAATAAAGGATTCTCCGGTTGAGCCCAGCCTGAAGCGCCAGTGAGACGTATCGCTGCTGCTAGAGCCTCTCATTAATTACACTGTGTGTGTGTGTGTGTGTGTGTGGGGGAGAGGTAATGAGCGGTGGGACTCGGGGTTAAGAGTGACACGGTGTCAGTGGCTCCTCTTCTGGCCTAATTAGCCCTCTAATTAATAGATTAATAGATAGATAGATAGAGCGTGGATAAGAGCAGCAGCTAACTGCCCGAGCTAATGTGCATTTAAAGATGAATCACCCCCGTCACGTGCACTAAACCACACGCACGTGCACGCCTAACAAGGTGAGGAGCCTCACATTTCACCCAGACAACCCTGGGTGTTTTTTTTTACATCCAGCAGGAGAGAGGAGAAGAAGAAATCAATTAGCCTTTGCTAGCGGGTCGTTAGCTGCCCTTGGATGGGCACAGATAATTAAAGAGGGGGAGGGGGAGGGGGGGGGTCAGTCGGGAGACGAGGGGTTAAATTGGACAGAGTTAAAAAAAGAGAAGAGGTGATCTGAGACGCTCCAGAGATACCACAGGAAAAACTGTGATAGTACAAACACAAGTACTGCTAACGAATGCTAACGAATGCTAACGAATGCTAACGAATGCTAACAAATGCTAACAAATGCTAACGAATGCTAACGAATGCTAACGAATGCTAACAAATGCTAACGAATGCTAACGAATATAATTCTGACAAGGTGAATACATATGCAAAATAAATACAGAGATATCCTCTCTCCCTCCCTCCCTCTCTCTCTCTCTCTCTCTCTCCTCTCCTCTCCTCCCTCTCCCTCTCCCTCTCCCTCTCCTCTCCCTCTCTCTCTCTCTCTCTCTCTCTCTCTCTCTCTCTCTCTCTCTCTCTCTCTCTCTCTCTCTCTCTCTCTCTCTCTCTCTCTCCCTCTCTCCCTCTCTCTCTCTCTCTCTCTCTCTCTCTCTCTCTCTCTCTCTCTCTGGTGGTGACCTCACACACGTTAGCATTTCCTCTGGACATTAAGTTAGCGTCCTAGGACCCCCTCAGGAGACTTCTGATGTCCTGACTCCATGTCCTGATGTCCTGACTCCACGTCCTGACTCTATGTCCTGACTCCATGTCCTGATGTCCTGACTCCATGTCCTGATGTCCTGTCTCCATGTCCTGACTCTATGTCCTGACTCCATGTCCTGATGTCCTGACTCCATGTCCTGATGTCCTGTCTCCATGTCCTGACTCTATGTCCTGACTCTATGTCCTGACTCCATGTCCTGATGTCCTGTCTCCATGTCCTGACTCTATGTCCTGACTCCATGTCCTGATGTCCTGTCTCCATGTCCTGTCTCCATGTCCTGTCTCCATGTCCTGTCTCCATGTCCTGTCTCCATGTCCTGACTCCATGTCCTGACTCCATGTCCTGACTCCATGTCCTGATGTCCTGTCTCCATGTCCTGACTCTATGTCCTGACTCCATGTCCTGATGTCCTGTCTCCATGTCCTGTCTCCATGTCCTGACTCCATGTCCTGACTCCATGTCCTGACTCCATGTCCTGACTCTACGTCCTGACTCCACGTCCTGACTCCACGTCCTGACTCCACGTCCTGACTCCATGTCCTGACTCCATGTCCTGATGTCCTGACTCCATGTCCTGTCTCCATGTCCTGTCTCCATGTCCTGTCTCCATGTCCTGACTCCATGTCCTGACTCTACGTCCTGACTCCACGTCCTGACTCCACGTCCTGACTCCACGTCCTGACTCCACGTCCTGACTCCACGTCCTGACTCCATGTCCTGTCTCCATGTCCTGTCTCCATGTCCTGTCTCCATGTCCTGACTCCATGTCCTGACTCTACGTCCTGACTCCACGTCCTGACTCCACGTCCTGACTCCACGTCCTGACTCCATGTCCTGACTCCACGTCCTGACTCCACGTCCTGACTCCATGTCCTGTCTCCATGTCCTGACTCCATGTCCTGAATGCGTGAAGTATGGATCTTAACTCTGCAGGACTCAAACCTCGTGCCCTCCCCTCGCACCGGCCTCTGAAGGGAAGTTTCAGAGCGAGAGAGAAAGTGCTGCTAACGAACGGCCGAAGACAACAACACGTTAACCCCGGGCTGAACGCACGACGTATCGCTCAGATCCGAGTCTGACCTGATTCCCCCTAACCCTCAGAACGGCGCAGAGGAAATACATGAAATAAATGTTTACCAGCCGCTCCTTGTGATCCCATTCCATCCGAACACATTACCCTCTCCCCCGCCCTCCGTCTCTTTATTGCACGAGCCAATTAGCCACAGGGGGGCGAGCG
>CM070499.1:1235728-1240728 GCA_036324585.1 Champsocephalus esox
GCTGTGTCCGCAATGAAGGTCTACGGGACGCCTTGCCCGGAGCAGCCTGACGGTCAAGGGGTCCGCTGTGTCCGCAATGAAGGTCTACGGGACCCCTGCCCGGAGCAGCCTGACGGGCAGGGCGTCGCTGTGTCCGCAATGAAGGTCTACGGGACGCCCTGCCCGTAGGAGCCTGACGTCAGGGGTCGGCTGTGTCCGCAATGAAGGTCTGCGGGACCCCCTGCCCGGAGCAGCCTGACGGTCAAGGGGTCCGCTGTGTCCGCAATGAAGGTCTACGGGACGCCCTGCCCGGAGCAGCCTGACGGTCAAGGGGTCCGCTGTGTCCGCAATGAAGGTCTACGGGACGCCTTGCCCGGAGCAGCCTGACGGTCAGGGGTCCGCTGTGTCCGCAATGAAGGTCTACGGGACGCCCTGCCCGTAGGAGCCTGACGGTCAAGGGGTCCGCTGTGTCCGCAATGAAGGTCTACGGGACGCCTTGCCCGGAGCAGCCTGACGGTCAAGGGGTCCGCTGTGTCCGCAATGAAGGTCTACGGGACGCCCTGCCCGTAGGAGCCTGACGGGCAGGGGGTCCGCTGTGTCCGCAATGAAGGTCTGTGGGACGCCCTGCCCGTAGCAGCCTGACGGTCAAGGGGTCGGCTGTGTCCGCAATGAAGGTCTGCGGGACCCCCTGCCCGGAGCAGCCTGACGGGCAGGGGGTCCGCTGTGACCGCAATGAAGGTCTGCAGGACCCCCTGCCCGGAGCAGCCTGACGGTCAAGGGGTCCGCTGTGTCCGCAATGAAGGTCTGCGGGACCCCCTGCCCGGAGCAGCCTGACGGGCAAGGGGTCCGCTGTGTCCGCAATGAAGGTCTATGGGACGCCCTGCCCGTAGGAGCCTGACGGGCAAGGGGTCCGCTGTGTCCGCAATGAAGGTCTATGGGACGCCCTGCCCGTAGCAGCCTGACGGTCAAGGGGTCCCCTGTACGTAATATAGCGACGGGGAGGGGCCCTGACCGTCCGTCAATATGTGACGGGATGAGAGTGAGAACGTGTTGTCGTAGGACAGGCCCAGGTGTGTGTGTGTGTGTGTGTGTGTGTGTGTGTGGTCTACCTGCTGGCGTCGGGGCAGGGCTTCTGCCGCCCCCCCCCGCTCCGCCTCCCACAGGCTGTTGGCCAGCTGGTTGCCGATGGCCGTCATGACGCGGATCAGCTCCAGAGGCCACTCGTCCAGGTCCAGGGAGCGCACGCGGGACAGGTGCGTGCCCAGGTTCCGGTGGATCCCAGAGCACTCGATGCAGATCAGGGCGCCCAGGTTCAGAGAGGCCCAGTCCGGGTCTGAGGGGGGGGGGAGAGGGTCTGAGGGGGCAACATCTCCACATTGTGCAAACAATCGTGTGTGTGTGAGTGAGTGTGTATGTATGGTGTGTGTGTATGGTGTGTGTATGGTGTCTCCGTGTGTCTGTCTGTGTGTGTGTGTGTATGGTGTCTCCCTGTGTGTGTGTATGGTGTCTCCGCGTGTGTGTGTGTGTGTGTGTGTGAGTGTGTGTGTATGGTCTCTGTGTGTGTGTGTGTATGTATGTTGTCTCCGTGTGTGTATGGTGTCTCCGTGTGTGTGTGTGAGAGTGTGTGTGTATGGTGTCTGTGTGTGTGTGTGCGTGTGTGTGAGAGTGTGTGTATGGTGTCTCTGTGTGTGTGTGTGTGTGTGGAGTGTGTGTGTGAGTGTGTGTGTGTAGTGTTGGTGTCTCTGTGTGGGTGTGTGTATGGTGTCTGTGTGTGTGTGTATGGTGTCTCTGTGTGTGTGTGTGTGTGTGTGTGAGTGTGTGTGTGTGTATGTATGGTGTCTCTGTGTGTGTGTGTGTGTGTGTGTGTGTGTGTTCTCACTCTGAGCGTCACAGTCTGCACAGCGTTCGTTCCCTCTGATGCTCCTGATGTTCTGCAGAGCCATCGCCTCCGTCTGGCTCGGGAGACGAGACTGAAACAACAACAACAACACTCAGTAAACAACAACACGTGAGTTCTGCTTCTTAAAGGCGCAGTACCCTTTAATGAAGCTCTCGTGCTCATCTGAACCCTTTGATGCTTGACATGTCCCTCGAGGGCCCCTGTAGATGTGGGACCCTCTGAACACGCCTGTATAGCCCCCCCCCACCTCACCCACCCCCCCCACCTTGTTCTTGCTGCTCTCGCAGGCCTGCAGGCTGGCCAGGATCTGGCTCTCGATCAGCTGCACCCAGGAGTCCCTCTCCTCGTACGACGTGGCCTCGAAGTGCCACGTCTGCCCCGTCAGCGACACGATGGTGAACTCAAAGTTCTCCTCGCTCTCTGAAACACACGGAACACAACGTCCACGACTTCAGCAACACGTTCACATTGTGTAAAGAGTTCTGAGAGACAGGAGACACGACGAGGGGTCGGGTTCTTTAAACATTCACATTCTGGGTTTAGAAGGTGAGCAAGAGGTCCTAAAAGCAGGAGTGAGTGTGTGTGTGTGTGTGATGTGTGAGCTGTGTGTGTGTGTGTGTGTGTGTGTGTGTGTGTGTGTGTGTGAGTGTGTGTGGTGTGTGTGTGTGTGTTATGTGTGTGTGTGTGTGTGTGTGTGTGTGGTGTGTGTGTGAGCATGTGCGTGTGTGTGTGTGTGTATGTGTGTGTGTGTGTGTGTGAGTGTGTGCGTGTGTGTGTCTGCACTCCTAGAAACCGTTAGCTAACACACAGCCCTTCAAAATAAAAGCCTCTCTATCTGTCTGATCTCTGCTGACTCAGATTCTGGGAGTTTGTGAGCCGGAAGGAAAGATTTAAATCAGACGGAGAGACGCCGATAATAAGGAGGAGGAGGAGGAGGAAGAAGAGGAGGAGGAGGAGGATGAGGAGGAGGAGGAGGAGGAGGAAGAAGAGGAGGAGGAGGAGGAGGAGGAGGAGGAAGAGAGGAGGAGGAGGAGGAGGAAGAGGAGGAGGAAGATGAGGAGGAGGAGGAGGAGGAGGAGGAGGAAGAAGGGGAGGAGGAGGAGGAGGAGGAGGAGGAAGAGGAGGAGGAGGAGGAGGAGGAGGAAGAAGGAGGAGGAGGAGGAGGAGGAAGGAGGAGGAGGAGGAGGAGGAAGAGGAGGAGGAGGAAGGAGGAGGAGGAGGAGGAGGAGGAGGAGGAGGAGGAAGAGGAGGAGGAGGAGGCGGCCTGAGGGGAACCTTTAGCTCTCACAGTGTCTTTGTATCTCTTCGCTGCAGGCGGACGATCCTCCGTTTATTCAAACTGCAGCTCAAGTCCATCTGGGCTTTTATTTTGAAAAGCCGGCAAGATTGAAAAATAGGACGATGGGAAATATTGCTCTCAACACAAAAATAATATCCTGCTTCCACAATTTAAAAAATCCATTGAATTATGAAATGACTCACGAAGACAAAAAGTATAACGCAGAACATTTAACGCGTTTATTTCCACGTAGAAACATCACGCAAACATTTCGTTTTTTAGGACAAAGACAATAATATTTATGTTTGAAAGTTGAATAAAGCCCACGATCACAACGATGTCCAAACGAACCGAAGACCCGTTGAAGCTGCTTCTGAATCTGTTTGTACGCTAACTGACAGAAACACTCTAATACAAGAAAACAACAAATAAAAAGGACCCGTCTACACGGTCACGGCACGGCGGGAACGAGGGCGCCTCAGACTCTGAGTATCGCTCCTTCCTGAGGGTGTGCGCGGGGTCAAGAGCAGGAACCCCATCATAATTAAATTCCCATGATCCTCTGTTGCCGGGCGGAATAGAGGAGGGGGGTTTCTGACAATTACTGAAGCCAACAGGCCAGAAAGGGTCTGCCCCCCGTCGTAAATTACACGCTGCTTATAATGCAATAAAGACGGAGGGGCGGGGCTTTCCAGATGGGGATCAATAAAGTGCTTCCTATCTTATTTTAAGTAAAGGACCAATCAGAGTGTCTTATTTTAAATCCCGTATCTCTTTCACCCTCTGTCTGAAACCAGAGCGTGTTGGAGCGATAGCCAATAGGAGCGCGAGTTGGCTCCCACACATGTCCCGTCGCCGAGAGAGACGCCCGGTGGCTTCCATTCCAGGAGGTCTTTCTGTTTCTTCAGATGCAATAAATAAAAAGCAATGTGAGCGTCCTGCGAAGCGTCCTCCTAAACGTATGCATGAGAGTACAAACACAGAGCGCTGGTAATTACTGCCACCGCTGCTGGCTACTGAACGCGACATTCACACGGAGGCAATTTGTGAACTCTGACACCACTAACCTTTATACAGGGAGTGTGTGTGTTTCAGTGTGTGTGTGTGTGTGGTGAGAGTGTGTGTTAGATGGGACGTAGCATGCATACAGCAGGAGTTTGTTTCAGTGTGTGTGTGTGTGTGTGTGTGTGTGAGGGGGCCCGGGGAAACACAAATTAAAAGCCTGAAATGTCAGCGAACACAGGATTGCTTTGCGACACAGGTGTGTGTGTGTGTGTTGTGTGTGTGTGTGTGTGTGTGTGCTTTGCGACACAGGTCATTACTCCAGATATTATTCCTCCACGACTTTAATAAACTGCAAAACAACCGACGCCGCTCTGAGAGTGAGGAGCGGTGATTTGTACGACGAGGCCGTGAGATAAGGGAAGGACACGACAGGTAGATAGTTTGGGGGGAGGAGGGGGAGGAGGGGGGAGGGAGGGGGAGGGGAGACAGAGCACTGATTGGCCGGTTGGAGGTCTGATGAATGGGTCAATTAGAGATTTCAGACGTTTCAGCTTGAGAGTAAATATCTTTCCACCAATGAGATATCTCAACATATTACAGTTTTATTCAAACTTTATTTTGAAAATTGTATGTTAAGATTATTCTGGAAATCGATCTTCGGAAAATAAAATGTAAAAATCCTGTTTTAACATTACGGGGAGAAAGGTGTTGCAACTTTATTTTGAAAATAGTATTTACAATTTATTCTGAAAACTGTATTTGACCTTTATTTTGAAAATAGTATTTACAATTTATTCTGAAAACTGTATTTGACCTTTATTTTGAAAATAGTATTTA
>CM070499.1:1255728-1256797 GCA_036324585.1 Champsocephalus esox
CACCTCCCAACCCCTTTTACTCTCACCCTATATCTTCTTCTTCTTCTTATTCTACTTCTTTTCTTCTCTTCTTTTCTTCTTCCTCCTCTTCTTCTTCCTCTTCTTCTTACTCTTCTCTTCCTCTTCTTCTTCTCTTCTTCTTCTTCTTCCTTCTCCTCTTCGCATTACTTCTTCTCCTCTTCTCTTCTTCTTTACTCATCCTTCTCCCCTCTCCCATCTCCTCCTTCTCCCTCTTCTCTTCTTTTCTTCTCTTCCTCTTTCCTCTTCTTCTTTCTCTTCCTTCTTCTCTCTTTCTCTTTCTTTTCTTCTTTCTTCTCTCTTTTCTTCTTTCTTTCTTCTCTCTCTTTCTTTCTCTTTCTTCTTTTCTTTTCTTCTTTTTTCTTCTCTTTCTTTCTTCTTTTCTCTTCTTTCTTTTTCTTTTCTTCTTCTCTTTTCTTTCTCTTTTCTCTTTCTTCTCTTTTCTTCTCTTCTCTTTCTTTCTTTTCTTTCTTCTTCTTTCTTTTCTTTTCTTTTCTTTCTTTTCTTCCTTTTCTTTTCTCTTTCTTTTTTCTTCTTTCTTCTTTCTTTTTCTTCTCTTTTCTCTTTCTTCTTCTTTCTTCTTTTCTCTTCTTTCTTTTTCTTCTTCTTTCTTTTTCTTCTTCTTTTCTTTCTTCTTTCTTCTTTCTTCTTTCTTCTTTCTTCTTTTTCTTTCTCTTTCTTCTTCTTTCTTCTTTTTCTTTCTCTTTTCTTTTCTTTCTTCTTTTCTTCTTCTTCTCTCTTTTCTTCTTCTTTTTCTTCTTCTTTTCTTTTTTTTTCTCTTCTTTCTTCTTTTCTTTTTTCTTCTCTTCTTTTTTTCTTTCTCTTCTTTCTTCTTTTTCTTTCTTTCTTTCTTCTTCTTTTCTTCTTTCTTTTTTTCTCTTTTCTTTCTCTTTCTTTCTTTCTCTTTTCTTTTCTTCTTTCTCTTTTTCTTTTTTCTTTTCTTTTTCTTCTTTTCTTTTTTCTCTCTTTCTTTCTTTTCTTTTTCTTTTTTTCTCTTCTTTTTTTCTCTTTTCTTTCTTCTTTCTTTTCTTTCTTCTTTCTTTTTCTTCTT
>CM070499.1:1257297-1294797 GCA_036324585.1 Champsocephalus esox
AAAATCAAAAAAAAAAAAAAAAAAAAAAAAAAAAAAAAAAAAAAAAAAAAAAAAAAAAAACAAAAAAAAAAAAAAAAAAAAAAAAAAAAAAAAAAAAAAAAAAAAAAAAAAAAAAAAAAAAAAAAAAAAAAAAAAAAAAAAAAAACAAAAAAAAAAAAAAAAAAAAAAAAAAAAACAAAAAAAAAAAAAAAAAAAAAAAAAAAAAAAAAAAAAAAAAAAAAAAAAAAAAAAAAAAAAAAAAAAAAAAAAAAAAAAAAAAAAAAAAAAAAAAAAAAAAAAAAAAAAAAAAAAAAAAAAAAAAAAAAAAAAAAAAAAAAAAAAAAAAAAAAAAAAAAAAAAAAAAAAAAAAAAAAAAAAAAAAAAAAAACAAAAACAAAAAAAAAAAAAAACAAAACAAAAAAAAAAAAAAAAAAAAACAAAAAAAAAACAAAAAAAATATAAAAAAAAAAAAAAAAAAAAAAAAAAAAAAAAAAAAAAAAAAAAAAAAAAAAAACAAAAAAAAAAAAAAAAATAAAAAAAAAAAAAAAAAAAAAAAAAAAAAAAAAAAAAAAAAAAAAAAAAAAAAAAAAAAAAAAAAAAAAAAAAAAAAAAAAAAAAAAAAAAAAAAAAACAAAAAAAAAAAAAAAAAAAAAAAAAAAAAAAAAAAAAAAAAAAAAAAAAAAAAAAAAAAAAAAAAAAAAAAAAAAAAAAAAAAAAAAAAAAAAAAAAAAAAAAAAAAAAAAAAAAAAAAAAAAAAAAACAAAAAAAAAAAAAAAAAAAAAAAAAAAAAAAAAAAAAAAAAAAAAAAAAAAAAAAAAAAAAAAAAAAAAAAAAAAAAAAAAAAAAAAAAAAAAAAAAAAAAAAAAAAAAAAAAAAAAAAAAAAAAAAAAAAAAAAAAAAAAAAAAAAAAAAAAAAAAAAAAAAAAAAAAAAAAAAAAAAAAAAAAAAAAAAAAAAAAAAAAAAAAAAAAAAAAAAAAAAACAAAAAAAAAAAAAAAAAAAAAAAAAAAAAAAAAAAAAAAAAAAAAAAAAAAAAAAACAAAAAAAAAAAAAAAAAAAAAAAAAAAAAAAAAAAAAAAAAAAAAAAAAAAAAAAAAAAAAAAAAAAAAAAAAAAAAAAAAAAAAAAAAAAAAAAAAAAAAAAAAAAAAAAAAAAAAAAAAAAAAAAAAAAAAAAAAAAAAAAAAAAAAAAAAAAAAAAAAAAAAAAAAAAAAAAAAAAAAAAAAAAAAAAAAAAAAAAAAAAAAAAAAAAAAAAAAAAAAACAAAAAAAAAAATAAAAAAAAAAAAAAAAAAAAAAAAAAAAAAAAAAAAAAAAAAAAAAAAAAAAAAAAAAAAAAAAAAAAAAAAAAAAAAAAAAAAAAAAAAAAAAAAAAAAAAAAAAAAAAAAAAAAAAAAAAAAAAAAAAAAAAAAAAAAAAAAAAAAAAAAAAAAAAAAAAAAAAAAAAAAAAAAAAAAAAAAAAAAAAAAAAAAAAAAAAAAAAAAAAAAAAAAAAAAAAAAAAAAAAAAAAAAAAAAAAAAAAAAAAAAAAAAAAAAAAAAAAAAAAAAAAAAAAAAAAAAAAAAAAAAAAAAAAAAAAAAAAAAAAAAAAAAAAAAAAAAAAAAAAAAAAAAAAAAAAAAAAAAAAAAAAAAAAAAAAAAAAAAAAAAAAAAAAAAAAAAAAAAAAAAAAAAAAAAAAAAAAAAAAAAAAAAAAAAAAAAAAAAAAAAAAAAAAAAAAAAAAAAAAAAAAAAAACAAAAAAAAAAAAAAAAAAAAAAAAAAAAAAAAAAAAAACAAAAAAAAAAAAAAAAAAAAAAAAAAAAATAAAAAAAAAACAAAAAAAAAAAAAAAAAAAAAAAAAAAAAAAAAAAAAAAAAAAAAAAAAAAAAAAAAAAAAAAAAAAAAAAAAAAAAAAAAAAAAAAAAAAAAAAAAAAAAAAAAAAAAAAAAAAAAAAAAAAAAAAAAAAAAAAAAAAAAAAAAAAAAAAAAAAAAAAAAAAAAAAAAAAAAAAAAAAAAAAAAAAAAAAAAAAAAAAAAAAAAAAAAAAAAAAAAAAAAAAAAAAAAAAAAAAAAAAAAAAAAAAAAAAAAAAAAAAAAAAAAAAAAAAAAAAAAAAAAAAAAAAAAAAAAAAAAAAAAAAAAAAAAAAAAAAAAAAAAAAAAAAAAAAAAAAAAAAAAAAAAAAAAAAAAAAAAAAAAAAAAACAAAAAAAAAAAAAAAAAAAAAAAAAAAAAAAAAAAAAAAAAAAAAAAAAAAAAAAAAAAAAAAAAACAAAAAAAAAAAAAAAAAAAAAAAAAAAAAAAAAAAAAAAACAAAAAAAAAAAAAAAAAAAAAAAAAAAAAAAAAAAAAAAAAAAAAAAAAAAAAAAAAAAAAAAAAAAAAAAAAAAAAAAAAAAAAAAAAAAAAAAAAAAAAAAAAAAAAAAAAAAAAAAAAAAAAAAAAAAAAAAAAAAAAAAAAAAAAAAAAAAAAAAAAAAAAAAAAAAAAAAAAAAAAAAAAAAAAAACAAAAAAAAAAAAAAAAAAAAAAAAAAAAAAAAAAAAAAAAAAAAAAAAAACAAAAAAAAAAAAAAAACAAAAAAAAAAAAAAAAAAAAAAACAAAAAAAAAAAAAAAAAAAAAAAAAAAAAAAAAAAAAAAAAAAAAAAAAAAAAAAAAAAAAAAAAAAAAAAAAAAAAAAAAAAAAAAAAAAAAAAAAAAAAAAAAAAAACAAAAAAAAAAAAAAAAAAAAAAAAAAAAAAAAAAAAAAAAAAAAAAAAAAAAAAAAAAAATAAAAAAAAAAAAAAAAAAAAAAAAAAAAAAAAAAAAAAAAAAAAAAAAAAAAAAAACAAAAAAAAAAAAACAAACAAAACACCAGCAGGAGAGGACTCTTTAAAGTAGAGACGCTACACACTGATATACACCTGAACAGGAGAGGACTCTTTAAAGTAGAGACACTACATACATGATACATAATATACCATATATATAATACACTCTGCAGAAAGTATCCTAAAATGAAAATACTGAAGTCGCTCTAATTTGTACTTGAGTATTAGTACTAATCAGAATGAGGTTTTAAAGGAGCTGATTGTGGGTAAAACCAAACGAAGGCGCCGTAATAATCAGTTTGTATTCCCCGGGGATGTCTCAGACACACAAAGGCTCTTAACAGGACTAATTAGACGTTAGGAAATCTCAGCGGGACTTCAGGGGTCAAGTGTTTGACCTCCGGGGTCACACCCGGCATGATTGACGAGCACACCGCTAGCAATTAGCATGTGAGGACTTCTGAGTGGAAACACGGAGAAAGGAATCAGACGGGGAGGCGAAGTGAGGCGCCACACATCCATCACGGATTATTATCAGCCTTTCAGGAAAAAGCGTCAGCCGGGGACATGTTGTTGTTTGACGACTTAATCTGACAGCTGACGACTCAAGAGCTGCCACTCAGGAACGAGACGACTGATGAGTGGATATGTCTCTACTTTAAAGAGTCCTCTCCTGCTGACGTTCAGGTGGATATCAGTATGTAGTGTCTCTACTTTAAAGAGTTCTCTCCTGCTGATGTTCAGGTGTATATCAGTATGTAGTGTCTCTACTTTAAAGAGTCCTCTCCTGCTGATGTTCAGGTGTATATCAGTATGTAGTGTCTCTACTTTAAAGAGTCCTCTCCTGCTGACGTTCAGGTGGATATCAGTATGTAGTGTCTCTACTTTAAAGAGTTCTCTCCTGCTGATGTTCAGGTGTATATCAGTATGTAGTGTCTCTACTTTAAAGAGTCCTCTCCTGCTGATGTTCAGGTGTATATCAGTATGTAGTGTCTCTACTTTAAAGAGTCCTCTCCTGCCGATGTTCAGGTGTATATCAGAATGTAGTGTCTCTACTTTAAAGAGTCCTCTCCTGCTGGTGTTCAGGTGTATATCAGTATGTAGTGTCTCTACTTTAAAGAGTCCTCTCCTGCTGATGTTCAGGTGTATATCAGTATGTACTGTCTCTACTTTAAAGAGTCCTCTCCTGCTGATGTTCAGGTGTATATCAGTATGTAGTGTCTCTACTTTAAAGAGTCCTCTCCTGCTGATGTTCAGGTGTATATCAGTGTGTAGTGTCTCTACTTTAAAGAGTCCTCTCCTCTGATGTTCAGGTGTATATCAGTATGTAGTGTCTCTACTTTAAAGAGTGCTCTCCTGCTGATGTTCAGGTGTATATCAGTATGTAGTGTCTCTACTTTAAAGAGTCCTCTCCTGCTGGTGTTCAGGTGTATATCAGTATGTAGTGTATCTACTTTAAAGAGTGCTCTCCTGCTGATGTTCAGGTGTATATCAGTATGTAGTGTCTCTACTTTAAAGAGTCCTCTCCTGCTGATGTTCAGGTGTATATCAGTATGTAGTGTCTCTACTTTAAAGAGTCCTCTCCTGCTGGTGTTCAGGTGTATATCAGTATGTAGTGTCTCTACTTTAAAGAGTGCTCTCCTGCTGGTGTTCAGGTGTATATCAGTATGTAGTGTCTCTACTTTAAAGAGTCCTCTCCTGCTGATGTTCAGGTGTATATCAGTATGTAGCTGTCTCTACTTTAAAGAGTCCTCTCCTGCTGATGTTCAGGTGTATATCAGTATGTAGCGTCTCTACTTTAAAGAGTCCTCTCCTGCTGATGTTCAGGTGTATATCAGTATGTAGTGTCTCTACTTTAAAGAGTCCTCTCCTGCTGATGTTCAGGTGTATATCAGTATGTAGTGTCTCTACTTTAAAGAGTCCTCTCCTGCTGATGTTCAGGTGTATATCAGTATGTAGTGTCTCTACTTTAAAGAGTCCTCTCCTGCTGATGTTCAGGTGTATATCAGTATGTAGTGTCTCTACTTTAAAGAGTCCTCTCCTGCTGATGTTCAGGTGTATATCAGTATGTAGTGTCTCTACTTTAAAGAGTCCTCTCCTGCTGATGTTCAGGTGTATATCAGTATGTAGTGTCTCTACTTTAAAGAGTCCTCTCCTGCTGATGTTCAGGTGTATATCAGTATGTAGTGTCTCTACTTTAAAGAGTCCTCTCCTGCTGATGTTCAGGTGTATATCAGTATGTAGTGTCTCTACTTTAAAGAGTCCTCTCCTGCTGATGTTCAGGTGTATATCAGTATGTAGTGTCTCTACTTTAAAGAGTCCTCTCCTGCTGATGTTCAGCTTTATATCAGTATGTAGCGTCTCTACTTTAAAGAGTCCTCTCCTGCCGATGTAAAGGAAGAAATTGGAGTAAAAATGGACATTAAATCAATTAAAAGTTAAGTTTTTCTAACTGTAATCTCC
Source organism: Champsocephalus esox (assembly GCA_036324585.1). Taxonomy (NCBI): domain Eukaryota; kingdom Metazoa; phylum Chordata; class Actinopteri; order Perciformes; family Channichthyidae; genus Champsocephalus; species Champsocephalus esox. The sequence continues at coordinate 1,262,521 of CM070499.1, forward strand.
ACGAGGCGCCCCCTAGCGGCCGTGAGCTGAACTGCAGTCTGAGTCACATGGAGCTCGACAGCAGACCTTCCTTACAGAGGAACGACGAGGTGTCCTGTCAGAGGAATCCCGTCTGAGGTCGAGTCGATTAGAGAGCGGTTTCCGTGGGGATGTCAGTTGGCACGCGAGCCGTTTCATCACGCCGCTCGACGTTAGCTAACCCACCACAGACCACAGGAATGCTAACGAGAGCCGCCTCCCGTACCTGCGCTGCCCTCGCTGTGGTGAAGCTGCTGCGAACAGCCCCAGGGTTCTCACGGCGACGTGGACTCCATGTTCTCTTCCTGCTCTCGTGTCAAGGCGTTGTTGTCGTTCGCACAGAAGCTACGGTGTCGACATGGCGATGAACGACTTTGATGGATGTTCTTAAAACAGTTCAGGCGTTCCTGCTGATTTACAGATGTAATATGCTTCAGGACGAGGAGAAGCATCCGTCATGGCACTTCACAGTTCCAGTAGCTGTCGCCTCGAGGCAAACTCTCCAGATCTGAACCTGGTGTAACTGCCTTCCTTCATTTCAGCGTTATGTCTTTTAATCATGGACCAAGAGTCTCTTCTATAACTATAAAAGCTGCTGATGATGATGATGATGATGATGATGATGATGATGATGATGGATGATGATGATGATGATGATGATGATGATGATGATGATGATGATGATGATGATGATGATGATGATGATGATGATGGTAAATATTGTACATTTCTTCTGTCGTGGCCGAACCAACACGATGAGCCCACGGTTAGTACTGCAGCGATGAAACACGCCTCGTCCGCGCTGTCGTCTGCCCCCAGTCACGTGACTTTGTTTACAATCAGCTGGGCGCAAAGGGAAGTCCTCCGAGACCGGTCCGGCCTCGTGTTGCTATGGTGATCATGTGTCTGCCTCAGGGTTCGAGTTATAAACTGAGCTCTATGGGGGTCTTTGAAACACTCAAACACACACCAATAATAAACATATGGACAGGGGTTACTATTTGAAAAAATGTGTTTGGGAACCTATCCATGTGAACATATTTTGAGGGTGGACCTCAAATCCTTTAGGGGGGGTCCGGGGGCATGCCCCACATTTGCGCAGCGTTGCGTTCACAATAGCCTACATTAAAAAAAAATGTTCGCCAGGCCATCGGGAAACCTACCGGTCCTCCCGATGGCCAGTCCGGGCCTGCCAGCAGCCCCTCTACTTGCTACACACTTAAATATGAAAAGGTTCAACTACGCACGCACACATCATCTCGGCTCGCGCAGCACGATTGCGCAATAACCTTGGAGGTGCGGTGCAGGCATATTGTCATTCAAGAGATGCGTTGTTTTAGCCTATCTACCTCGTTAACGTAAATAATACTTACATCGACACGTGCATTATTTGTGATTAAAATAATGGTTGTTGGTAATGTATTAGCGACCCCCACAGATGTATGATTTCACTGCGTCCGTGGGAGCTCAGACCCCTCCTCAGCTCCCATTGGCTCCCACATAACTCGAACCCTGGTCTGCCTGGCTTTGGTGGCGAATCCGCGGGTCAATCTGTCCGCGGAAATGTCCCCGTTTTAAGAAAAGCTTATATTGATTTGGAGTTGTCTCGTGGCGGTTAGATAGGGGACGACCAGGGGACTTTACTTCCTCTTGACACCGTCGGTTACTTACAAAGAAACCACCTAAAGATACTTGTTATTGTGCTTCCGTCACCCTCTCTCTCTCTCTCGATCGCCCTCTCACGGTGAACAGTTCAAGGTCCCGCTTCACTGTAGGATTCCTGCCATGTCTCTGCTTCAGCTTGACCATCTCTGTTACTAGGCTATGCAATACTAAATACACAAGTCGTCAGATACCTCACCGTCACTGCGCTCATAAGGAATGATAAGAATAATGCGTATTGAACTGGTTTCATTAATTAGTGAGTTTATTTAAGGTGATCAGTTAGAGGCCCTGTTGCATCAGCATGTCTGCGCAGCTGTCACGGAGCGTCCACACTACAGCTTCAAAGACAGCTTGGAGCTGTAGTGTCTGGAGCTTGGGGATTTTATTCAAGCAACACGGCCAACAACCAATCACACGAATCTCCCGCCCCCGACATACAAAGCAAAAACCCCCGGGGATTTTATGCGAGCAATATATATATAAATATATAAACTCCCCAAACAGGCGAAACCCTACCAGTTTCCCCCACTGTCTCTGCCTCCTCCCTCCATGCTGGTTCCTCCGGTTTGTGTCCCGGTAGGTCAAGAGGGTCTGGTCATACACAACCGGGTGATCGCTACGGCGATAGTTAGTTTCTCCTCCGACTTGTTTTGAAATATAGAAATGAACGGCGGGATATCTCTCCCAGCTTAGACGCGGTTTGATTGGCTACGGCTTCAGCTGTCACATTTTGGGAAACGGGATTTGATTGGCTGGCGCTGGCTACTCCGGCGTCTCCGGCGTCAGAAGTTGAACAATGTTCAACTTCTGTCGCCTGAGACGGACCGCTCTGCTACCCACAATGCAGTTCGGCGAAAAAGCGAGGCAACGTGACGTCACCCCGTTGAAAGTGAACGGGCAGATTGGAGCTGTCGGCGCTGTCGTGCGGACGGGCCGTCACAAAGGGCAGACTACATTAGGACATTGTTTCTTTAATAGTTCCTAACGTTAGATATGTTAATGAGATATGGACCGCACAACTACACATGTGCCTGAATCACGAATTGGACGTAAAAGTAAACTGAGCGTTGTGTTTATATTTTATGAACCTTTTACATTAAAGAGGGTCTTGCGTTTCTTTCGGGGTTTGCACTCCAGTTCAATCCCTCCAAGTGTCCGTGCACGGCCCTGGTGAAGCCCACCCTCGATGATGGGGTCGGAGACTAAAAGCCTTAGGAATCCAAACTATAACATAATAAGTACCCCGTATCGAGATGGATGCTAACCAAGTGACCTTTGACCTTTTAGAGGTTAGAAACAGATTTCTCTGGAAGCCATTGGTCGATGTTGGTGATTGATCTCTTTTGAACCGTTAGAGCCTAAACAAGACAAAGTGAACGCTTTGGAGCGACCTGGATTTCTGTGTTCTGATCTTCATCTGAGTCGCAACAGACAAACAGTCTGCCTAACTAACACCACACAACAACGACATGGAGACATTCACAGAGCAGGGTGGACCCCGAGGCTACAGACTTCTTCAGAGCTACTGGGAGTCGGCCGACCTGGAGTCCAGTCAAGGAGGCGAGATTGGAGGTGTTGGTTGAAGCTGCCCTACCCTATAAGAAATACACACCACTTTTGAATTTGCTATTCTTAAGAAGCGTTGCCAGATGTGAAGCATGCTTCGCTCAGAAGAGCTCTCAGAAGACCTAAGGACTGTTGACTTGCATGAAGCTGAAAGGGTTAAGTGTCTCTGAAGGTCTTGATGGTCATCAGTCCACGGTGAGACAAAGTGTCTATACATGGAGAAAGGTCAGCTCTGTTGCTGCTCTCCTAGGAGAGGCCGTCCTGTAAAGACGACTGCGAGAGCGCAGCATGCTCAATGAGGTGAACAAGAGTCCTTGAGAGTCAGCGAGAGACTTAAAGAAATCTCTGGCACATGCTCACGTCTCTGTTGACGAATCTACGAAACGTAAAACCCTGAAGAAGAATGGAGTTCCTGGGAGGACACCACGGAGGAAGCCACTGCTGGATGTTCCGCAGCACGACTGGCTACATGTTCTGTGGACGGATGAAACCAAAGCTGAGATGCTTGGAAGGACACACGACGCTATGTGCGGAGGATCCAAAGGGTTCACATGGTTTCTCTTGCTACTGTAGAATCGAGGGGAAGTTCCTAAAACCCATCTACACGTTACCATGACGAGTGAGAGTGATGCGCACGCAGTTTGAGCGCAGAGTGATGACACCCTATACCTCTGAAATCTGTGGAATCTCAGCTTTCATATGATACACACATTGACACTAAGGACTACAGAGAGACACTAAGGACTACAGAGAGACACTAAGGACTACAGAGAGACACTAAGGACTACAGAGAGACACTAAAGGACTACAGAGAGACACTAAGGACTACAGAGAGACACTAAGGACTACAAAGAGACACTAAGGACTACAGAGAGACACTAAGGACTACAGAGAGACACTAAGGACTACAGAGAGACACTAAGGACTACAGAGAGACACTAAGGACTACAGAGAGACACTAAGGACTACAGAGAGACACTAAGGACTACAGAGAGACACTAAGGACTACAGAGAGACACTAAGGACTACAGAGAGACACTAAGGACTACAGAGAGACACTAAAGGACTACAAAGAGACACTAAGGACTACAGAGAGACACTAAGGACTACAGAGAGACACTAAAGGACTACAAAGAGACACTAAGGACTACAAAGAGACACTAAGGACTACAGAGAGACACTAAAGACTACAGAGAGACACTAAGGACTACAGAGAGACACTAAGGACTACAGAGAGACACTAAAGGACTACAAAGAGACACTAAGGACTACAAAGAGACACTAAGGACTACAGAGAGACACTAAAGGACTACAAAGAGACACTAGAGGACCACAGAGAGACACTAAGGACTACAGAGAGACACTAAAGGACTACAGAGAGACACTAAGGACTACAGAGACACACTAAGGACTACAGAGAGACACTAAGGACTACAGAGAGACACTAAGGACTACAGAGAGACACTAAGGACTACAGAGAGACACTAAAGGACTACAGAGAGACACTAAGGACTACAGAGAGACACTAAGGACTACAGAGAGACACTAAGGACTACAGAGAGACACTAAAGGACAACAGAGAGACACTAAAGGACTACAGAGAGACACTAAGGACTACAAAGAGACACTAAGGACTACAGAGAGACACTAAGGACTACAGAGAGACACTAAGGACTACAGAGAGACACTAAGGACTACAAAGAGACACTAAGGACTACAAAGAGACACTAAGGACTACAGAGAGACACTAAAGGACTACAGAGAGACACTAAGGACTACAAAGAGACACTAAGGACTACAAAGAGACACAAAGGACTACAAAGAGACACTAAGGACTACAGAGAGACACTAAAGGACTACAAAGAGACACTAAGGACTACAGAGAGACACTAAGGACTACAGAGAGACACTAAAGGACTACAAAGAGACACTAAGGACTACAAAGAGACACTAAGGACTACAAGAGACACTAAGGACTACAGAGAGACACTAAGGACTACAGAGAGACCTAGGTCAAGAGACACTAAGGACTACAAAGAGACACTAAGACTACAAGAGAGACACTAAAGGACTACAAAGAGACACTAAGGACTACAAAGAGACACTAAAGGACACAAGAGACACTAAGGATACAAAGAGACACTAAAGGACTACAAAGACACTAAGACAAGAGACACACTAAGAACAAGAGACACTAAGGACTACAGAGAGACACTAAGGACTACAAAGAGACACTAAAGGACTACAGAGAGACACTAAAGGACTACAAGAGACACTAAGGACTACAGAGAGACACTAAAGGACTACAGAGAGACACTACAGGACTACAGAGAGACACTAAGGACTACAGAGAGACACTAGAGACATTGTCCCTGTAAATCAACATGTGGAAACACGTCTCGTTCCCTGAACGCCGGACGCTCCGGTTCGTCCTCAAAAGGTGTGAAGTCCCTCAGCTAGGGTTTAAAGTGACTCGTCGTGCTGCAGTAGCTCGCGGAGAGTCCACCTGAGGATCTGAGCGCCCTGCAGGCACCCTGCTCCGTGCTTCAGAGTGTTTACACTGAGGCAGCAGGAATGTGCCACGGGGACCAGAGATAATGGAGATAAGAGGCCTCGTTATGAAGCGTGTGGAACAGCAGGTACGAACACCAGCGCTATTTAGGGACTACTCCACGTTCGTTGCCGGGACACAGGCCTAAGGGCCAAACGTTTCAGGGCCCCTCCGACCTTCATCTGCAAAAACGTCAATCAAAGAAACATATATGAAGCGGTTACAGACTTTAAATGACAACGGAAAGACATGAAAAAGCTATAAAATGACCAAAAAGAGACTTCAAACGTCTGAGAGAAGACATGAAAGGACTACAAAGAGGCACTAAAGGACTACAAATGGACACTAAAGGACTACAAATGGACACTAAAGGACTACAAATGGACACGAAAGGACTACAGAGACACTAAAGGACTACAAAGAGACACTAAGGACTACAAATGGACACTAAAGGACTACAGAGACACTAAAGGACTACAAAGAGACACTAAAGGACTACAAATGGACACTAAAGGACTACAGAGACACTAAAGGACTACAAAGAGACACTAAATGACTACAAATGGACACTAAAGGACTACAGAGACACTAAAGGACTACAAATGGACACTAAAGGACTACAGAGACACTAAAGGACTACAAAGAGACACTAAAGGACTACAAATGGACACTAAAGGACTACAGAGACACTAAAGGACTACAAAGAGACACTAAAGGACTACAAATGGACACGAAAGGACTACAGAGACACTAAAGGACTACAAAGAGACACTAAAGGACTACAAATGGACACGAAAGGACTACAAGAGACACTAAAGGACTACAAAGAGACACTAAATGACTACAAATAGACACTAAAGGACTACAAAGATACACTAAAGGACAACAGAGACACTAAAGGACTACAAAGAGACACTAGAGGACTACAAAGAGACACTAAAGGACTACAGAGAGACACTAAGGACTACAGAGAGACACTAAAGGACTACAGAGACACTAAAGGACTACAAAGAGACACTAAAGGACTACAAATGGACACTAAAGGACTACATAGACACTAAAGGACTACAAAGATACACTAAAGGACTACAGAGACACTAAAGGACTACAAAGAGACACTAAAGGACTACAAATGAGACACTAAAGGACTACAGAGACACTAAGGACTACAAATGGACACTAAAGGACTACAGAGACACTAAAGGACTACAAAGAGACACTAAAGGACTACAGAGACACTAAGGACTACAAAGAGACACTAAAGGACTACAGAGAGACACTAAGGACTACAGAGAGGCACTAAGGACTACAGAGAGACACTAAGCACTACAGAGAGAAACTAAGGACTACAGAGAGACACTAAGGACTACAGAGAGACACTAAGGACTACAAAGAGACACTAAAGGACTACAAAGAGACACTAAGGACTACAAAGAGACACTAAGGACTACAGAGAGACACTAAGGACTACGAGAGATACACTAAAGGACTACAAAGAGACACTAAGGACTACAAAGAGACACTAAAGGACTACAGAGAGACACTAAGGACTACAAAGAGACACTAAAGGACTACAGAGAGACACTAGAGGACTACAGAGAGACACTAAGGACTACAAAGAGACACTAAGGACTACAGAGAGACACTAGAGGACTACAGAGAGACACTAAAGGACTACAAAGAGACACTAAGGACTACAGAGAGACACTAAAGGACTACAAAGAGACACTAAGGACTACAGAGAGGCACTAAAGGACTACAGAGAGACACTAAGGACTACAAAGAGACACTAAAGGACTACAAAGAGACACTAAGGACTACAGAGAGGCACTAAAGGACTACAGAGAAACACTAAGGACTACAGAGAGACACTAAGGACTACAAAGAGACACTAGAGGACTACAGAGAGACACTAAAGGACTACAAAGAGACACTAAAGGACTACAAATGGACACTAAAGGATTACAAATGGACACTAAAGGACTACAGAGACACTAAAGGACTACAAAGAGACTCTAAAGGACTACAAAGAGGCACTAAAGGACTACAAATGGACACTAAAGGACTACAAAGGACACTAAAGGACTACAGACACTAAAGGACTACAAAGAGACACTAAAGGACTACAAATGGACACTAAAGGACTACAAAGGACACTAAAGGACTACAAAGGACACTAAGGACTACAAAGAGACACTAAGGACTACAGAGAGACACTAAAGGACTACAGAGAGACACTAAAGGACTACAGAGAGACACTAAAGGACTACAGAGAGACACTAAGGGACTACAAAGAGACACTAAGGACTACAGAGAGACACTAGAGGACTACAGAGAGACACTAAGGACTACAGAGAGACACTAAGGACTACAGAGAGACACTAGAGGACTACAGAGAGACACTAAGGACTACAGAGAGACACTAAGGACTACAGAGAGACACTAAAGGACTACAGAGAGACACTAAGGACTACAGAGAGACACTAAAGGACTACAAAGAGACACTAAGGACTACAAAGAGACACTAAGGACTACAGAGAGACACTAAAGGACTACAGAGAGACACTAAGGGACTACAAATAGACACTAAGGACTACAGAGAGACACTAAGGACTACAGAGAGACACTAAGGACTACAGAGAGACACTAAGGACTACAAAGAGACACTAAGGACTACAAAGAGACACTAAGGACTACAGAGAGACACTAAGGACTACAAAGAGACACTAAGGACTACAGAGAGACACTAAAGACTACAGAGAGACACTAAAGGACTACAAAGAGACACTAGAGGACTACAGAGAGACACTAAGGACTACAGAGAGACACTAAGGACTACAAAGAGACACTAAGGACTACAGAGAGACACTAAGGACTACAAAGAGACACTAAGGACTACAGAGAGACACTAAGGACTACAAAGAGACACTAAGGACTACAGAGAGACACTAAAGGACTACAGAGAGACACTAAAGGACTACAGAGAGACACTAAGGACTACAGAGAGACACTAAGGACTACGGACTACAGAGAGACACTAAGGACTACAGAGAGACACTAAGGACTACAAAGAGACACTAAGGACTACAGAGAGACACTAAGGACTACAGAGAGACACTAGAGGACTACAAAGAGACACTAAGGACTACAAAGAGACACTAAGGACTACAGAGACACTAAAGGACTACAGAGAGACACTAAGGACTACAGAGAGACACTAAGGACTACAGAGAGACACTAAGGACTACAAAGAGACACTAAGGACTACAGAGAGACACTAAAGGACTACAGAGAGACACTAAGGACTACAGAGAGACACTAGAGGACTACAGAGAGACACTAAGGACTACAGAGAGACACTAAGGACTACAGAGAGACACTAGAGGACTACAGAGAGACACTAAGGACTACAGAGAGACACTAAGGACTACAGAGAGACACTAAGGACTACAGAGAGACACTAGAGGACTACAGAGAGACACTAGAGGACTACAGAGAGACACTAAAGGACTACAGAGAGACACTAGAGGACTACAGAGAGACACTAAAGGACTACAAAGAGACACTAAGGACTACAGAGAGACACTAGAGGACCACAGAGAGACACTAGAAGACCACAGAGAGACACTAGAGGACTACAGAGAGACACTAGAGGACTACAGAGAGACACTAAAGGACTACAAAGAGACACTAAGGACTACAGAGAGACACTAGAGGACCACAGAGAGACACTAGAGGACTACAGAGAGACACTAGAGGACTACAGAGAGACTCGAGAGGACTACAGAGAGACACTAGAGGACTACAGAGAGACACTAAAGGACTACAGAGAGACACTAAAGGACTACAGAGAGACACTAGAGGACTACAGAGAGACACTAAAGGACTACAAAGAGACACTAAGGACTACAGAGAGACACTAAGGACTACAGAGAGACACTAGAGGACTACAGAGAGACACTAGAGGACTACAGAGAGACACTAAGGACCACAGAGAGACACTAGAGGACTACAGAGAGACACTAGAGGACTACAGAGAGACACTAGAGGACTACAGAGAGACACTAAAGGACTACAAAGAGACACTAGAGGACTACAGAGAGACACTAGAGGACCACAGAGAGACACTAGAGGACTACATAGAGACACTAAGGACTACAAAGGGACACTAAAGGACTACAGAGAGACACTAAGGACTACAGAGAGACACTAGAGGACTACAGAGAGACACTAAAGGACTACAGAGAGGCACTAAGGACTACAGAGAGACACTAGAGGACTACAGAGAGACACTAGAGGACTACAGAGAGACACTAAGGACTACAGAGAGACACTAGAGGACTACAGAGAGACACTAGAGGACTACAGAGAGACACTAAGGACTACAGAGAGACACTAGAGGACTACAGAGAGACACTAAAGGACTACAAAGAGACACTAGAGGACTACAGAGAGACACTAGAGGACCACAGAGAGACACTAGAGGACTACAGAGAGACACTAAGGACTACAAAGGGACACTAAAGGACTACAGAGAGACACTAAGGACTACAGAGAGACACTAGAGGACTACAGAGAGACACTAAAGGACTACAGAGAGGCACTAAGGACTACAGAGAGACACTAGAGGACTACAGAGAGACACTAGAGGACTACAGAGAGACACTAAGGACTACAGAGAGACACTAGAGGACTACAGAGAGACACTAGAGGACTACAGAGAGACACTAAGGACTACAGAGAGACACTAGAGGACTACAGAGAGACACTAGAGGACTACAGAGAGACACTAAGGACTACAGAGAGACACTAAAGGACTACAGAGAGACACTAAAGGACTACAGAGAGGCACTAAGGACTACAGAGAGACACTAAGGACTACAGAGAGACACTAAGGACTACAAAGGGACACTAAAGGACTACAAAGGGACACTAAAGGACTACAGAGAGACACTAGAGGACTACAAAGAGACACTAAAGGACTACAGAGAGACACTAAGGACTACAGAGAGACACTAAGGACTACAGAGAGACACTAAGGACTACAGAGAGACACTAAGGACTACAAGAGGATCCCTCTCATTGTTCTTCTGTTAACGATCGATGTTATGGATGATATTGTGAATTTAATTGACTTTATCTGCATCTCGAGACTTTAACACAAGATGCATTTAGTAAAAAACTATTTAAAAGAAAAGATGTGGGGGTTACTTTCCAAAGCAAAGCGACACGCACGATCTCCGTCTTCAGTCCGAACTCCGCAATGAAACACGTTCAGGGCGCATTGAGCGTCTTTAATTAAGCGGCGGTGATGTAACGCATGTTGTGTTTTCTCCGTGCTTTGTGCTGCTAAACGCTGCAGACGGTTGGTAAGCCTCTGCTGGATCACTGCCTCCAACTGGACGCCATGAATATGCATGAGGAGGGGGAGGAGGAGGGGGAGGGGGAGGGAGGAGGAGGAGGAGGAGGGGGACGAGGAGGAGGAGGAGGCGGAGGACGAGGAGGAGGCGGAGGAGGGCTCATCAGAATATTCAGTGACGTGCACCCCTGAATATTCATGCGTCTCATACTGAGTACAGTGCGCAAGCTGCTATATGTTTAATCTGACGCTGATCCGTGTTTCTAGGTCAGGATCTCGGGAGCGTTCGAGCACGATGACTTCAGGAAAACAAACAAAAAACCCTCCTCTCTTTGTCAGAAAGTAGGGCAGCAAGTGGCGGAGAGACGCACCGATGGCTTCTTGGGAAATCCCCAATTAGTTTCCTCCGAGCGACCGGCGGGAATTTAAAGGACGCACATCCATTATTCTCCTCTTTAACAAACCATGTGTTTACAGAGCCCGTCTCTGATTGGCCGAAACACCAAATGCCTTCCCACAATCCCCTCTGTTTCAGCCCTGTTCCAAAAAGTGCTGATTGTGTGACTGTAGCTTTAAATGCTAATGAGCTGCTGCTGGCCACGCCCCCCGGAGAGATGATTGGTTTAAAAAGGACTACAAATAGACACTAAAGGACTACAAAAGGACTACAAAGAGACACTAAAGGACTACAAATGGACACTAAAGGACTACAAAGAGACACTAAAGGACTACAAATGGACACTAAAGGACTACGAATGGACACTAGGACTACAAAGAGACACTAAAGGACTACAAATGGACACTACAGGACTACAAAGAGACACTAAAGGACTACAAATGGACACTAAAGGACCACAAATGGACACTACAGGACTACAAAGAGACACTAAAGGACTACAAATGGACACTAAAGGACTACAAATGGACACTAAAAGACTACAAATGGACACTAAAGGACTACAAATGGACACTAGGACTACAAAGAGACACTAAAAGACTACAAATGGACACTAAAGGACTACGAATGGACACTAGGACTACAAAGAGACACTAAAGGACTACAAATGGACACTACAGGACTACAAAGAGACACTAAAGGACTACAAATGGACACTAAAGGACCACAAATGGACACTACAGGACTACAAAGAGACACTAAAGGACTACAAATGGACACTAAAGGACTACAAATGGACACTAGGACTACAAAGAGACACTAAAAGACTACAAATGGACACTAAAGGACTACGAATGGACACTAGGACTACAAAGAGACACTAAAGGACTACAAATGGACACTAAAGGACTACGAATGGACACTACAGGACTACAAAGAGACACTAAAGGACTACAAATGGACACTAAAGGACCACAAATGGACACTACAGGACTACAAAGAGACACTAAAGGACTACAAATGGACACTAAAGGACTACAAATGGACACTAGGACTACAAAGAGACACTAAAAGACTACAAATGGACACTAAAGGACTACGAATGGACACTAGGACTACAAAGAGACACTAAAGGACTACAAATGGACACTACAGGACTACAAAGAGACACTAAAGGACTACAAATGGACACCAAAGGACCACAAATGGACACTACAGGACTACAAAGAGACACTAAAGGACTACAAATGGACACTAAAGGACTACAAATGGACACTAAAAGACTACAAATGGACACTAAAGGACTACAAATGGACACTAGGACTACAAAGAGACACTAAAGGACTACAGAGAGACACTAAAAGACTACGACACTGATCGGCTGAAACACCAAATGCCTTCCCACAATCCCCTCTGTTTCAGCCCTGTTCCAAAAAGTGCTGATTGTGTGACTGTCGCTTTAAATGCTAATGAGCTGCTGGTGGCCACGCCCCCAGGAGAGATGATTGGTTTAAAAAAACGCAATGGTGCTCACGACATCATAACAAATGACGATTGTGATTTATGGCCAATTGAGGCGTCAAAGTTCGTGAAATAAAGACTCAAAGTTCTGCTTTAAAACCTTCATAATACATTTTATTCATCTGTGAGATGTTTAAATAATCTACAGAGGCAGAGCAATGTTGCAATTGCACTTAATTACTGTCAGAAATGTCTGGGTGTTCATAAGGTTTTGTAGAAAGCTGATTTCTCTGCAGCTGCTTTCAGACAAACGGAGCAAATATTAACAGCGAACATTTTCTTTAAATTTACACAAATATGTCGTTTTCTCGACTGAATTTAGATTTTTGGAAACGTCATAACCTCTGCTAGACTCTACAGTAATGCTATGGGTTAAAGCAACCTTTGAAATGACTTCATGAAGGTTTGAACGCATGAAGCGGTGCAGTTTCAAGCTGTATTACATCGTCTCCCATTTGGACTTGTTGTTGTTTATCGATCTGCTGTATGGTTTGTGGCCCCTGATGGAGCCCCCGATTTAATGTCCCTGCAGCAGGTTGTTGATAAAGGGTTAAAGCAGAGGGGGGGGCGGAATATATTTCTTGTCATTAGTTCTGCAGATTTGGGGCCCTCGGCGGTCACACTGAGCTGTTGTTAGGGGACCGGAGGACCCTGATCTGGGACCAGTGGGAACCAGGGTCAGAGAAACACCTGGAAACATTCACTCATCTCCTCTCACTGCAAACGGAGGCACGTTAGATCAGAGACAAGGAGGAACATTGATCGAAAATTCATTTGATTTGTAGGAACATAATGTCTACTTCCTGTCTATTGATATTTCCCAGCAAAAAGGGACCGAGTATTGGAGGCGGAAAATGTACCGATAATCGAAGAATATTCCATTTTCTTTTATGCAAAACTCTGATTTTGGGGGATTTAAGAAACCAGGGTCAATCATTTAATGTTTCATAAATGTACTTTGATATTTTCCAGCGAAAAGGGACTGAATCCGGAGGAAGAAGGCGGAGAATGGACCATCTTTCTTTCTTATGCAAAACTCTTCAAAGGTTACCGTCAACAGACTAGATTCAAAGCACTCGGTCTTCGGTGGTCCCAATGTTGTCTTTCTGAACAGTTAAGGGTTGACCTAAGTGCTAGACAAATCTGTGGGAACCAGGGTCAGAAAAACGTCCAATACATCTCCTTTGATGCCTCGGAGGAGAGAGGGTCTGAATACATCAGAAACGAGGCGGAACATTGACCAAAAATCATAGAAAATTCAAGTTTTCTTTTGATGCGAAACTCCTTGGTGGGACTTGTGGGAACCGGGGTCAGAGGAACGCCTGCAATCATTCAGAAACATCCAACACATCAGACGGCGACTGAACAGACGAACAAGCGGGACATGAGGAGGACGTTTGGATGCAAATGAATTGATAGATGGGAGCCGAAATAACATTTATCCTCGAACGATCGGTGTGGGAAGAGTCACCCATTGGTTAGTTTCCATCGTGTCTTTGTGGACGTCTCCATCGTGTCTTTGTGGACGTCTCCATCGTGTCTTTGTGGACGTCTCCATCGTGTCTTTGTGGACGCTTCCATCGTGTCTTTGTGGACGTCTCCATCGTGTCTTGTGGACGTTTCCATCGTGTCCTTGTGGACGCTACCATCGTGTCTTTGTGGACGCTTCCATCGTGTCTTTGTGGACGTCTCCATCGTGTCTTTGTGGACGCTTCCATCGTGTCTTTGTGGATGCTTCCATCGTGTCCTTGTGGACGTTTCCATCGTGTCCTTGTGGACGTTTCCATCGTGTCCTTGTGGACGTTTCCATCGTGTCCTTGTGGACGTCTCCATCGTGTCTTTGTGGACGTTTCCATCGTGTCCTTGTGGACGTCTCCATCGTGTCTTTGTGGACGCTTCCATCGTGTCTTTGTGGACGTTTCCATCGTGTCCTTGTGGACGCTTCCATCGTGTCTTTGTGGACGCTTCCATCGTGTCTTTGTGGACGTCTCCATCGTGTCCTTGTGGACGCTTCCATCGTGTCTTTATTGACGTTTCCATCGTGTCTTTGTGGACGTCTCCATCGTGTCCTTGTGGACGCTTCCATCGTGTCCTTGTGGACGTCTCCATCGTGTCTTTGTGGACGTCTCCATCATTGTTCTGCATTAAAAGTCGTCCAGGGACTCCAACGTAGTTTCAAACGCCCTCGATGACCTTTGTCCTTGTGGACGCCCTCGATGACCTTTGTCCTTGTGGACGCCCTCGATGACCTTTGTCCTTGTGGACGCCCTCGATGACCCCTCGCCGCCTTCTGCCTTCCTCAGTGCTCGTGTACTTTTTGCATTTCTAATCCGCCTCGTTACAGCCCGGTTTTCCGTCCCTGAGACACCTGGTTTGGATTTTTCCTGCGCTTCCCGCCCGCATGTGAAGGCATCGCGGGTCAGCAGCTAATCTCCCGCCGTGACTCCATCTCTTGAAACCGTACGGCGGGTGTGATTAAGGCTTTGGGGGAATTTGTGCCGGGTTACGGAACGCCACTATGGTCTTAAGGTGTTGAATTACTGTTGTCATCGCCACACACTCAGGAGCTTATCTGCTGTACGGGAGGAGCTCAGAGCGCGGCTTCGCAGAGCGCGGCTTCGCAGAGCGCGGCTTCGCAGAGCGCGGCTTCGCAGAGCGCGGCTTCGCAGAGCGCGGCTTCGCAGAGCGCGACTTCGCAGAGCGCGGCTTCGCAGAGCGCGGCTTCGCAGAGCGCGGCTTCGCAGAGCGCGGCTTCGCAGAGCGCGGCTTCGCAGAGCGCGGCTTCGCAGAGCGCGGCTTCGCACAGCGCGGCTTCGCACAGCACGGCTTCGCAGAGCGCGGCTTCGCAGAGCGCGGCTTCGCACAGCGCGGCTTCGCAGAGCGCGGCTTCGCAGAGCGCGGCTTCGCACAGCGCGGCTTCGCACAGCGCGGCTTCGCACAGCGCGGCTTCGCACAGCGCGGCTTCGCACAGCGCGGCTTCGCACAGCGCGGCTTCGCACAGCGCGGCTTCGCACAGCGCGGCTTCGCACAGCGCGGCTTCGCACAGCGCGGCTTCGCAGAGCGCGGCTTCGCAGAGCGCGGCTTCGCAGAGCGCGGCTTCGCAGAGCGCGGCTTCGCAGAGCGACATGCAGCCTTCATTCAGTCGCTGCACGTCTGTTTGAACCCACTACTCTGAAGTCCAGCAGGCACTATGACGTTTCCAAAGATACCAAATACATTTAAACTCAGCATATAATCTGTACGTTACTTGCATTAGAAGAATACGTTTCTCAACATGTCTGCGCTCAGTCTCTGACGTTTGCTCCAGAGAATAACTTTCAAATCAGCTTCACTTCAAATAGTACACGGTTCATTTATGTGAAGAAAATATGGAGAATCGTAAGTTTAAGCACCGTAAAGTAGATACATTATTATCATAAACATGTACTAAAGTATGCAACGTTACTTCTACTTTTACTCACGTACAAGACCTGAGTACTTCTACTTTTACTCACGTACCAGACCTGAGTACTTCTACTTTTACTCAAGTACAAGATCTGGGTACTTCTACTTTTACTCAAGTACAAGATCTGAGTACTTCTACTTTTACTCAAGTACAAGATCTGGGTACTTCTACTTTTACTCAAGTACAAGATCTGAGTACTTCTACTTTTACTCAAGTACATGATCTGAGTACTTCTACTTTTACTCAAGTACAAGATCTGGGTACTTCTACTTTTACTCAAGTACATGATCTGAGTACTTCTACTTTTACTCAAGTACAAGATCTGAGTACTTCTACTTTTACTCAAGTACAAGATCTGAGTACTTCTACTTTTACTCAAGTACAAGATCTGAGTACTTCTACTTTTACTCAAGTACAAGATCTGAGTACTTCTACTTTTACTCAAGTACAAGATCTGAGTACTTCTACTTTTACTCAAGTACGAGATCTGAGTACTTCTACTTTTACTCAAGTACATGATCTGAGTACTTCTACTTTTTTAAGCACCGTAAAGTAGATACATTTTTATCATAAACATGTACTAAAAGTATGCAACGCTGTAGTACTCATTATTTTACTTTCATGATGTGAAAGCAGCATTTTAACTCTTTAAGGGCTTTGGATCATAGATTTAGTTCACACACACACACACACACACACACACACACACACACACACACACACACACACAGTATCCCCAGAAGTCGTTTCCAGGTGGACCCGAGCGGTCCTGTGCATGAGTCCCAGCGTGTCCCACTCAGAAGCATGCTTCAGAGGAGGGTCTTTGGAGCCGATTGAGTTGGAAAAGCAGGGGGGAGAATCAGGATGGCAGGGCAGCAGCTTCTGTGCGGGGAATACCAAACACCGGCTGCATGCACCGAACACAAAGCCCTGAGAGTCTGGACAACACTGGGGACTACATGTCCCATCATGCACTCTGTTCCTTAGATTTCAGAAATAGTATGTTTGAAGGGGTTCCATAGGTTTCTACAGCAGAGGTAACACTTGCACTACATGTCCCATCATGCAACTGGGTAGCTCCTTCTGTCGACCCCCTTTCGTTTCTTTTTCAGGACAACGTCCAGCTTCTGAGCGAAGCGGCGGCGGCGCGGCTCCACGTGTCTCGTGATGAGTCCTGCGCTCATTAGGCCGAAACGCAATCCCTTTCACTGCTCACTTTGTTTCACAGGAATACATTAGCATACTAAACACGGCCTTTCTGCGCAGAGCGCTCAGGCTGGCTCCAGAAGCAAGAGGTGCGTCTGCTCAGCCCGGGAGAGGGAGAGTGCTCAGGCCGGGAGAGGGAGAGTGCTCAGCCCGGGAGAGGGAGAGTGCTCAGGCCGGGAGAGGGAGAGTGCTCAGGCCGGGAGAGGGAGAGCGCTCAGGCTGGCTCCAGAAGCAAGAGGTGCGTCTGCTCAGCCCGGGAGAGGGAGAGTGCTCAGGCCGGGAGAGGGAGAGTGCTCAGCCCGGGAGAGGGAGAGTGCTCAGGCAGGGAGAGGGAGAGTGCTCAGGCCGGGAGAGGGAGAGTGCTCAGGCTGGGAGAGGGAGAGTGCTCAGGCCGGGAGAGGGAGAGTGCTCAGGCCGGGAGAGGGAGAGCGCTCAGGCTGGGAGAGGGAGAGTGCTCAGGCTGGGAGAGGGAGAGCGCTCAGGCTGGGAGAGGGAGAGTGCTCAGGCTGGGAGAGGGAGAGTGCTCAGGCCGGGAGAGGGAGAGTGCTCAGGCCGGGAGAGGGAGAGCGCTCAGGCCGGGAGAGGGAGAGTGCTCAGGCCGGGAGAGGGAGAGCGCTCAGCCCGGGAGAGGGAGAGTGCTCAGGCCGGGAGAGGGAGAGTGCTCAGGCCGGGAGAGGGAGAGGACTCTGGAGACGTGTTTGAGGTTATACGCATGGAGGATGTGAGATCTAACCACGTGTGAATCAGACTGTAGTTCCACCTGCAGTGAAGCCTCCAGCTACCCTGCAGTCTACAAAGTACTTCAGACTAGCTGCACCTCCACCAGCTACCCTGCAGTCTACAAAGTACTTCAGACTAGCTGCACCTCCACCAGCTACCCTGCAGTCTACAAAGTACTTCAGACTAGCTGCACCTCCACCAGCTACCCTGCAGTCTACAAAGTACTTCAGACTAGCTGCACCTCCACCAGCTACCCTGCAGTCTACAAAGTACTTCAGACTAGCTGCACCTCCTCCAGCTACCCTGCAGTCTACAAAGTACTTCAGACTAGCTGCACCTCCACCAGCTACCCTGCAGTCTACAAAGTACTCCAGACTAGCTGCACCTCCACCAGCTACCCTGCAGTCTACAAAGTACTTCAGACTAGCTGCACCTCCACCAGCTACCCTGCAGTCTACAAAGTACTTCAGACTAGCTGCTCCTCCACCAGCTACCCTGCAGTCTACAAAGTACTTCAGACTAGCTGCAGCTCCACCAGCTACCCTGCAGTCTACAAAGTACTTCAGACTAGCTGCACCTCCACCAGCTACCCTGCAGTCTACAAAGTACTTCAGACTAGCTGCTCCTCCACCAGCTACCCTGCAGTCTACAAAGTACTTCAGACTAGCTGCACCTCCACCAGCTACCCTGCAGTCTACAAAGTACTTCAGACTAGCTGCACCTCCACCAGCTACCCTGCAGTCTACAAAGTACTTCAGACTAGCTGCACCTTCACCAGCTACCCTGCAGTCTACAAAGTACTTCAGACTAGCTGCCCCTCCACCAGCTACCCTGCAGTCTACAAAGTACTTCAGACTAGCTGCTCCTCCACCAGCTACCCTGCAGTCTACAAAGTACTTCAGACTAGCTGCACCTCCACCAGCTACCCTGCAGTCTACAAAGTACTTCAGACTAGCTGCACCTCCACCAGCTACCCTGCAGTCTACAAAGTACTTCAGACTAGCTGCTCCTTCACCAGCTACCCTGCAGTCTACAAAGTACTTCAGACTAGCTGCACTCCACCAGCTACCCTGCAGTCTACAAAGTACTTCAGACTAGCTGCACCTCCACCAGCTACCCTGCAGTCTACAAAGTACTTCAGACTAGCTGCTCCTCCACCAGCTACCCTGCAGTCTACAAAGTACTTCAGACTAGCTGCACCTCACCAGCTACCCTGCAGTCTACAAAGTACTTCAGACTAGCTGCTCCTCCACCAGCTACCCTGCAGTCTACAAAGTACTTCAGACTAGCTGCACCTCCACCAGCTACCCTGCAGTCTACAAAGTACTTCAGACTAGCTGCACCTCCACCAGCTACCCTGCAGTCTACAAAGTACTTCAGACTAGCTGCACCTCACCAGCTACCCTGCAGTCTACAAAGTACTTCAGACTAGCTGCACCTCCACCAGCTACCCTGCAGTCTACAAAGTACTTCAGACTAGCTGCACCTCCACCAGCTACCCTGCAGTCTACAAAGTACTTCAGACTAGCTGCTCCTCCACCAGCTACCCTGCAGTCTACAAAGTACTTCAGACTAGCTGCTCCTCCACCAGCTACCCTGCAGTCTACAAAGTACTTCAGACTAGCTGCACCTCCACCAGCTACCCTGCAGTCTACAAAGTACTTCAGACTAGCTGCACCTCCACCAGCTACCCTGCAGTCTACAAAGTACTTCAGACTAGCTGCACCTCCACCAGCTACCCTGCAGTCTACAAAGTACTTCAGACTAGCTGCTCCTCCACCAGCTACCCTGCAGTCTACAAAGTACTTCAGACTAGCTGCACCTCCACCAGCTACCCTGCAGTCTACAAAGTACTTCAGACTAGCTGCACCTCCACCAGCTACCCTGCAGTCTACAAAGTACTTCAGACTAGCTGCACCTCCACCAGCTACCCTGCAGTCTACAAAGTACTTCAGACTAGCTGCACCTCCACCAGCTACCCTGCAGTCTACAAAGTACTTCAGACTAGCTGCTCCTCCACCAGCTACCCTGCAGTCTACAAAGTACTTCAGACTAGCTGCACCTCCACCAGCTACCCTGCAGTCTACAAAGTACTTCAGACTAGCTGCTCCTCCACCAGCTACCCTGCAGTCTACAAAGTACTTCAGACTAGCTGCACCTCCACCAGCTACCCTGCAGTCTACAAAGTACTTCAGACTAGCTGCTCCTCCACCAGCTACCCTGCAGTCTACAAAGTACTTCAGACTAGCTGCACCTTCACCAGCTACCCTGCAGTCTACAAAGTACTTCAGACTAGCTGCACCTCCACCAGCTACCCTGCAGTCTACAAAGTACTTCAGACTAGCTGCTCCTCCACCAGCTACCCTGCAGTCTACAAAGTACTTCAGACTAGCTGCACCTCCACCAGCTACCCTGCAGTCTACAAAGTACTTCAGACTAGCTGCTCCTCCACCAGCTACCCTGCAGTCTACAAAGTACTTCAGACTAGCTGCACCTCCACCAGCTACCCTGCAGTCTACAAAGTACTTCAGACTAGCTGCTCCTCCACCAGCTACCCTGCAGTCTACAAAGTACTTCAGACTAGCTGCTCCTCCACCAGCTACCCTGCAGTCTACAAAGTACTTCAGACTAGCTGCACCTTCACCAGCTCTGAGAACACTTTCATAACTGAGTACTTCTACTTTTACTCAAGTACAAGACCTGAGTACTTCTACTTTTACTCAAGTACAAGATCTGAGTACTTCTACTTTTACTCAAGTACAATAACTGAGTACTTCTACTTTTACTCAAGTACAAGATCTGAGTACTTCTACTTTTACTCAAGTACAAGATCTGAGTACTTCTACTTTTACTCAAGTACAAGATCTGAGTACTTCTACTTTTACTCAAGTACAAGATCTGAGTACTTCTACTTTTACTCAAGTACAAGATCTGAGTACTTCTACTTTTACTCAAGTACAATAACTGAGTACTTCTACTTTTACTCAAGTACAAGATCTGAGTACTTCTACTTTTACTCAAGTACAAGATCTGAGTACTTCTACTTTTACTCAAGTACAAGATCTGAGTACTTCTACTTTTACTCAAGTACAAGATCTGGGTACTTCTACTTTTACTCAAGTACAAGATCTGGGTACTTCTACTTTTACTCAAGTACGAGATCTGAGTACTTCTACTTTTACTCAAGTACAAGATCTGAGTACTTCTACTTTTACTCAAGTACAATAACTGAGTACTTCTACTTTTACTCAAGTACAAGATCTGAGTACTTCTACTTTTACTCAAGTACAATATCTGGGTACTTCTACTTTTACTCAAGTACAAGAACTGAGTACTTCTACTTTTACTCAAGTACAAGATCTGAGTACTTCTACTTTTACTCAAGTACAAGATCTGAGTACTTCTACTTTTACTCAAGTACAAGACCTGAGTACTTCTACTTTTACTCAAGTACAAGATCTGAGTACTTCTACTTTTACTCAAGTACAATACTGAGTACTTCTACTTTTACTCAAGTACAAGATCTGAGTACTTCTACTTTTACTCAAGTACAAGATCTGAGTACTTCTACTTTTACTCAAGTACAAGATCTGAGTACTTCTACTTTTACTCAAGTACAAGATCTGAGTACTTCTACTTTTACTCAAGTACAAGATCTGAGTACTTCTACTTTTACTCAAGTACAATAACTGAGTACTTCTACTTTTACTCAAGTACAAGATCTGAGTACTTCTACTTTTACTCAAGTACAATATCTGAGTACTTCTACTTTTACTCAAGTACAAGATCTGAGTACTTCTACTTTTACTCAAGTACAAGATCTGGGTACTTCTACTTTTACTCAAGTACAAGATCTGAGTACTTCTACTTTTACTCAAGTACGAGATCTGAGTACTTCTACTTTTACTCAAGTACAAGATCTGAGTACTTCTACTTTTACTCAAGTACAATAACTGAGTACTTCTACTTTTACTCAAGTACAAGATCTGAGTACTTCTACTTTTACTCAAGTACAATATCTGGGTACTTCTACTTTTACTCAAGTACAAGAACTGAGTACTTCTACTTTTACTCAAGTACAAGATCTGAGTACTTCTACTTTTACTCAAGTACAAGATCTGAGTACTTCTACTTTTACTCAAGTACAAGATCTGAGTACTTCTACTTTTACTCAAGTTCAAGATCTGAGTACTTCTACTTTTACTCAAGTACAAGAACTAAGTACTTCTACTTTTACTCAAGTACAAGATCTGAGTACGTCTACTTTTACTCAAGTACAAGAACTGAGTACTTCTACTTTTACTCAAGTACAAGAACTGAGTACTTCTACTTTTACTCAAGGACACGGTCTGAGTACTTCTACTTTTACTCAAGTACAAGACCTGAGTACTTCTACTTTTACTCAAGTACAAGACCTGAGTACTTCTACTTTTACTCAAGTACAAGACCTGAGTACTTCTACTTTTACTCAAGTACGAGATCTGAGTACTTCTACTTTTACTCAAGTACAAGATCTGAGTACTTCTACTTTTACTCAAGTACAAGATCTGAGTACTCTACTTCTACTTTTACTCAAGTACAAGAACTGAGTACTTCTACTTTTACTCAAGGACACGGTCTGAGTACTTCTACTTTTTACTCAAGTACAAGACCTGAGTACTTCTACTTTTACTCAAGTACAAGACCTGAGTACTTCTACTTTTACTCAAGTACGAGATCTGAGTACTTCTACTTTTACTCAAGTACAAGACCTGAGTACTTCTACTTTTACTCAAGTACAAGACCTGAGTACTTCTACTTTTACTCAAGTACAAGACCTGAGTACTTCTACTTTTACTCAAGTACAAGAACTGAGTACTTCCACTTTTACTCAAGTTCAAGATCTGAGTACTTCTACTTTACTCAAGTACAAGAACTAAGTACTTCTACTTTTACTCAAGTACAAGATCTGAGTACGTCTACTTTTACTCAAGTACAAGAACTGAGTACTTCTACTTTTACTCAAGTACAAGAACTGAGTACTTCTACTTTTACTCAAGGACACGGTCTGAGTACTTCTACTTTTACTCAAGTACAAGACCTGAGTACTTCTACTTTTACTCAAGTACAAGACCTGAGTACTTCTACTTTTACTCAAGTACGAGATCTGAGTACTTCTACTTTTACTCAAGTACAAGATCTGAGTACTTCTACTTTTACTCAAGTACAAGATCTGAGTACTTCTACTTTTACTCAAGTACACGGTCTGAGTACTTCTACTTTTACTCAAGTACAAGATCTGAGTACTTCTACTTTTACTCAAGTACAAGACCTGAGTACTTCTACTTTTACTCAAGTACAAGAACTGAGTACTTCCACTTTTACTCAAGTACAAGAACTGAGTACTTCCACTTTTACTCAAGTACAAGATCTGAGTACTTCTACTTTTACTCAAGTACAAGAACTAAGTACTTCTACTTTTACTCAAGTACAAGATCTGAGTACGTCTACTTTTACTCAAGTACAAGACCTGAGTACTTCTACTTTTACTCAAGTACGAGATCTGAGTACTTCTACTTTTACTCAAGTACAAGATCTGAGTACTTCTACTTTTACTCAAGTACAAGATCTGAGTACTTCTACTTTTACTCAAGTACACGGTCTGAGTACTTCTACTTTTACTCAAGTACAAGATCTGAGTACTTCTACTTTTACTCAAATACAAGATCTGGGTACTTCTACTTTTACTCAAGTACAAGACCTGAGTACTTCTACTTTTACTCAAGTACAAGAACTGAGTACTTCCACTTTTACTCAAGTACAAGACCTGAGTACTTCCACTTTTACTCAAGTACAAGATCTGAGTACTTCTACTTTTACTCAAGTACAAGATCCGAGTACTTCTACTTTTACTCAAGTACAAGATCTGGGTACTTCTACTTTTACTCAAGTACAATACCTGAGTACTTCTACTTTTACTCAAGTACAAGAACTGAGTACTTCTACTTTTACTCAAGTACAAGACCTGAGTACTTCCACTTTTACTCAAGTACAAGATCTGGGTACTTCTACTTTTACTCAAGTACAATATCTGAGTACTTCTACTTTTACTCAAGTACAGGATCTGAGTACTTCCACTTTTACTCAAGTACAAGACCTGAGTACTTCCACTTTTACTCAAGTACAAGATCTGAGTACTTCTACTTTTACTCAAGTACAAGATCCGAGTACTTCCACTTTTACTCAAGTACAAGACCTGAGTACTTCTACTTTTACTCAAGTACAAGAACTGAGTACTTCTACTTTTACTCAAGTACAAGACCTGAGTACTTCCACTTTTACTCAAGTACAGGATCTGAGTACTTCCACTTTTACTCAAGTACAAGACCTGAGTACTTCCACTTTTACTCAAGTACAAGATCTGAGTACTTCTACTTTTACTCAAGTACAAGATCCGAGTACTTCCACTTTTACTCAAGTACAAGATCTGAGTACTTCTACTTTTACTTACTTTTAACACATTAGAAGGAAAAAAAGATTTAAAAAATACAGATTTCAGTATCCTGAGGCTCTCACTCCTCACTCCTCACTCCCTCACTCCTCACTCCGTCACTCCCTCACTCCGTCACTCCTCACTCCGTCACTCCTCACTCCGTCACTCCCTCACTCCGTCACTCCTCACTCCGTCACTCCTCACTCCGTCACTCCTCACTCCGTCACTCCTCACTCCTCACTCCGTCACTCCTCACTCCGTCACTCCTCACTCCTCACTCCTCACTCCGTCAATCCTCACTCCGTCACTCCTCACTCCTCACTCCTCACTCCTCACTCCGTCACTCCGTCACTCCTCACTCCGTCACTCCTCACTCCTTCACTCCGTCACTCCTCACTTCGTCACTCCTCACTCCGTCACTCCTCACTCCGTCACTCCTCACTCCGTCACTCCTCACTCCGTCACTCCTCACTCCGTCACTCCGTCACTCCTCACTCCGTCACTCCTCACTCCTTCACTCCGTCACTCCTCACTCGTCACTCCTCACTCCGTCACTCCGTCACTCCTCACTCCTTCACTCCGTCACTCCTCACTTCGTCACTTCGTCACTCCTCACTCCGTCACTCCTCACTCCTTCACTCCTCACTCCTCACTCCGTCACTCCTCACTCCTTCACTCCGTCACTCCTCACTTCGTCACTCCTCACTCCGTCACTCCGTCACTCCTCACTCCGTCACTCCTCACTCCGTCACTCCGTCACTCCGTCACTCCTCACTCCGTCACTCCTCACTTCGTCACTCCTCACTCCGTCACTCCTCACTCCGTCACTCCTCACTCCGTCACTCCGTCACTCCTCACTCCGTCACTCCTCACTCCGTCACTCCTCACTACAAAGTACTTCAGACTAGCTGCACCTCCACCAGCTACCCTGCAGTCTACAAAGTACTTCAGACTAGCTGCACCTCCACCAGCTACCCTGCAGTCTACAAAGTACTTCAGACTAGCTGCTCCTCCACCAGCTACCCTGCAGTCTACAAAGTACTTCAGACTAGCTGCACCTCCACCAGCTACCCTGCAGTCTACAAAGTACTTCAGACTAGCTGCTCCTCCACCAGCTACCCTGCAGTCTACAAAGTACTTCAGACTAGCTGCACCTCCACCAGCTACCCTGCAGTCTACAAAGTACTTCAGACTAGCTGCACCTCCACCAGCTACCCTGCAGTCTACAAAGTACTTCAGACTAGCTGCTCCTCCACCAGCTACCCTGCAGTCTACAAAGTACTTCAGACTAGCTGCACCTCCACCAGCTACCCTGCAGTCTACAAAGTACTTCAGACTAGCTGCTCCTCCACCAGCTACCCTGCAGTCTACAAAGTACTTCAGACTAGCTGCACCTCCACCAGCTACCCTGCAGTCTACAAAGTACTTCAGACTAGCTGCTCCTCCACCAGCTACCCTGCAGTCTACAAAGTACTTCAGACTAGCTGCTCCTCCACCAGCTACCCTGCAGTCTACAAAGTACTTCAGACTAGCTGCACCTCCACCAGCTCTGAAACACTTTCATAACTGAGTACTTCAACTTTTACTCAAGTACAGACCTGAGTACTTCTACTTTTACTCAAGTACAAGATCTGAGTACTTCTACTTTTACTCAAGTACAATAACTGAGTACTTCTACTTTTACTCAAGTACAAGACTGGGTACTTCTACTTTTACTCAAGTACAAGATCTGGGTACTTCTACTTTTACTCAAGTACAAGATCTGGGTACTTCTACTTTTACTCAAGTACGAGATCTGAGTACTTCTACTTTTACTCAAGTACAAGATCTGAGTACTTCTACTTTTACTCAAGTACAATAACTGAGTACTTCTACTTTTACTCAAGTACAAGATCTGAGTACTTCTACTTTTACTCAAGTACAAGATCTGAGTACTTCTACTTTTACTCAAGTACAAGATCTGAGTACTTCTACTTTTACTCAAGTACAAGATCTGGGTACTTCTACTTTTACTCAAGTACGAGATCTGAGTACTTCTACTTTTACTCAAGTACAAGATCTGAGTACTTCTACTTTTACTCAAGTACAATAACTGAGTACTTCTACTTTTACTCAAGTACAAGATCTGAGTACTTCTACTTTTACTCAAGTACAATATCTGGGTACTTCTACTTTTACTCAAGTACAAGAACTGAGTACTTCCACTTTTACTCAAGTACAAGATCTGAGTACTTCTACTTTTACTCAAGTACAAGATCTGAGTACTTCTACTTTTACTCAAGTACAAGATCTGAGTACTTCTACTTTTACTCAAGTTCAAGATCTGAGTACTTCTACTTTTACTCAAGTACAAGAACTAAGTACTTCTACTTTTACTCAAGTACAAGATCTGAGTACGTCTACTTTTACTCAAGTACAAGAACTGAGTACTTCTACTTTTACTCAAGTACAAGAACTGAGTACTTCTACTTTTACTCAAGGACACGGTCTGAGTACTTCTACTTTTACTCAAGTACAAGACCTGAGTACTTCTACTTTTACTCAAGTACAAGACCTGAGTACTTCTACTTTTACTCAAGTACAAGACCTGAGTACTTCTACTTTTACTCAAGTACGAGATCTGAGTACTTCTACTTTTACTCAAGTACAAGATCTGAGTACTTCTACTTTTACTCAAGTACAAGATCTGAGTACTTCTACTTCTACTTTTACTCAAGTACAAGAACTGAGTACTTCTACTTTTACTCAAGGACACGGTCTGAGTACTTCTACTTTTACTCAAGTACAAGACCTGAGTACTTCTACTTTTACTCAAGTACAAGACCTGAGTACTTCTACTTTTACTCAAGTACGAGATCTGAGTACTTCTACTTTTACTCAAGTACAAGACCTGAGTACTTCTACTTTTACTCAAGTACAAGACCTGAGTACTTCTACTTTTACTCAAGTACAAGACCTGAGTACTTCTACTTTTACTCAAGTACAAGAACTGAGTACTTCCACTTTTACTCAAGTTCAAGATCTGAGTACTTCTACTTTTACTCAAGTACAAGAACTAAGTACTTCTACTTTTACTCAAGTACAAGATCTGAGTACGTCTACTTTTACTCAAGTACAAGAACTGAGTACTTCTACTTTTACTCAAGTACAAGAACTGAGTACTTCTACTTTTACTCAAGGACACGGTCTGAGTACTTCTACTTTTACTCAAGTACAAGACCTGAGTACTTCTACTTTTACTCAAGTACAAGACCTGAGTACTTCTACTTTTACTCAAGTACGAGATCTGAGTACTTCTACTTTTACTCAAGTACAAGATCTGAGTACTTCTACTTTTACTCAAGTACAAGATCTGAGTACTTCTACTTTTACTCAAGTACACGGTCTGAGTACTTCTACTTTTACTCAAGTACAAGATCTGAGTACTTCTACTTTTACTCAAGTACAAGACCTGAGTACTTCTACTTTTACTCAAGTACAAGAACTGAGTACTTCCACTTTTACTCAAGTACAAGAACTGAGTACTTCCACTTTTACTCAAGTTCAAGATCTGAGTACTTCTACTTTTACTCAAGTACAAGAACTAAGTACTTCTACTTTTACTCAAGTACAAGATCTGAGTACGTCTACTTTTACTCAAGTACAAGACCTGAGTACTTCTACTTTTACTCAAGTACGAGATCTGAGTACTTCTACTTTTACTCAAGTACAAGATCTGAGTACTTCTACTTTTACTCAAGTACAAGATCTGAGTACTTCTACTTTTACTCAAGTACACGGTCTGAGTACTTCTACTTTTACTCAAGTACAAGATCTGAGTACTTCTACTTTTACTCAAGTACAAGATCTGGGTACTTCTACTTTTACTCAAGTACAAGACCTGAGTACTTCTACTTTTACTCAAGTACAAGAACTGAGTACTTCCACTTTTACTCAAGTACAAGACCTGAGTACTTCCACTTTTACTCAAGTACAAGATCTGAGTACTTCTACTTTTACTCAAGTACAAGATCCGAGTACTTCTACTTTTACTCAAGTACAAGATCTGGGTACTTCTACTTTTACTCAAGTACAATACCTGAGTACTTCTACTTTTACTCAAGTACAAGAACTGAGTACTTCTACTTTTACTCAAGTACAAGACCTGAGTACTTCCACTTTTACTCAAGTACAAGATCTGGGTACTTCTACTTT
Source organism: Champsocephalus esox (assembly GCA_036324585.1). Taxonomy (NCBI): domain Eukaryota; kingdom Metazoa; phylum Chordata; class Actinopteri; order Perciformes; family Channichthyidae; genus Champsocephalus; species Champsocephalus esox. Next base: position 1,291,635 of record CM070499.1, read on the forward strand.
TACTCAAGTACAATATCTGAGTACTTCTACTTTTACTCAAGTACAGGATCTGAGTACTTCCACTTTTACTCAAGTACAAGACCTGAGTACTTCCACTTTTACTCAAGTACAAGATCTGAGTACTTCTACTTTTACTCAAGTACAAGATCCGAGTACTTCCACTTTTACTCAAGTACAAGACCTGAGTACTTCTACTTTTACTCAAGTACAAGAACTGAGTACTTCTACTTTTACTCAAGTACAAGACCTGAGTACTTCCACTTTTACTCAAGTACAGGATCTGAGTACTTCCACTTTTACTCAAGTACAAGACCTGAGTACTTCCACTTTTACTCAAGTACAAGATCTGAGTACTTCTACTTTTACTCAAGTACAAGATCCGAGTACTTCCACTTTTACTCAAGTACAAGATCTGAGTACTTCTACTTTTACTTACTTTTAACACATTAGAAGGAAAAAAAGATTTAAAAAATACAGATTTCAGTATCCTGAGGCTCTCACTCCTCACTCCGTCACTCCTCACTCCCTCACTCCTCACTCCGTCACTCCCTCACTCCGTCACTCCTCACTCCGTCACTCCTCACTCCGTCACTCCTCACTCCGTCACTCCTCACTCCGTCACTCCTCACTCCTCACTCCGTCACTCCTCACTCCGTCACTCCTCACTCCTCACTCCGTCACTCCTCACTCCGTCACTCCTCACTCCTCACTCCTCACTCCTCACTCCGTCAATCCTCACTCCGTCACTCCGTCACTCCTCACTCCTCACTCCGTCACTCCTCACTCCTCACTCACTCCTCACTCCGTCACTCCGTCACTCCTCACTTCCCGTCACTCCTCACTCCTTCACTCCGTCACTCCTCACTTCGTCACTCCGTCACTCCTCACTCCGTCACTCCTCACTCCTCACTCCGTCACTCCTCACTCCGTCACTCCTCACTCCGTCACTCCGTCACTCCTCACTCCGTCACTCCTCACTCCTTCACTCCGTCACTCCTCACTTCGTCACTCCTCACTCCGTCACTCCGTCACTCCTCACTCCTTCACTCCGTCACTCCTCACTTCGTCACTTCGTCACTCCTCACTCCGTCACTCCTCACTCCTTCACTCCTCACTCCGTCACTCCTCACTCCGTCACTCCTCACTCCTTCACTCCGTCACTCCTCACTTCGTCACTCCTCACTCCGTCACTCCGTCACTCCTCACTCCGTCACTCCTCACTCCGTCACTCACTCCGTCACTCCTCACTCCGTCACTCCTCACTCCGTCACTCCTCACTTCGTCACTCCTCACTCCGTCACTCCTCACTCCGTCACTCCGTCACTCCTCACTCCGTCACTCCTCACTCCGTCACTCCTCACTCCTCACTCCGTCACTCCTCACTCCGTCACTCCTCACTCCTCACTCCTCACTCCGTCACTCCTCACTCCGTCACTCCTCACTCCTTCACTCCGTCACTCCTCACTTCGTCACTCCTCACTCCGTCACTCCTCACTCCGTCACTCCGTCACTCCTCACTCCGTCACTCCTCACTCCGTCACTCCTCACTCCGTCACTCCGTCACTCCTCACTCCGTCACTCCTCACTCCTTCACTCCGTCACTCCTCACTTCGTCACTTCGTCACTCCTCACTCCGTCACTCCGTCACTCCTCACTCCTTCACTCCGTCACTCCTCACTTCGTCACTTCGTCACTCCTCACTCCGTCACTCCTCACTCCTTCACTCCTCACTCCGTCACTCCTCACTCCGTCACTCCTCACTCCTTCACTCCGTCACTCCTCACTTCGTCACTCCTCACTCCTTCACTCCGTCACTCCTCACTTCGTCACTCCTCACTCCGTCACTCCTCACTCCGTCACTCCTCACTCCGTCACTCCGTCACTCCTCACTCCGTCACTTCGTCACTCCTCACTCCTCACTCCGTCACTTCGTCACTGCTCACTCCTCACTCCGTCACAACTTTTAAATGCGCTGTAAGGCGACCTTGGGTGTCCTGAAAGGCGACCTTGGGTGTCCTGAAAGGCGACCTTGGGTGTCCTGTAAGGCGCCTCGAAATAAAACGTATTGTTATTATTAAGAGCCAGGCACACGAAAAAGAGATCGAGATTTCAGAGATGAGAAAAAAGATGTCCTACCAAACAAGGTAGGCCTATTGGCAATCAGTATTGATCTAATGCAGGACACGTACACATCTTTCAGGTCTGCCGATATGATATATATATATATATGCCAAACAAATAAATAAATAGCGCTCCGCGAAAGCAAATGGGTAATTTGAACACTAGTAAAGACACTGAGTGGGTTAGCATGTTGCGCAGAGTAAAGACAGTGAGTGGTTAGCATGTTGCGCAGAGTAAAGACAGTGAGTGGTTAGCATGTTGCGCAGAGTGCAGGCGGTGAGTGGTTAGCATGTTGCGCAGAGTAAAGACAGTGAGTGGTTAGCATGTTGCGCAGAGTGCAGGCAGTGAGTGGTTAGCATGTTGCGCAGAGTGCAGACGGTGAGTGGTTAGCATGTTGCGCAGAGTGCAGGCGGTGAGTGGTTAGCATGTTGCGCAGAGTAAAGACAGTGAGTGGTTAGCATGTTGCGCAGAGTGCAGGCAGTGAGTGGTTAGCATGGTGCGCAAAGTGCAGACGGTGAGTGGTTAGCATGTTGCGCAGAGTGCAGGCAGTGAGTGGTTAGCATGTTGCGCAGAGTGCAGGCAGTGAGTGGTTAGCATGTTGCGCAGAGTGCAGACGGTGAGTGGTTAGCATGTGCGCAGAGTGCAGGCGGTGAGTGGTTAGCATGTTGCGCAGAGTGCAGGCGGTGAGTGGTTAGCATGTTGCGCAGAGTGCAGGCGGTGAGTGGTTAGCATGTTGCGCAGAGTGCAGGCGGTGAGTGGTTAGCATGTTGCGCAGAGTGCAGGCGGTGAGTGGTTAGCATGTTGCGCAGAGTGCAGGCGGTGAGTGGTTAGCATGTTGCGCAGAGTGCAGGCGGTGAGTGGTTAGCATGTTGCGCAGAGTGCAGGTAGTGAGTGGTTAGCATGTTGCGCAGAGTGCAGGCGGTGAGTGGTTAGCATGTTGCGCAGAGTGCAGGCAGTGAGTGGTTAGCATGTGGCGGCGCGCAGAGGCTACAGAGATCATTAGCATAACAAGAACAACCAAAAGCCATCTCCCCCTTTGTTT
>CM070499.1:1304797-1307297 GCA_036324585.1 Champsocephalus esox
TGACTCAAGTAGAAGTACACACATCCTTTACTCAAGTAGAAGTACACACATCCTTTACTCAAGTAGAGGTACACACATCCTTTACTCAAGTAGAAGAACACACATCCTTTACTCAGGTAGAAGTACACACATCCTTTACTCAAGTAGAGGTACACACATCCTTTACTCAAGTAGAGGTACACACATCCTTTACTCAGGTAGAGGTACACACATCCTTTACTCAGGTAGAAGTACACACATCCTTTACTCAAGTAGAGGTACACACATCCTTTACTCAGGTAGAGGTACACACATCCTTTACTCAGGTAGAGGTACACACATCCTTTACTCAGGTAGAAGTACACACATCCTTTACTCAAGTAGAGGTACACACATCCTTTACTCAGGTAGAAGTACACACATCCTTTACTCAAGTAGAAGTACAGATACTCGTGTGTTAAAATACTCTGGTGAGAGTAGAAGTACTGACTAAACTCCTTTACTCAAGTAGAAGTACAGATACTCGTGTTTAAAGATACTCTGGTAAAAGTAGAAGTACTGACTAAACTTCTTTACTCAAGTCAAAGCAAAGAGGCTTTGAAGTGTCCTTCAGTAGAAAGTACCCATAGCTAGCAGCTGCTTTAAAGAGTACCTGACCTCCCTTTATATCAATAGAACAATAATGTCATTGTTAGCTAATGAATGTTTCCATGGTGACCAACGGCAACATGACAACGTTTCCATTGGTCCCTCTTCTTTAGAGAAGACCAGGAAGTGATGGATACACGGATCGTGTTCCAACCAATAGGCACGCAGCGACTCTGAAGAATAATGACCACGCACCAACACACATTCAGACTAAAGGAACCAGCTGTTTGGGAAATGAGAGAAGTAGAAAGTACAGGTATTTGAGTTCAACATGAGAGAAGTAGAAAGTACAGGTATTTGAGTTCAACATGAGAGAAGTAGAAAGTACAGGTATTTGAGTTCAACATGAGAGAAGTACAAAGTACAGGTATTTGGGTTCAACATGAGAGAAGTAGAAAGTACAGGTATTTGAGTTCAACATGAGAGAAGTAGAAAGTACAGGTATTTGAGTTCAACATGAGAGAAGTAGAAAGTACAGGTATTTGAGTTCAACATGTAAGAAGTAGAAAGTACAGGTATTTGAGTTCAACATGAGAGAAGTAGAAAGTACAGGTATTTGAGTTCAACATGAGAGAAGTAGAAAGTACATGTATTTGAGTTCAACATGTAAGAAGTAGAAAGTACAGGTATTTGAGTTCAACATGAGAGAAGTAGAAAGTACAGGTATTTGAGTTCAACATGAGAGAAGTAGAAAGTACAGGTATTTGAGTTCAACATGTAAGAAGTAGAAAGTACAGGTATTTGAGTTCAACATGTGAGAAGTAGAAAGTACAGGTATTTGAGTTCAACATGTACGAAGTAGAAAGTACAGGTATTTGAGTTCAACATGTGAGAAGTAGAAAGTGCAGGTATTTGAGTTCAACATGTAAGAAGTAGAAAGTACAGGTATTTGAGTTCAACATGTAAGAAGTAGAAAGTACAGGTATTTGAGTTCAACATGTAAGAAGTAGAAAGTACAGGTATTTGAGTTCAACATGTAAGAAGTAGAAAGTACAGGTATTTGAGTTCAACATGTAAGAAGTAGAAAGTACAGGTATTTGAGTTCAACATGTAAGAAGTAGAAAGTACAGGTATTTGAGTTCAACATGTGAGAAGTAGAAAGTACAGGTATTTGAGTTCAACATGTGAGAAGTAGAAAGTACAGGTATTTGAGTTCAACATGTGAGAAGTAGAAAGTACAGGTATTTGAGTTCAACATGAGAGAAGTAGAAAGTACAGGTATTTGAGTTCAACATGTGAGAAGTAGAAAGTACAGGTATTTGAGTTCAACATGAGAGAAGTAGAAAGTACAGGTATTTGAGTTCAACATGTAAGAAGTAGAAAGTACAGGTATTTGAGTTCAACATGTGAGAAGTAGAAAGTACAGGTATTTGAGTTCAACATGAGAGAAGTACAAAGTACAGGTATTTGGGTTCAACATGAGAGAAGTAGAAAGTACAGGTATTTGAGTTCAACATGAGAGAAGTAGAAAGTACAGGTATTTGAGTTCAACATGAGAGAAGTAGAAAGTACAGGTATTTGAGTTCAACATGTAAGAAGTAGAAAGTACAGGTATTTGAGTTCAACATGAGAGAAGTAGAAAGTACAGGTATTTGGGTTCAACATGTGAGAAGTAGAAAGTACAGGTATTTGGGTTCAACATGAGAGAAGTAGAAAGTACAGGTATTTGAGTTCAACATGAGAGAAGTAGAAAGTACATGTATTTGAGTTCAACATGTAAGAAGTAGAAAGTACAGGTATTTGAGTTCAACATGAGAGAAGTAGAAAGTACAGGTATTTGAGTTCAACATGAGAGAAGTAGAAAGTACAGGTATTTGAGTTCAACATGTAAGAAGTAGAAAGTACAGGTATTTGAGTTCAACATGTGAGAAGT
>CM070499.1:1312297-1334797 GCA_036324585.1 Champsocephalus esox
TACGTAGCGTCTCTACTTTAAAGAGTCCTCTCCTCTGATGTTCAGGTGTATATCATTATGTAGTGTCTCTACTTTAAAGAGTCCTCTCCTGCTGATGTTCAGGTGTATATCAGTGTGTAGTGTCTCTACTTTAAAGAGTCCTCTCCTGCTGGTGTTCAGGTGTATATCAGTATGTAGTGTCTCTACTTTAAAGAGTCCTCTCCTCTGATGTTCAGGTGTATATCAGTACGTAGCGTCTCTACTTTAAAGAGTCCTCTCCTGCTGATGTTCAGGTGTATATCAGTATGTAGTGTCTCTACTTTAAAGAGTCCTCTCCTCTGATGTTCAGGTGTATATCAGTACGTAGCGTCTCTACTTTAAAGAGTCCTCTCCTGCTGATGTTCAGGTGTATATCAGTATGTAGTGTCTCTACTTTAAAGAGTCCTCTCCTGCTGATGTTCAGGTGTATATCAGTACGTAGCGTCTCTACTTTAAAGAGTCCTCTCCTGCTGATGTTCAGGTGTATATCAGTATGTAGTGTCTCTACTTTAAAGAGTCCTCTCCTGCTGATGTTCAGGTGTATATCAGTATGTAGTGTCTCTACTTTAAAGAGTCCTCTCCTGCTGATGATCAGGTGTATATCAGTATGTAGTGTCTCTACTTTAAAGAGTCCTCTCCTGCTGATGTTCAGGTGTATATCAGTACGTAGCGTCTCTACTTTAAAGAGTCCTCTCCTGCTGATGTTCAGGTGTATATCAGTATGTAGTGTCTCTACTTTAAAGAGTCCTCTCCTGCTGATGTTCAGGTGTATATCAGTATGTAGTGTCTCTACTTTAAAGAGTCCTCTCCTGCTGATGCCCAGGTGTATATCAGTATGTAGTGTCTCTACTTTAAAGAGTCCTCTCCTCTGATGTTCAGGTGTATATCAGTACGTAGCGTCTCTACTTTAAAGAGTCCTCTCCTGCTGATGTTCAGGTGTATATCAGTATGTAGTGTCTCTACTTTAAAGAGTCCTCTCCTGCTGATGTTCAGGTGTATATCAATATGTAGTGTCTCTACTTTAAAGAGTCCTCTCCTGCTGATGTTCAGGTGTATATCAGTATGTAGTGTCTCTACTTTAAAGAGTCCTCTCCTGCTGGTGTTCAGGTGTATATCAGTATGTAGCGTCTCTACTTTAAAGAGTCCTCTCCTGCTGATGTTCAGGTGTATATCAGTATGTAGTGTCTCTACTTTAAAGAGTCCTCTCCTGCTGATGTTCAGGTGTATATCAGTACGTAGCGTCTCTACTTTAAAGAGTCCTCTCCTGCTGATGTTCAGGTGTATATCAGTATGTAGTGTCTCTACTTTAAAGAGTCCTCTCCTGCTGATGTTCAGGTGTATATCAGTACGTAGCGTCTCTACTTTAAAGAGTCCTCTCCTGCTGATGTTCAGGTGTATATCAGTATGTAGTGTCTCTACTTTAAAGAGTCCTCTCCTGCTGATGTTCAGGTGTATATCAGTATGTAGTGTCTCTACTTTAAAGAGTCCTCTCCTGCTGATGATCAGGTGTATATCAGTATGTAGTGTCTCTACTTTAAAGAGTCCTCTCCTGCTGATGTTCAGGTGTATATCAGTATGTAGTGTCTCTACTTTAAAGAGTCCTCTCCTGCTGATGATCAGGTGTATATCAGTATGTAGCGTCTCTACTTTAAAGAGTCCTCTCCTGCTGATGATCAGGTGTATATCAGTGTGTAGCGTCTCTACTTTAAAGAGTCCTCTCCTGCTGATGTTCAGGTCTATATCAGTATGTAGTGTCTCTACTTTAAAGAGTCCTCTCCTGCTGATGATCAGGTGTATATCAGTATGTAGTGCCTCTACTTTAAAGAGTCCTCTCCTGCTGATGTTCAGGTGTATATCAGTATGTAGTGTCTCTACTTTAAAGAGTCCTCTCCTGCTGATGATCAGGTGTATATCAGTATGTAGTGTCTCTACTTTAAAGAGTCCTCTCCTGCTGATGTTCAGGTGTATATCAGTATGTAGTGTCTCTACTTTAAAGAGTCCTCTCCTGCTGATGATCAGGTGTATATCAGTATGTAGCGTCTCTACTTTAAAGAGTCCTCTCCTGCTGATGATCAGGTGTATATCAGTGTGTAGCGTCTCTACTTTAAAGAGTCCTCTCCTGCTGATGTTCAGGTCTATATCAGTATGTAGTGTCTCTACTTTAAAGAGTCCTCTCCTGCTGATGATCAGGTGTATATCAGTATGTAGTGCCTCTACTTTAAAGAGTCCTCTCCTGCTGATGTTCAGGTGTATATCAGTATGTAGTGTCTCTACTTTAAAGAGTTCTCTCCTGCTGATGATCAGGTGTATATCAGTATGTAGCGTCTCTACTTTAAAGAGTCCTCTCCTGCTGATGTTCAGGTGTATATCAGCATGTAGTGTCTCTACTTTAAAGAGTCCTATGATGTACTGTGGAAACTCTCCTGATTGAAGCAAAGAGCACAAACTGAAGTCCTCATGAACCCCCCCTCCCTCCCCAAGAAGTACAATCCTCCTTTATAACCACGGCAACAGCGAGGCATGCATATCTAACGCTGCGTCCGGGCGCCGTGGCACTTATTTGGCATCGAACTCGAACCCAATATCCATTTTTTAACGACACATGCATAATCGGAGGGCGATTCCCAGGCAGTTAGGGTCACTTTAAAGAGTTTAGGGCGGGAAACAAAGCGCGGCGTCACGCCCGTTAGCCGCAGATCCATCAGACGGGAAGATTGGCAGCCATGCAGCGGGAAACAGAATTAAAAAGCACTTCTTTCACCGTTTACTGCTCCGACCTCCGTCCCGCGGACAAAGGGATGAAGACGAGGCTTTGTGCTGACGAAGGAGACAATTTCCATCGCTGATCAGCAGGACAAAGATTTAAAGAGGCGTGTAGCAGACACAAACCCAGAGCGAAACCTCCGTCTCACCGCGGGGGGGGGTTACAGTATTCTGCTTTATTAGAGGGGCTATATATGATTAAAGCTAGGAACGGATTCAACACCGAGTAGATTTACTGCGAATATTTCACAAATTAAAAAAAAATCTAAATATTTTACCGTTTAGTAATATTTACTTGTAAAGCTTGTTCTGATTGGTCAACCGCTGAGAGATGTCCCGCCCCTTTAGCCTATACAATATGTCGGAGCTGCTCGGCGATAGGAGCGCGAGTGTTCCGTAGTGATGTCACTGTATTCCGGAACTTTGGGGTTGTATGCCTTTGCGGACCGTTTTTAGGGCCTCTTTAAATTACTGTACATTTGAAATGTATGTGTTTCTAGTCTTTTAATTCGTATTGTAATTATAGTATTGTATTCTTGTAATACGCCTTGTCTTGTTGTTCGGCTGCAACGCAAACATGTCCCAAACCGGGATCAATAATCAATTATGTATCCCGATAAACATTCCTCTTGCAATCTACTTATTTATCTAAATAGTTCTCATCGCAATAAACCGTATTTAACTTTGTTTTAATGTACATTATTTAATTTCATATTCTGTTCTTGGACATATATTCTATTTACATGGATATATGCACTACTTTTTATTTGTATGTTATTATGTTGCATTGTGGGAGGAGCTTGGGTCAGGGGAACATCTTTGAGTCTGAGTAAAGTACTTCTTATCTTACTCTAGACTCTTGATGAACCGTGATGCGTTCAAGGACCAGGAGAGAAGGAGGCTAACTGAGGACACTCACCAGCTCCTTCAGGACAATACGGAGCAACATGGGAACCACAGAGTACACACACACACACACACACACACAGGGAGCTTTGTGGGGGGGATGTCGCACGGCCCCCCTGCTGTGCTTCACACTGCGAGATGGGACATGGCATGACTGGGAGCACAATAATGTGTGTGTGCATGTATCTTTTCTTTTTAATGTACTCCTGCACACACACACACACACACACTATGGTCCCCCGCTGGGCTCCTATCAGCGTCAGAGTGAATCTGAGCGCTCAGGCAGAAGTAACGCCTTCAAATCTCTGCACTGACCCTGACGCACAATAACCTGCATTAATTACTGGCGCATGCACTCTCAGGACCCCCCACCCCCCCAACACACACACACACACACACGAACACACATTATAGATGTGGTCTCTGACAGATGAAGCGTTTCGGGGTGATGTGCAGCACGAGGCCACGGACACATGCTTCACTCTCCAACCAGACCTCAAACACAACACGTGATGTGTTCAAGTGCTCCACGGTCAGAATTCTGTTATTTTTCATCTGACCGTGCTGAAGTTCCTCTATAGCCCAACATTAGCCACCTTTAGCTTAGCGGTGGTGACGTGAAGTCATGTGACCGTGCTGTAGTTCCTTTATAGCCCAACATTAGCCACCTTTAGCTTAGCGGTGGTGACGTGAAGTCATGTGACCGTGCTGTAGTTCCTTTATAGCCCAACATTAGCCACCTTTAGCTTAGCGGTGGTGACGTGAAGTCATGTGACCGTGCTGTAGCTCCTCTATAGCCCAACTTTAGCCTCCTTTAGCTTAGCGGTGGTGACGTGAAGTCATGTGACCGTGCTGTAGCTCCTCTATAGCCCAACTTTAGCCACCTTTAGCTTAGCGTTTCTTTTGGAAAAACAAGTCACAATGGGTTACACTCTGATAAATCTGCACAAAAGTCATTATTTTAATGATGGAAATAATACGAAATGTCAACCTTTGCATTATTTCTTAACATTTAGGATGTTTTTTGGTTAATTCTGGACTGATCTATGTTTTGCATTGATTGAAATTGATATTGAAAGAGACAATTTTTGCGAATATTATCCAAATAATGTGTGTGTGTGTGTGTGTGTGTGTGTTCAGCACACACACACTCAAGCACAATTGGTGAGTTAATCCGACATAACGAGCGGATCATCAGAAGCCTTTGTTTTAAACTGAGCTTTCTAACAAACACGTCGGCAGTGACCTGGAAAACACACAATGCAGACTTTTAACTTAACACAACGCTGCGTTCACTGACGTCAACAAGTGCTCATCACACACACACACACACACACACACACACATTCCCAGGCCTCAGAGAGATTTGATTTAATTTTTTTCAGAAAACTGGGATTTGTAGAATCCCAGATCCATTAAAGACGTTTCTTTGCTAACTCCGTGTGAACAGAGGACTGAAACCCGAAAAGCAGGCTCGGGGCTGAACAGTTAAGAAGTCTAAACAAAGCGATTCATATTAAGATTTGACTTGTTGCTCAAGGTGTTAAAATGTGTGTTTTTCGGGGACCTTCAGGACTTTCGTGCATCAAAGGCTGAGGTTCAGAATCCGATTGAAATCAGGAAGGATCTGGAGCGTTCCCTGATCTCACAGGACGACTCCTCTTGTTCAAATGTTCTGAGCACTTTAAGTTCTCCTCAAGCACGCAGAAGTTGGAGAAGTCTGAACAAAGCGAACGATCGCCGTCTTTCACATGGACTTCGTGTTCTGGAGGACTTCAGGGAGATGAGATGTAAAGTATTCAAAGTGTCTTGGAGGACTTCAGGGACGCAGAAGTATGGAAAGCTCTGTGAACCTTCCCATTCCCTCCGACGACTCCGCCTCCCTGCAGTTTTCCAGTTTGGGAATTCTTTGTGAAAGCCCCGTTAGCAGAGGGCGAGGACGATGAGTTCAGGAACAAAGGCAGCAGTTAGCGAACACGGCGCTGCGTGCTGCAGGGACAGAGTGCATTGTGGGAAAGTGTGCAGACAGGGGGGGTCTGAATTATCATAATGAGGGGCCACGGCGCTAGGGGGGGGGGATCGGCAGCCATTTCCAAAAAGTGATCTGATGAAGCGTCAACAATGGAAACGGCTCTTTGTCCGGACTCAGAGTCACTGTCCGTGAAGATGCTGCAGAACCCCGGGGACGGAGGAAGAGCCGGGAGAGCGTGTTGGTTTGAGATCCTAACTTTGGGCTTTATTCGGATATAAATCACAAGAATGAAGCCATACTTTGCATAAGAAGTCATCATTCGGGGTGAAAGCTTGGTGTCACCAGGCCTCGTTCCGTATTGCAAAAGCACTTTGTATTTCATTCACCATGGCAACACGTGTCGCAATGCTCTCTGGGAAAATGGGGATTTAAAGTCTCTGCAGAACACGAGGGAGCCGGGAGAACATGTTGGTTTGAAATCTGAACTTTGGGCTTTATTCGGATATAAATCACAACAACGTTTCTCCTTCGCTGTCCTCGGGGCCCCTGAAGGCGCTTTAAGTTATCATTATCGTGAAGAATTAAGTTTTCCACAAGATTTTAGTGGAACATACTGCTTTCATTTCATGATTCCAACCCAACATTCGGACTCAATCTTGTGATTTACAAGCTAAATGAATTAACTAATTATATTTTAAACCTCAATTCCGACTTAAATGTCACGATAAAGCCCTCGCATTCCTCCTCGGCCTGACATCTAAATCTGCCATCGAGGCTTTTGTCACGCAGGGGCTCTTTAACACACACACAGCTTTATGTGTTGTTGTTGTTGTTGTTGTTGTTGTTGTGAAAGCATCAGTCTGGAGGATAATCTGTTTGAAGGCACAGACTTCCTCCCAAGCAGATCGGTTTCACTGCAGCAGACAGGATTAACTCTCGTTGGGTTACGCACAGCAGACTGGGCGCATGTTGACGTCAAAACAATAAAATAAATAAATGGAGCTTTGACTACATATTAACACGTGTCGACAACGTGCGGTGAATCAACGCTGGACTCCACCCGGGGATTAATTAAAGTGAGGCGCCCCTGCTGATCAAATCAGACGCTCCTCATCAGATTAAAGATAAGCTTTCATTAAAGGTTTATCACTTAATTATCACGACGCCTTTAACTCCACCTTTAACTCCACCTTTAACTCCACAGCAGAGGCCTGCGCTACGAAGCCGGATGTTCTCTTGGCGGCTAGATCTCCATGGTAACGGATGCTGAGCGGCTAGCCTGCTCCGGAGCAGGTTAGGCTGCAGGCTAAGAGCTCAACTCAGTGAAAGCACCGCCTGCTGACCAATCAGAGCTCAGGGGGCGGAGCTCAAAGCGATCAAGTCATATCAGTACCCGGATCAGAGTACACTGAGTCCAGTCAGCATCAGTACCCGGATCAGAGTACACTAAGTCCAGTCAGCATCAGTACCCGGATCAGAGTACACTGAGTCCAGTCAGCATCAGTACCCGGATCAGAGTACACTGAGTCCAGTCAGCATCAGTACCCGGATCAGAGTACACTAAGTCCAGTCAGCATCAGTACCCGGATCAGAGTACACTGAGTCCAGTCAGCATCAGTACCCGGATCAGAGTACACTAAGTCCAGTCAGCATCAGAACCCGGATCAGAGTACACTAAGTCCAGTCAGCATCAGTACCCGGATCAGAGCACACTAAGTCCAGTCAGCATCAGTACCCAGATCAGAGTACACTAAGTCCAGTCAGCATCAGTACCCGGATCAGAGTACACTAAGTCCAGTCAGCATCAGTACCCGGATCAGAGTACACTAAGTCCAGTCAGCATCAGTACCCAGATCAGAGCACACTAAGTCCAGTCAGCATCAGTACCCGGATCAGAGTACACTAAGTCCAGTCAGCATCAGTACCCGGATCAGAGCACACTAAGTCCAGTCAGCATCAGTACCCGGATCAGAGTACACTAAGTCCAGTCAGCATCAGTACCCGGATCAGAGCACACTAAGTCCAGTCAGCATCAGTACCCGGATCAGAGTACACTAAGTCCAGTCAGCATCAGTACCCGGATCAGAGTACACTGAGTCCAGTCAGCATCAGTACCCGGATCAGAGTACACTAAGTCCAGTCAGCATCAGAACCCGGATCAGAGTACACTGAGTCCAGTCAGCATCAGTACCCGGATCAGAGTACACTGAGTCCAGTCAGCATCAGTACCCGGATCAGAGTACACTGAGTCCAGTCAGCATCAGAACCCGGATCAGAGTACACTGAGTCCAGTCAGCATCAGTACCCGGATCAGAGTACACTAAGTCCAGTCAGCATCAGAACCCGGATCAGAGTACACTAAGTCCAGTCAGCACCAGTACCCGGATCAGAGTACACTAAGTCCAGTCAGCATCAGAACCCGGATCAGAGTACACTAAGTCCAGTCAGCATCAGTACCCGGATCAGAGTACACTGAGTCCAGTCAGCATCAGTACCCGGATCAGAGTACACTAAGTCCAGTCAGCATCAGTACCCGGATCAGAGCACACTGAGTCCAGTCAGCATCAGTACCCGGATCAGAGTACACTAAGTCCAGTCAGCACCAGTACCCGGATCAGAGTACACTGAGTCCAGTCAGCATCAGTACCCGGATCAGAGTGCACTAAGTCCAGTCAGCACCAGTACCCGGATCAGAGTGCACTAAGTCCAGTCAGCACCAGTACCCGGATCAGAGTGCACTAAGTCCAGTCAGCACCAGTACCCGGATCAGAGCACACTGAGTCCAGTCAGCACCAGTACCCGGATCAGAGTGCACTAAGTCCAGTCAGCACCAGTACCCGGATCAGAGTGCACTAAGTCCAGTCAGCATCAGTACCCGGATCAGAGCACACTGAGTCCAGTCAGCACCAGTACCCGGATCAGAGTGCACTAAGTCCAGTCAGCACCAGTACCCGGATCAGAGTGCACTAAGTCCAGTCAGCACCAGTACCCGGATCAGAGTGCACTAAGTCCAGTCAGCACCAGTACCCGGATCAGAGCACACTGAGTCCAGTCAGCACCAGTACCCGGATCAGAGTGCACTAAGTCCAGTCAGCACCAGTACCCGGATCAGAGTGCACTAAGTCCAGTCAGCACCAGTACCCGGATCAGAGCACACTGAGTCCAGTCAGCATCAGGACCCGGATCAGAGTACACTAAGTCCAGTCAGCATCAGTACCCGGATCAGAGTACACTAAGTCCAGTCAGCACCAGAACCCGGATCAGAGTGCACTAAGTCCAGTCAGCACCAGTACCCGGATCAGAGTGCACTAAGTCCAGTCAGCACCAGTACCCGGATCAGAGTACACTAAGTCCAGTCAGCACCAGAACCCGGATCAGAGTACACTAAGTCCAGTCAGCACCAGTACCAGCACCTCAAACGGTGACGGTCCCAAGGTGGGTAGATCTGCGGACGAAGCGCTCTGGGGGGGCCTAACGCCGTTAGCTTTAAACTCAGATTTAAAGACAGATGTCCTGATCTGACCATTTCTGCTAACGGGAGATACTGTGCGACGTTTACAGATGTTACGATACACACATTGAAGTCTGCATGTCTGGTTTTCAGGTGAACCTAGCAAAGTTGCATGAGTTTCACTTTTAAATGTCGTACGGATTCAAACTGTTGGAGCCTTTGCTATTCGGTCGAACACTTGACTCTTTAGGGGATTCAAACCTTTCGTCAGACTGCTGCAGGATCTGAAACGAGGTGAACACGCTGGATGGTGTGAGTGTCCGGCAGGGTTTGAACCTCTGACTGGACGGAGCCTTTGCGTCGTCTCTTCTCTCGACGGAAACACTTTGTAACCTCTCTGCTTTGAAGGACGCTCCTCCTCTCTAGTTCTGGAGCGGTGAGTCTGAGAGTCGCAGACGCCTCGGTGACTTTTGAGCAGCTTTGATCTGAGCGGTACTTCTGCAGCGCGCTTTGTGTCCGCTGAAGCCCTGCAGCGACACAATGAGGATGGAAACATGGAAACTCTACCCGCGCTGCTTTAACTCCATCTAAGGAAGGCGGCACAAAGGCGCTCTGTTGAAGGCGCAGAGAAGCATTCTCACCTTTTAAGTGAGGACACCAGATACCCGCCTCCCCGGCCGCCTAGTTTCAGGACGGACTTTCCTTCTCGGGGTTTTCTGAACATGAGCGGAGGTAGAAACACGACACAGGCTCAGCCAATATTCCCGAATATTCCCACCTCTCCAGAGGCGATATTCCCTCAGTGTGTGTGTGTGTGTGTGTGTGAGAGAGTCTCCTCAGAGGGGATTAGGACTGTGTGGATGTCAAACACTCTGTAACTCGAGCAGTGAGACGCCTCTGATGTGGATCGCTGTGAGGCCGCGGATTAAAACGTCGCCTTAAAGACTTCCAGAAGTGTCCGACTTAAACTGTTTCACATTTATTTTGACTGCGGGGACTCAGGGAGGAACTGAGCCCCTCGTGTCGGCCCCTTTGAGACGCGCAGGACCTCAGAGCTCAGGAAGACGAGTAGTTATAAGCCTGACGCTCAGACGGTCATCGGCGTGAACATCTGCAGCCCCGAGCCGTTTGAAACGCTGAGTTATGGTTTGAAAGCGGGACATTTTTCCGCTGATGCGTCCGTAAACATGGTGTTCAAAGAGCTCCGTAAGTTTCCAGCAGGCCTCCTCTGTCTCTAAATCCTTTACAATAACACTCACAGTCGCCACACATCACTCAGCCGGCTCTCCTCCGGCAGCCGGCTCTCCAGAAGGCAGCTCACCACAGAAGACATGTTTGTTTTTCTGAAGACATTTGAGAGGCGGCGGGCGTCAAACCCTGCCGACCCCGAGAGACACACAGTGGCCAAGAAGGAAGGCGTTCACAGCGCCACCTGTGGGCCAAACGCGTCCAAATTGGTCCTGATTACTAAGACACAAGATTCCAATGGCGTGAAGCGCGCACAACATTTCCAGAGACTTTTGTACCGTACTTGGTGACGAACGCCCAAAAGAAGCAAAAACCCAGTTTGGACAAAGATGGACAGGCCGATACATAAAGCTAGGTGTTGTAGCTCCAGGATATGGCCGACATGAACCATATGTGACGCTACACTCCCTAAGATCCCGAACAACACACCCACCAAGTTTGAGATAAATCAGACGATCAGTTTTTACGATATGTGAAGGACACTCGGACGAGGCAGATTCAGCCGCTTCTTATAGAGTCACTTGGTGCTGCATTTGGTGACCTATGGGTCCAAGGGGTAGGGATTGGTTCTGATGACTCAAACACATTGTCTACACATGCCCACCAAACGTGGCGCCAATAGCTCAAAGCGTTCGGGAGATGGATGACTTTTGACCACAGCTGTTTGGAAGATTCGAAATCCGAAAATCGACCCGTTCTCGATGCAGAAATAAAAAAACACAAATGTTCCGAAACCTTGAGGAGCGTTTAGAAAACATTCAGAAACTAAACGCTGCAAATACGTGACGTTCAGGATTATGAAGCAGTTAGTCTGAACTCAAGAATGTTTAAATGGAAAGAAGTCCTTCAAATCTGTCGAGAATAGGAAGGAATATTCTCGAGATGAGTCAAGTGGCTCCATGTCATAAAGTGTTTCATGACTTTAGATCAGGAGCAAGCGTTCATTCCAGCCACTGGCCATCCTAGCGTCTGCTGACTCCTCCAGCCACTGGCCCGGAAAGAGAGATGGCTGAACACACACATCCTGTACTCAGGTAGAAGTACACACATCCTGTACTCAGGTAGAAGTACACACATCCTGTACTCAGGTAGAAGTACACACATCCTGTACTCAGGTAGAAGTACACACATCCTGTACTCAGGTAGAAGTACACACATCCTGTACTCAGGTAGAAGTACACACATTCTGTACTCAGGTAGAAGTACACACATCCTTTACTCAGGTAGAAGTACACACATCCTTTACTCAGGTAGAAGTACACACATCCTTTACTCAAGTAGAAGTACACACATCCTTTACTCAGGTAGAAGTACACACATCCTGTACTCAGGTAGAAGTACACACATCCTGTACTCAGGTATAAGTACACACATCCTGTACTCAGGTAGAAGTACACACATCCTGTACTCAGGTAGAAGTACACACATCCTTTACTCAGGTAGAAGTACACACATCCTTTACTCAGGTAGAAGTACACACATCCTTTACTCAGGTAGAAGTACACACATCCTTTACTCAGGTAGAAGTACACACATCCTTTACTCAGGTAGAAGTACACACATCCTGTACTCAGGTAGAAGTACACACATCCTGTACTCAGGTAGAAGTACACACATCCTGTACTCAGGTAGAAGTACACACATCCTTTACTCAGGTAGAAGTACACACATCCTTTACTCAGGTAGAAGTACACACATCCTTTACTCAGGTAGAAGTACACACATCCTTTACTCAGGTAGAAGTACACACATCCTTTACTCAGGTAGAAGTACACACATCATTTACTCAGGTAGAAGTACACACATCCTTTACTCTAAGTACAGGTATTTGTGTTCAACATGTGAGAAGTAGAAAGTACAGGTATTTGTGTTCTACATGTAAGAAGTAGAAAGTACAGGTATTTGAGTTCAACATGTGAGAAGTAGAAAGTACAGGTATTTGAGTTCAACATGTAAGAAGTAGAAAGTACAGGTATTTGTGTTCAACATGAGAGAAGTAGAAAGTACAGGTATTTGAGTTCAACATGTGAGAAGTAGAAAGTACAGGTATTTGAGTTCAACATGAGAGAAGTACAAAGTACAGGTATTTGGGTTCAACATGTTAGAAGTAGAAAGTACAGGTATTTGAGTTCAACATGTAAGAAGTAGAAAGTACAGGTATTTGGGTTCAACATGTAAGAAGTAGAAAGTACAGGTATTTGTGTTCAACATGAGAGAAGTAGAAAGTACAGGTATTTGAGTTCAACATGTGAGAAGTAGAAAGTACAGGTATTTGTGTTCAACATGTGAGAAGTAGAAAGTACAGGTATTTGAGTTCAACATGTAAGAAGTAGAAAGTACAGGTATTTGAGTTCAACATGTGAGAAGTAGAAAGTACAGGTATTTGTGTTCAACATGTGAGAAGTAGAAAGTACAGGTATTTGAGTTCAACATGTGAGAAGTAGAAAGTACAGGTATTTGAGTTCAACATGAGAGAAGTAGAAAGTACAGGTATTTGAGTTCAACATGAGAGAAGTAGAAAGTACAGGTATTTGAGTTCAACATGAGAGAAGTAGAAAGTACAGGTATTTGAGTTCAACATGTGAGAAGTAGAAAGTGCAGGTATTTGAGTTCAACATGAGAGAAGTAGAAAGTACAGGTATTTGAGTTCAACATGTAAGAAGTAGGAAGTACAGGTATTTGAGTTCAACATGTAAGAAGTAGAAAGTACAGGTATTTGAGTTCAACATGAGAGAAGTAGAAAGTACAGGTATTTGAGTTCAACATGTAAGAAGTAGGAAGTACAGGTATTTGAGTTCAACATGTAAGAAGTAGGAAGTACAGGTATTTGAGTTCAACATGTGAGAAGTAGAAAGTACAGGTATTTGAGTTCAACATGAGAGAAGTAGAAAGTACAGGTATTTGAGTTCAACATGAGAGAAGTAGAAAGTACAGGTATTTGAGTTCAACATGTAAGAAGTAGGAAGTACAGGTATTTGAGTTCAACATGTAAGAAGTAGAAAGTACAGGTATTTGAGTTCAACATGAGAGAAGTAGAAAGTACAGGTATTTGAGTTCAACATGTAAGAAGTAGGAAGTACAGGTATTTGAGTTCAACATGTAAGAAGTAGGAAGTACAGGTATTTGAGTTCAACATGTAAGAAGTAGGAAGTACAGGTATTTGAGTTCAACATGTAAGAAGTAGGAAGTACAGGTATTTGAGTTCAACATGTGAGAAGTAGAAAGTACAGGTATTTGAGTTCAACATGAGAGAAGTAGAAAGTACAGGTATTTGAGTTCAACATGTAAGAAGTAGGAAGTACAGGTATTTGAGTTCAACATGTAAGAAGTAGGAAGTACAGGTATTTGAGTTCAACATGTAAGAAGTAGAAAGTACAGGTATTTGAGTTCAACATGTAAGAAGTAGAAAGTACAGGTATTTGGGTTCAACATGAGAGAAGTAGAAAGTACAGGTATTTGAGTTCAACATGTAAGAAGTAGAAAGTACAGGTATTTGAGTTCAACATGAGAGAAGTCATGGTAAAAAGTCGTCAGAATAAGTAGTGGAGTAAAGTACTGATACCAGAAACATGTACTGAAGTATTTGTACTGCAATAGATAAAAGGATCTATCGTGCAGATAATTGAGGGCTCTTTAATCACCTGTCAGCTCTAACTCAGGCGCAGCTCATCTCTTTCTGAGTGAGAACAGACTTTAGGAGCTAACGCGTTAGCGGGCTAGCGCTGGAGCTAATCAGCTTCATGTGTTCCACTCTAACCAATCAGAGGGATCAGACGGCCAGCTGTCTTTCAGGGACGTATAATAACTTTACAGTGTGAAATAAGGCAGACCCCCCACAGACTGTTAAGTATTATAGGGTATACATAATGTTATATATGCGTATTTCAAAGTATTTCAGAATGCATGTGAAACCTTTGAGCTGAAGCATGAATTCATCACAGAAATGAAGCTTTTTTTCTACTTTTTCACTTTAATTTTCGGGGAATTTTTATATTTTTCTAGTTAAAAATCAACACTTATTTGTTTTCTTGTATCTCTTTTAATTCAGAGGATATTACACTTATTTTTAAAGTGTAAGAAACGCTTCCTCTGGGTGTAGAGGACTCGTCTCTACCGTGTGGTCTGACCACATCGTCTCTACCGTGTGGTCTGACCACATCGTCTCTACCGTGTGGTCTGACCACATCGTCTCTACCGTGTGGTCAGACCACATCGTCTCTACCGTGTGGTCAGACCACATCGTCTCTACCGTGTGGTCAGACCACATCGTCTCTACCGTGTGGTCAGACCACATCGTCTCTACCGTGTGGTCAGACCACATCGTCTCTACCGTGTGGTCAGACCACATCGTCTCTACCGTGTGGTCAGACCACATCGTCTCTACCGTGTGGTCTGACCACATCGTGTCTCTACCGTGTGGTCTGACCACATCGTCTCTACCGTGTGGTCTGACCACATCGTGTCTCTACCGTGTGGTCAGACCACATCGTCTCTACCGTGTGGTCAGACCACATCGTCTCTACCGTGTGGTCTGACCACATCGTGTCTCTACCGTGTGGTCTGACCACATCGTCTCTACCGTGTGGTCTGACCACATCGTGTCTCTACCGTGTGGTCAGACCACATCGTCTCTACCGTGTGGTCAGACCACATCGTCTCTACCGTGTGGTCTGACCACATCGTGTCTCTACCGTGTGGTCTGACCACATCGTCTCTACCGTGTGGTCTGACCACATCGTGTCTCTACCGTGTGGTCTGACCACATCGTCTCTACCGTGTGGTCTGACCACATCGTGTCTCTACCGTGTGGTCAGACCACATCGTCTCTACCGTGTGGTCAGACCACATCGTCTCTACCGTGTGGTCTGACCACATCGTGTCTCTACCGTGTGGTCTGACCACATCGTCTCTACCGTGTGGTCTGACCACATCGTGTCTCTACCGTGTGGTCAGACCACATCGTCTCTACCGTGTGGTCAGACCACATCGTCTCTACGTGTGGTCTGACCACATCGTGTCTCTACCGTGTGGTCTGACCACATCGTCTCTACCGTGTGGTCTGACCACATCGTCTCTACCGTGTGGTCTGACCACATCGTGTCTCTACCGTGTGGTCAGACCACATCGTCTCTACCGTGTGGTCAGACCACATCGTCTCTCCGTGTGGTCTGACCACATCGTGTCTCTACCGTGTGGTCTGACCACATCGTCTCTACCGTGTGGTCTGACCACATCGTCTCTACCGTGTGGTCTGACCACATCGTCTCTCTACCGTGTGGTCAGACCACATCGTCTCTCTACCGTGTGGTCAGACCACATCGTCTCTACCGTGTGGTCTGACCACATCGTCTCTACCGTGTGGTCTGACCACATCGTCTCTACCGTGTGGTCTGACCACATCGTCTCTACCGGGTGGTCAGACCGTGACATGTCTCGTGAATTCTCCGGCCGAAGCTCCAAATAAACCGTCAGTGTTTGCCATCAGAGCTCCAGCTCTCCTCGTGTCTCTGAGTCCTGACTCCATCAGAGCTCCAGCTCTCCTCGTGTCTCTGAGTCCTGACTCCATCAGAGCTCCAGCTCTCCTCGTGTCTCTGAGTCCTGACTCCATCAGAGCTCCAGCTCTCCTCGTGTCTCTGAGTCCTGACTCCATCAGAGCTCCAGCTCTCCTCGTGTCTCTGAGTCCTGACTCCATCAGAGCTCCAGCTCTCCTCGTGTCTCTGAGTCCTGACTCCATCAGAGCTCCAGCTCTCCTCGTGTCTCTGAGTCCTGACTCCATCAGAGCTCCAGCTCTCCTCGTGTCCTCTGAGTCCTGACTCCATCAGAGCTCCAGCTCTCCTCGTGTCTCTGAGTCCTGACTCCATCAGAGCTCCAGCTCTCCTCGTGTCTCTCTGAGTCCTGACTCCATCAGAGCTCCAGCTCTCCTCGTGTCTCTGAGTCCTGACTCCATCAGAGCTCCAGCTCTCCTCGTGTCCCTGAGTCCTGACTCCATCAGAGCTCCAGCTCTCCTCGTGTCTCTGAGTCCTGACTCCATCAGAGCTCCAGCTCTCCTCGAGTCTTTGAGTCCTGACTCCATCAGAGCTCCAGCTCTCCTCGTGTCTCTGAGTCCTGACTCCATCAGAGCTCCAGCTCTCCTCGAGTCTCTTGAGTCCTGACTCCATCAGAGCTCCAGCTCTCCTCGTGTTTCTGAGTCCTGACTCCATCAGAGCTCCAGCTCTCCTCGAGTCTCTGAGTCCTGACTCCATCAGAGCTCCAGCTCTCCTCGTGTCTCTGAGTCCTGACTCCATCAGAGCTCCAGCTCTCCTCGTGTCTCTGAGTCCTGACTCCATCAGAGCTCCAGCTCTCCTCGTGTCTCTGAGTCCTGACTCCATCAGAGCTCCAGCTCTCCTCGTGTCCCTGAGTCCTGACTCTATCAGAGCTCCAGCTCTCCTCGTGTCTCTCTGAGTCCTGACTCCATCAGAGCTCCAGCTCTCCTCGAGTCTTTGAGTCCTGACTCCATCAGAGCTCCAGCTCTCCTCGTGTCTCTGAGTCCTGACTCCATCAGAGCTCCAGCTCTCCTCGAGTCTTTGAGTCCTGACTCCATCAGAGCTCCAGCTCTCCTCGTGTTTCTGAGTCCTGACTCCATCAGAGCTCCAGCTCTCCTCGAGTCTTTGAGTCCTGACTCCATCAGAGCTCCAGCTCTCCTCGTGTCTCTGAGTCCTGACTCCATCAGAGCTCCAGCTCTCCTCGTGTCTCTGAGTCCTGACTCCATCAGAGCTCCAGCTCTCCTCGTGTCTCTCTGAGTCCTGACTCCATCAGAGCTCCAGCTCTCCTCGTGTCTCTGAGTCCTGACTCCATCAGAGCTCCAGCTCTCCTCGTGTCTCTCTGAGTCCTGACTCCATCAGAGCTCCAGCTCTCAGCCCGCCTGCTGATGAACCTGTGTGTGTTTCAGTATCAGTTACCTCGTCACTCACCTGCATCTTGAGGAGGGTTTCGGTCAGGTGATCTTCGTCCTCTTCGTCCTCTTCATCCTCCATAGGGCAGATTAAACACTTAATCAGCTGATCAGCGTAAACCAATTGGCAGCACGAGAAAAACCAAAAGCAGGCATCAGGAAACATCAGACCTGCAGCGTCAGTCGGAGCTCCTCTGCATCCAGCAGGCACGGACACGGGTCAGATGAGAGGACATCATGCCTCTAGGGGGGTCCGGGGGCATGCTCAAGCACCTTCACGTCCTCTCTTCACCTCCTTCACCGTCTCAGAGCCGCAGAAAGCACCTTCACGTCCTCTCTTCACCTCCTTCACCGTCTCAGAGCCGCAGAAAGCACCTTCACGTCCTCTCTTCACCTCCTTCACCGTCTCAGAGCCGCAGAAAGCACCTTCACGTCCTCTCTTCACCTCCTTCACCATCTCAGAGGTCATGGAGAGCAAAGACAAAAGAACCTCTGAACCCTTTCACCTCATGCTTTGCAATGTCTATCCCAAAAACCTGCAGACATGTCACACACACACACACACACACACACACACACACACACACACACACACACACACACACACACACACACACGTCATGGTGTGTGTAACAGCTGTGGAACTGTGTGCGCTCCTGCAGGATTACTGAGGAGCGTCTCCAGGAGGAAATCCACCAAGTGTGCGGGATCCCTTCTGAGACGCGTCCTAACTTTCAAGTGTGAAAGGAGATGAGATGAACCTTTGTTAATCCAGTCGTACGAAGCAGCAACCGGTACGCGTGAACAAACAGGACAGCAGAGATTCACACAGATCAACATCTAAAATAAATAACATAAAATCAAGGAAATAATAATGATGATGATATAAGAGTATGAAAATACACATTTGGTTTCTCCAAGGCATAAAGTGAAGGGGACAAGTGAAGGGGACAAGTGAAAGGGACAAGTGAAGGGGACAAGTGAAGGGGACAAGTGAAGGGGACAAGTGAAGGGGACAAGTGAAAGGGACAAGTGAAGGGGACAAGTGAAAGGGACAAGTGAAGGGGACAAGTGAAGGGGACAAGTGAAGGGGACAAGTGAAGGGGACAAGTGAAAGGGACAAGTGAACATGGGTTGTGGAAACGGTGTATATTTACGACCAGCGATTTCATTTGATTTCTTCATATTTAACCCCTTGCTGTGCGGCCCGACGGCCCGGGGCGCAGAGGACGGGCCGAGGCGCGGAGGACGGGCCGGGGCGCGGAGGACGGGCCGGGGCGCAGAGGACGGGCCGGGGCGCGGAGGACGGGCCGGGGCGCAGAGGACGGGCCGGGGCGCAGAGGACGGGTCGGGGCGCAGAGGACGGGCCGGGGCGCAGAGGATCGTCAGAGATCACGTTATTACAGCTGGAGCTCAGACGATGGTACGCTTCTTTTTAAAGTGAACGATGCCAACCTGGGACGAATCGAAGTAGAAGCGATCGGGCGGTGGATCGGAGGAGAGTCTGCACAGAAACACAAAGGAAACGAGAGAATTCCTCAAGCTGATGAGAGGAGACGAAGATCCAGACTGTCTGCAGCTACACACACACACACACACAGACACACAGACACACACACACACACACACACACACACACACACACACACACACGTCATGGTGTGTGTAACAGCTGTGGAACTGTGTGCGCTCCTGCAGGATTACTGAGGAGCGTCTCCAGGAGGAAATCCACCAAGTGTGCGGGATCCCTTCTGAGACGCGTCCTAACTTTCAAGTGTGAAAGGAGATGAGATGAACCTTTGTTAATCCAGTCGTACGAAGCAGCAACCGGTACGCGTGAACAAACAGGACAGCAGAGATTCACACAGATCAACATCTAAAATAAATAACATAAAATCAAGGAAATAATAATGATGATGATATAAGAGTATGAAAATACACATTTGGTTTCTCCAAGGCATAAAGTGAAGGGGACAAGTGAAGGGGACAAGTGAAAGGGACAAGTGAAGGGGACAAGTGAAGGGGACAAGTGAAGGGGACAAGTGAAGGGGACAAGTGAAAGGGACAAGTGAAGGGGACAAGTGAAAGGGACAAGTGAAGGGGACAAGTGAAGGGGACAAGTGAAGGGGACAAGTGAAGGGGACAAGTGAAAGGGACAAGTGAACATGGGTTGTGGAAACGGTGTATATTTACGACCAGCGATTTCATTTGATTTCTTCATATTTAACCCCTTGCTGTGCGGCCCGACGGCCCGGGGCGCAGAGGACGGGCCGAGGCGCGGAGGACGGGCCGGGGCGCGGAGGACGGGCCGGGGCGCAGAGGACGGGCCGGGGCGCGGAGGACGGGCCGGGGCGCAGAGGACGGGCCGGGGCGCAGAGGACGGGCCGGGGCGCAGAGGACGGGTCGGGGCGCAGAGGACGGGCCGGGGCGCAGAGGATCGTCAGAGATCACGTTATTACAGCTGGAGCTCAGACGATGGTACGCTTCTTTTTAAAGTGAACGATGCCAACCTGGGACGAATCGAAGTAGAAGCGATCGGGCGGTGGATCGGAGGAGAGTCTGCACAGAAACACAAAGGAAACGAGAGAATTCCTCAAGCTGATGAGAGGAGACGAAGATCCAGACTGTCTGCAGCTACACACACACACACACACACACACAGAGACACACACAGACACACACACAGAGACACACACACAGAGACACACACAGACACACACACAGAGACACACACACACACACAGACACAGAGACACACAGACACACACACAGAGACACACACACACACACAGACACAGAGACACACAGACACACACACAGAGACACACACACACACACAGACACACACAGATACACACACACACACACAGACACAGAGACACACAGACACACACAGAGACACACACACACACACAGAGACACACACACAGACACACACAGACACACATACCGAACACAGACACACACACACAGAGACACACACAGAGACACACACACACACACCACACACACACACACCACACACACACACACAGAGACACACACACACACACACACACACACACACACACAGAGACACACACACACACACACACACAGACACACAGACACAGACACACCCACACACAGACACACAGAGACACACACACACACACACACACACAGACACACACACACAGACACACACACACACAGAGACACACACACACACACACACACAGACACACACACACAGACACACACACACACACACACACAGAGACACACACACACACACACACACACAGACACACAGACACACACACACACACACTCGTCTTACTATGTGTCCTCGCTCCGAGTCATGTGCTCCTTGAAAACAACACACCATGCAGACGGAGTTATTCTGGAGCTGCAGCCACAGAGAAGGAGATCAAAGACACACACACACACACACACACACACACACGTTGAGTACCAGATGGACCCCCCCCTCATTGTCTCACTGTAGAGATAAGCTGAGATTTCTACTCACGCAGCCTCTGAACTCGACCTCTGCACCAATTCATCAAAGACATACAAACCCCTTCTGTTTGCTCTTTAATTCTCTCCGTTGACCTGCTCACATTATTTACTTTAATATCTGTTTTAATTAGGTGAGGGGGGGGGAGGGGAGGAGAGGGAGAGGAGGAGGAGCGGAGGGAGGAGGAGGAGGAGAACAGGAGAGGAGGAGAGGAGGAGAGGAGGAGGAGGAGGAGGAGGGAGGAGGAGGGAAGAGGAGGGGGGGAGGAGAGGAGAGGAGGAGCGGAGAGAGAGGAGGGGGAGGGAGGGGGGGGGGAGAGGAGGAGGAGAACAGGAGAGGAGGAGGAGGGGGGGAGGAGAGGAGGAGAACAGGAGAGGAGGAGAGGAGGGGGGAGGAAGAGGAGGAGGAAGAGGGGGGGAGGAGGAGAGGAGGGGGGGAGGAGAAGGAAGAGGGGGGGGAGGAGGAGAGGAGGAGGAGGAGGAGAGGAGGGGGGGAGGGAGGAGAGGAGGAGGAGGAGGAGGAGAGGAGGAGAGGAGGGGGAGGAGGAGAGGAGAAGCGGAGGGAGGGAGAAGGAGGAGGAGGGAGGAGGAGGGGAGGGAGGAGAGGAGGAGGGAGGAGGGGAGTGAGGAGGAGGAGGTCAGGGAGGGAGGAGGAGGTCGTGTAATATTGTGTGATTTCTGCACATTTTGGGGATTTTTTTCATGAGTTTCTCCGCCTATAAATGTGAGTCGGTCCAGGTACCCGCTGGAAATGTGTGTGTGAGTTTATATCAAAGTGTGTGTGAGTTTATTCAAAGTGTGTGTGAGTTTATCAAAGTGGTGTGAGTTTATTCAAAGTGTGTGTGAGTTTATATCAAAGTGTGTGAGTTTATATCAAAGTGTGTGTGAGTTTATCAAAGTGTGTGTGAGTTTATATCAAAGTGTGTGTGAGTTTATGTCAAAGTGTGTGTGAGTTTATATCAAAGTGTGTGTGAGTTTATTCAAAGTGTGTGTGAGTTTATATCAAAGTGTGTGTGAGTTTATATCAAAGTGTGTGTGAGTTTATATCAAAGTGTGTGTGAGTTTATATCAAAGTGTGTGTGAGTTTATATCAAAGTGTGTGTGAGTTTATATCAAAGTGTGTGTGAGTTTATATCAAAGTGTGTGTGAGTTTATATCAAAGTGTGTGTGAGTTTATATTCAAAGTGTGTGTGAGTTTATATCAAAGTGTGTGTGAGTTTATGTCAAAGTGTGTGTGAGTTTATATCAAAGTGTGTGTGAGTTTATATCAAAGTGTGTGTGAGTTTATATCAAAGTGTGTGTGAGTTTATGTCAAAGTGTGTGTGAGTTTATATCAAGTGTGTGTGAGTTTATATCAAAGTGTGTGTGAGTTTATGTCAAAGTGTGTGTGAGTTTATATCAAAGTGTGTGTGAGTTTATGTCAAAGTGTGTGTGAGTTTATATCAAAGTGTGTGTGAGTTTATATCAAAGTGTGTGTGAGTTTATATCAAAGTGTGTGTGAGTTTATATCAAAGTGTGTGTGAGTTTATATCAAAGTGTGTGTGAGTTTATATCAAAGTGTGTGTGAGTTTATATCAAAGTGTGTGTGAGTTTATATCAAAGTGTGTGTGAGTTTATGTCAAAGTGTGTGTGAGTTTATATCAAAGTGTGTGTGAGTTTATATTCAAAGTGTGTGTGAGTTTATATCAAAGTGTGTGTGAGTTTATATCA
>CM070499.1:1339797-1377477 GCA_036324585.1 Champsocephalus esox
AGATGCTAAAAGGCTACAAGAGATGCTAAAAGACTACAAGAGATGCTAAAAGGCTACAAGAGATGCTAAAAGACTACAAGAGATGCTAAAAGGCTACAAGAGATGCTAAAAGACTACAAGAGATGCTAAAAGGCCACATGAGATGCTAAAAGGCTAAAAGAGATGCTAAAAGACTACAAGAGATGCTAAAAGGCTACAAGAGATGCTAAAGACTACAAGAGAAGCTAAAAGGCTCCAAGAGATGCTAAAATGCTACATGAGATGCTAAAAGGCTAAAAGAGATGCTAAAAGACTACAAGAGATGCTAAAAGACTACAAGAGATGCTAAAAAGCTACAAGAGACGCTAAAACGACTACAAGAGATGCTAAAAGGCTACAAGAGATGCTAAAAGGCTACAAGAGATGCTAAAAGACTACAAGAGATGCTAAAAGGCTACAAGAGATGCTAAAAGACTACAAGAGATGCTAAAAGGCTACAAGAGATGCTAAAAGGCTACAAGAGATGCTAAAAGACTACAAGAGATGCTAAAAGACTACAAAACGATTCTAGAAGACTACAAGAGATGCTAAAAGACTACAAGAGATGCTAAAAGACTACAAGAGATGCTAAAAGACTACAAAACGATTCAAAAAGACTACAAGAGATGCTAAAAGACTACAAGAGATGCTAAAAGACTACAAGAGATGCTAAAAGACTACAAAACGATTCAAAAAGACTACAAGAGATGCTAAAAGGCTACAAGAGATGCTAAAAGACTACAAGAGATGCTAAAAGACTACAAGAGATGCGAAAAGACTACAAGAGATGCTAAAAGGCTACAAAGAGATGCGAAAAGACTACAAGAGATGCTAAAAGGCTACAAGAGATAATAAAAGACTACAAGAGATGCTAAAAGACTACAAGAGATGCTAAAAGACTACAAAACGATACAAAAAGACTACAAGAGATGCTAAAAGGCTACAAGAGATGCTAAAAGAGATGCTAAAAGACTACAAGAGATGCTAAAAGGCTACAAGAGATGCTAAAAGGCTACAAGAGATGCTAAAAGGCTACAAGAGAACATAAAAGGCTACAAGAGAACATAAAAGGCAACAAGAGATAATAAAAGGCTACAAGAGATGCTAAAAGGCTACAAGAGATGCTAAAAGGCTACAAGAGATGCTAAAAGGCTACAAGAAATGCTAAAAGACTACAAGAGATGCTAAAAGACTACAAAACGATGCTAAAAGGCTACAAGAGATGCTAAAAGGCTACAAGAGATGCTAAAAGACTACAAGAGAACTAAAAGGCTACAAGAAATGCTAAAAGACTACAAGAGATCATAAAAGACTACAAGAGATGCTAAAAGACTACATAACGATACAAAAAGACTACAAGAGATAATAAAAGACTACAAGATATGCTAAAAGACTACAAGAGATGCTAAAAGACTACAAGAGATGCTAAAAGACTACAAGAGATGCTAAAAGACTACAAGAGATGCTAAAAGGCTACAAGAGATTCTAAAAGACTGCAAAACAATACAAAAAGACTACAAGAGATGCTAAAAGGCTACAAGAGATGCTAAAAGGCTACAAGAGAACATAAAAGGCTACAAGAAATGCTAAAAGACTACAAGAGATGCTAAAAGACTACAAACGATACAAAAAGACTACAAGAGATGCTAAAAGACTACAAAACGATACAAAAAGACTACAAGAGATGCTAAAAGACTACAAGAGATGCTAAAAGACTACAAGAGATGCTAAAAGGCTACAAGAGATGCTAAAAGACTACAAAACGATGCTAAAAGGCTACAAGAGATGCTAAAAGGCTACAAGAGATGCTAAAAGACTACAAGAGAACATAAAAGGCTACAAGAAATGCTAAAAGACTACAAGAGATCATAAAAGACTACAAGAGATGCTAAAAGACTACAAGAGATACTAAAAGACTACAAGAGATGCTAAAAGACTACAAGAGATGCTAAAAGACTACAAAACGATACTAAAAGACTACAAGAGATGCTAAAAGGCTACAAGAGATGCTAAAAGACTACAAGAGATGCTAAAAGGCTACAAGAGATGCTAAAAGACTACAAGAGATGCTAAAAGACTACAAGAGATGCTAAAAGACTACAAGAGATGCTAAAAGGCTACAAGAGATGCTAAAAGGCTACAAGAGATGCTAAAAGACTACAAGAGATGCTAAAAGGCTACAAGAGATGCTAAAAGACTACAAGAGATGCTAAAAGGCTACAAGAGATGCTAAAAGACTACAAGAGATGCTAAAAGGCTACAAGAGATGCTAAAAGACTACAAGAGATGCTAAAAGGCTACAAGAGATGCTAAAAGGCTACAAGAGATGCTAAAAGACTACAAGAGATGCTAAAAGGCTACAAGAGATGCTAAAAGACTACAAGAGATGCTAAAAGGCTACAAGAGATGCTAAAATGCTACAAGAGATGCTAAAAGGCTACAAGAGATGCTAAAAGACTACAAGAGATGCTAAAAGACTACAAGAGATGCTAAAAGCTACAAGAGATGCTAAAAGACTACAAGAGATGCTAAAAGCTACAAGAGATGCTAAAAGGCTACAAGAGATGCTAAAAGACTACAAGAGATGCTAAAAGGCTACAAGAGATGCTAAAAGGCTACAAGAGATGCTAAAAGACTACAAGAGATGCTAAAAGGCTACAAGAGATGCTAAAAGACTACAAGAGATGCTAAAAGGCTACAAGAGATGCTAAAAGACTACAAGAGATGCTAAAAGGCACATGAGATGCTAAAAGAGATGCTAAAAGACTACAAGAGATGCTAAAAGGCTACAAGAGATGCTAAAAGACTACAAGAGATGCTAAAAGGCTCCAAGAGATGCTAAAAGCTACATGAGATGCTAAAAGGCTACAAGAGATGCTAAAAGACTACAAGAGATGCTAAAAGACTACAAGAGATGCTAAAAAGCTACAAGAGATGCTAAAAGACTACAAGAGATGCTAAAAGGCTACAAGAGATGCTAAAAGACTACAAGAGATGCTAAAAGACTACAAGAGATGCTAAAAGACTACAAGAGATGCTAAAAGACTACAAGAGTGCTAAAAGGCTACAAGAGATGCTAAAAGACTACAAGAGATGCTAAAAGGCTACAAGAGATGCTAAAAGACTACAAGAGATGCTAAAAGACTACAAGAGATGCTAAAAGACTACAAGAGATGCTAAAAGGCTACAAGAGATGCTAAAAGACTACATGAGATGCTAAAAGACTACAAAACGATTCTAGAAGACTACAAGAGATGCTAAAAGACTACAAGAGATGCTAAAAGACTACAAAACGATTCAAAAAGACTACAAGAGATGCTAAAAGACTACAAGAGATGCTAAAAGACTACAAGAGATGCTAAAAGACTACAAAACGATTCAAAAAGACTACAAGAGATGCTAAAAGGCTACAAGAGATGCTAAAAGACTACAAGAGATGCTAAAAGACTACAAGAGATGCTAAAAGGCTACAAGAGAACATAAAAGGCTACAAGAGATGCTAAAAAACTACAAGAGGTGCTAAAAGGCTACAAGAGAACATAAAAGGCTACAAGAGATGCTAAAAGGCTACAAGAGATAATAAAAGACTACAAGAGATGCTAAAAGACTACAAGAGATGCTAAAAGACTACAAAACGATACAAAAAGACTACAAGAGATGCTAAAAGGCTACAAGAGATGCTAAAAGAGATGCTAAAAGACTACAAGAGATGCTAAAAGGCTACAAGAGATGCTAAAAGGCTACAAGAGATGCTAAAAGGCTACAAGAGAACATAAAAGGCTACAAGAGAACATAAAAGGCAACAAGAGATAATAAAAGGCTACAAGAGATGCTAAAAGGCTACAAGAGATGCTAAAAGGCTACAAGAGATGCTAAAAGGCTACAAGAGATGCTAAAAGGCTACAAGAAATGCTAAAAGACTACAAGAGATGCTAAAAGACTACAAGAGATGCTAAAAGACTACAAGAGATGCTAAAAGGCTACAAGAGATGCTAAAAGGCTACAAGAGGTGCTAAAAGGCTACAAGAGAACATAAAAGGCTTCAAGAAATGCTAAAAGACTACAAGAGATCATAAAAGACTACAAGAGATGCTAAAAGACTACAAAACGATACAAAAAGACTACAAGAGATGCTAAAAGGCTACAAGAGATGCTAAAAGACTACAAGAGATGCTAAAAGACTACAAGAGATGCTAAAAGACTACAAAACGATTCAAAAAGACTACAAGAGATGCTAAACGACAACAAGAGATGCTAAAAGACTACAAAACGATGCTAAAAGGCTAAAGGAGATGCGAAAAGACTACAAGAGATGCTAAAAGACTACAAGAGATGCTAAAAGGCTACATGAGATGCTAAAAGACTACAAAAGATGCTAAAAGGCTACATGAGATGCTAAAAGATTACAAGAGATGCTAAAAGGCTACATGAGATGCTAAAAGGCTACAAGAGATGCTAAAAGATTACAAGAGATGCTAAAAGGCTACAAGAGATGCTAAAAGGCTACATGAGATGCTAAAAGACTACAAAAGATGCTAAAAGGCTACATGAGATGCTAAAAGACTACAAGATATGCTAAAAGACTACAAGAGATGCTAAAAGACTACATGAGATGCTAAAAGACTACAAAAGATGCTAAAAGGCTACAAGAGATGCTAAAAGGCTCCAAGATATGCTAAAAGACTACAAGAGATGCTAAAAGACTACAAGATATGCTAAAAGACTACAAGAGATGCTAAAAGACTACAAAACGATACAAAAAGACAACAAGAGATGCTAAAAGACTACAAGAGATTCTAAAAGACTGCAAAACAATACAAAAAGACTACAATAGATGCTAAAAGACTACAAAACGATTCAAAAAGGCTACAAGAGATGCTAAAAGGCTACAAGAGATGCTAAAAGGCTAAAAGAGATGCTAAAAGACTACAAGATATGCTAAAAGGCTACAAGAGATGCTAAAAGGCTACAAGAGATGCTAAAAGGCTAAAAGAGATGCTAAAAGACTACAAGAGATGCTAAAAGACTACAAGATATGCTAAAAGACTACAAGAGATGCTAAAAGACTACAAGAGATGCTAAAAGGCTACAAAGAGATGCTAAAAGACTACAAGAGTTTCTAAAAGACTACAAAACGATTCAAAAAGGCTACAAGAGATGCTAAAAGGCTACAAGAGATGCTAAAAGGCTAAAAGAGATGCTAAAAGACTACAAGATATGCTAAAAGGCTACAAGAGATGCTAAAAGACTACAAGAGATGCTAAAAGGCTACAAGAGATGCTAAAAGGCTAAAAGAGATGCTAAAAGACTACAAGATATGCTAAAAGGCTACAAGAGAACATAAAAGGCTACAAGAAATGCTAAAAGACTACAAGAGATGTTAAACGACTACAAAACGATGCTAAAAGACTTCAAGAGATGCTAAAAGACTACAAGAGATGCTAAAAGGCTACATGAGATGCTAAAAGACTACAAAAGATGCTAAAAGGCTACATGAGATGCTAAAAGATTACAAGAGATGCTAAAAGGCTACATGAGATGCTAAAAGGCTACAAGAGATGCTAAAAGATTACAAGAGATGCTAAAAGGCTACATGAGATGCTAAAAGGCTACAAGAGATGCTAAAAGGCTACATGAGATGCTAAAAGACTACAAAAGATGCTAAAAGGCTCCAAGATATGCTAAAAGACTACAAGAGATGCTAAAAGACTACAAGATATGCTAAAAGACTACAAGAGATGCTAAAAGACTACAAGAGATGCTAAAAGACTACAAAACAATACAAAAAGACTACAAGAGATGCTAAAAGGCTACAAGAGATGCTAAACGACAACAAGAGATGCTAAACGACAACAAGAGATGCTAAAAGACTACAAGAGATGCTAAAAGACTACAAAACGATACAAAAAGACTACAAAACGATGCTAAAAGGCTAAATGAGATGTGAAAAGACTACAAGAGATGCTAAAAGACTACAAGAGATGCTAAAAGGCTACATGAGATGCTAAAAGACTACAAAAGATGCTAAAAGGCTACATGAGATGCTAAAAGATTACAAGAGATGCTAAAAGGCTACATGAGATGCTAAAAGGCTACAAGAGATGCTAAAAGATTACAAGAGATGCTAAAAGGCTACATGAGATGCTAAAAGGCTACAAGAGATGCTAAAAGGCTACATGAGATGCTAAAAGACTACAAGAGATGCTAAAAGGCTACATCAGATGCTAAAATGCTACAAGAGATGCTAAAAGACTACAAACTAATACAAAAAGACTACAAGAGATGCTAAAACGACTACAAGAGATGCTAAAAGACTACAAGAGATGCTAAAAGACTACAAGAGATGCTAAAAGGCTACAATAGATGATAAAAGACTACAAGAGATTCTAAAAGGCTACATGAGATGCTAAAAGACTACAAGAGAACATAAAAGGCTACAAGAGATGCTAAAATGCTACAATAAATGATAAAAGACTACAAGAGATGCTAAAAGACTACAAGAGATACTAAAAGACTAAAAGAGATGCTAAAAGACTACAAAACAATACAAAAAGACTACAAGAGATGCTAAAAGGCTAAAAGAGATGCTAAAAGACGACAAGAGATGCTAAAAGACTACAAGAGATGCTAAAAGACTACAAGAGATGCTAAAAGGCTACAAGAGATGCTAAAAGACTACAATATATGCTAAAAGACTACAAGAGATGCTAAAAGGCTACAATAGATGCTAAAAGGCTACAAGAGATGCTAAAAGACTACAAGAGATGCTACAAGAGATGCTAAAAGGCTACAATATATGCTAAAAGGCTACAAGAGATGCTAAAAGGCTACAAGAGATGCTGAAAGACTACATATATGCTAAAAGACTACAAGAGATGCTAAAAGGCTACAAGAGATGCTAAAAGGCTAAAAGAGATGCTAAAAGGCTACAATATATGCTAAAAGGCTACAATAGATGCTAAAAGGCTACAAGAGATGCTAAAAGACTACAAGAGATGCTAAAGACTACAAGAGATGCTAAAAGACTACAAGAGATGCTAAAAGGCTACAAGAGATTCAAAAGACAACAAGAGATGCTAAAAGACTACAAGAGATGCTAAAAGACTACAAGAGATGCTAAAAGGCTACAAGAGATGCTAAAAGACTACAAGAGATGTTAAAAGGCTACAAGATATGCTAAAAGGCTAAAAGAGATGCTAAAAGACTACAAGAGATGCTACAAGACTACAAGAGATTCTAAAAGACTACAAGAGATGCTACAAAGACTACAAGAGATTCTAAAAGACTACAAGAGATGCTAAAAGACTACAAGAGATGCTAAAAGACTACAAGAGATGCTAAAAGACTACAAGATATGCTAAAAGACTACAAGAGATGCTAAAAGACTACAAGAGATGCTAAAAGGCTAAAAGAGATGCTAAAAGACTACAAGAGTTTCTAAAAGACTACAAAACGATTCAAAAAGGCTACAAGAGATGCTAAAAGGCTACAAGAGATGCTAAAAGGCTAAAAGAGATGCTAAAAGACTACAAGATATGCTAAAAGGCTACAAGAGATGCTAAAAGACTACAAGAGATGCTAAAAGGCTACAAGAGATGCTAAAAGGCTAAAAGAGATGCTAAAAGACTACAAGATATGCTAAAAGGCTACAAGAGAACATAAAAGGCTACAAGAAATGCTAAAAGACTACAAGAGATGTTAAACGACTACAAAACGATGCTAAAAGACTTCAAGAGATGCTAAAAGACTACAAGAGATGCTAAAAGGCTACATGAGATGCTAAAAGACTACAAAGATGCTAAAAGGCTACATGAGATGCTAAAAGATTACAAGAGATGCTAAAAGATTACAAGAGATGCTAAAAGGCTACATGAGATGCTAAAAGGCTACAAGAGATGCTAAAAGGCTACATGAGATGCTAAAAGACTACAAAAGATGCTAAAAGGCTCCAAGATATGCTAAAAGACTACAAGAGATGCTAAAAGACTACAAGATATGCTAAAAGACTACAAGAGATGCTAAAAGACTACAAGAGATGCTAAAAGACTACAAAACAATACAAAAAGACTACAAGAGATGCTAAAAGGCTACAAGAGATGCTAAACGACAACAAGAGATGCTAAACGACAACAAGAGATGCTAAAAGACTACAAGAGATGCTAAAAGACTACAAAGATACAAAAGACTACAAAACGATGCTAAAAGGCTAAATGAGATGCGAAAAGACTACAAGAGATGCTAAAAGACTACAAGAGATGCTAAAAGGCTACATGAGATGCTAAAAGACTACAAAAGATGCTAAAAGGCTACATGAGATGCTAACAGATTACAAGAGATGCTAAAAGGCTACATGAGATGCTAAAAGGCTACAAGAGATGCTAAAAGATTACAAGAGATGCTAAAAGGCTACATGAGATGCTAAAAGGCTACAAGAGATGCTAAAAGGCTACATGAGATGCTAAAAGACTACAAGAGATGCTAAAAGGCTACATCAGATGCTAAAATGCTACAAGAGATGCTAAAAGACTACAAACTAATACAAAAAGACTACAAGAGATGCTAAACGACTACAAGAGATGCTAAAAGACTACAAGAGATGCTAAAAGACTACAAGAGATGCTAAAAGGCTACAATAGATGATAAAAGACTACAAGAGATTCTAAAAGGCTACAAGAGATGCTAAAAGACTACAAGAGAACATAAAAGGCTACAAGAGATGCTAAAATGCTACAATAAATGATAAAAGACTACAAGAGATGCTAAAAGACTACAAGAGATACTAAAAGACTAAAAGAGATGCTAAAAGACTACAAAACAATACAAAAAGACTACAAGAGATGCTAAAAGGCTAAAAGAGATGCTAAAAGACGACAAGAGATGCTAAAAGACTACAAGAGATGCTAAAAGACTACAAGAGATGCTAAAAGGCTACAAGAGATGCTAAAAGACTACAATATATGCTAAAAGACTACAAGAGATGCTAAAAGGCTACAATATATGCTAAAAGGCTACAAGAGATGCTAAAAGACTACAAGAGATGCTACAAGAGATGCTAAAAGGCTACAATATATGCTAAAAGGCTACAAGAGATGCTAAAAGGCTACAAGAGATGCTGAAAGACTACACTATATGCTAAAAGACTACAAGAGATGCTAAAAGGCTACAAGAGATGCTAAAAGGCTAAAAGAGATGCTAAAAGGCTACAATATATGCTAAAAGGCTACAATATATGCTAAAAGGCTACAAGAGATGCTAAAAGACTACAAGAGATGCTAAAGACTACAAGAGATGCTAAAAGACTACAATAGATGCTAAAAGGCTACAAGAGATTCAAAAGACAACAAGAGATGCTAAAAGACTACAAGAGATGCTAAAAGACTACAAGAGATGCTAAAAGGCTACAAGAGATGTTAAAAGGCTACAATATATGCTAAAAGGCTAAAAGAGATGCTAAAAGACTACAAGAGATGCTACAAGACTACAAGAGATTCTAAAAGACTACAAGAGATGCTAAAAGACTACAAGAGATGTTAAAAGGCTACAATATATGCTAAAAGGCTAAAAGAGATGCTAAAAGACTACAAGAGATGCTACAAGACTACAAGAGATTCTAAAAGACTACAAGAGATGCTACAAGACTACAAGAGATTCTAAAAGACTACAAGAGATGCTAAAAGACTACAAGAGATGCTACAAGACTACAAGAGATCTAAAAGACTACAAGAGATGCTAAAAGACTACAAGAGATGCTAAAAGACTACAAGAGATGCTAAACGACGACAAGAGATGCTAAAAGACAACAAAATGATGCTAAAAGGCTACAAGAGATGCTAAATTACTACAAGAGATGCTAAAAGGCTACAAGAGATGCTAAAAGACTACAAGAGATGCTAAAAGACTACAAGAGATGCTAAAAGGCTACAAGAGATGCTAAAAGGCTACAAGAGATGCTAAAAGGCTACAAGAGATGCTAAAAGACTACAACATGATACAAAAAGACTACAAAACTATGTTGGTAAGTTATTAGGAGTTATTATGGGACATTAGTGAATAATAGCACACCCTTTAAAGCACCAAAAGTCACACAATTACACAAAATAACGTACAAATAGTCTGGTAGTCTGGTGGCTTGGAAAACACTTGAAACACTACGACAGCGAGGAGAAGAGGTGTAAATAAAGTGTACAAATACACAGATATTGATGTATTTGGGGTCTTTGAGGTCCACAGCTCTGTTCTGCAGCTGCAGGAGGATTCTCAGCAAACAGAGTTCCTCTATCTGCTGTATCTCTGAGTTTCAGGGCCGTGTGCAGAGCTGCAGGTGTTCGAGGGTCAGAGGCTGATATCAGGATCTGGAGTTTAGGGGATTTTGTTCACTCTCTGAGGGTCAAAGTGATATCCTAATCTGAGGGACGGGTCATTGTTTCAAAAGCTGTGAACAGGTGTGAAGAGGATCGGTCACACGGGGTACAATGTGCAGAAATGCACAGTAAAACGGAAATTATAAATGTCGTTATTGGGCTTTTTGGGTGTTTTTGATATGCATTTATTTTTATTTTAAGGTAGTTAATTAAAACATTTGGGGTATTTGACTTCAGTATTTACACTTTGTGCATTTATTCTGCAAAAAATGGTTGCTCGGCAGATTTGAATTATGAATACAGAACAGATTTAATTAGAGTTTATAAGTGAATGAGAATGAGCTCCACTCTAACGCATCAACCATTTATTTCACATATATTTAATTCTGCATGATTTAGCTTTTATATTTCTTTAATTGCAGGACGTTTGAACCACTTGTACTCCCAGTTGCAGGACATCTGTATGAGTGGTGGTCTTTAAAGGCTTAGTTTGATGTTCTTACTTTGTGGGGTAAAATATAACTGAATAATGGAGTTAAATGAATGTAAAGGTGGTGCCTCCACCTTTCCTGTCCGCATCCCAACCGGAGATAAGCTCAACCTTATCCTACTCAAAATCAATAAACTGATCATTTCGTGATGCTCAGAGTCTTTGGGGTTCTCCCTCTGGGGACATTCAGTGGGTTTTCATGAGAGGTTTATTTTTATATCTGTACCGCAGGTGAGAAGCGTCCTGAAATCAGCAGGAAGTTGAGCGGCCGGAGAGGAGATGATCAGAGGTCTGAGATACACCGGCTTCAAAGAGAGAGAGAGTGTGTGTGTGTGTGTGTGTGTGGTGTGTGTGTGTGTGTGTGTGGTGTGTGTGTGTGTGTGTGTGTGTGTGTGTGTGTGAGAGAGAGAGTGAGATGGTGATTCATCAGCGGGCGGCGTGGGAACAGAGGGAAAAGATGAGGGGAAACACACAAAGGGAACCTATACTGACCTTTACACACACACACACACACACACACACACACCTAGAGAGCCATTGATAAATAGAGACAGACGTCAGCAGTGAGACTCTGGCATCTGTAACCTTAGGGATACTTTAGAGGAAATAACATTAAAACGATAAAGGCACTTGTAAATAACGTTTTGTGCGACGTTTCAATCATGTTTGGTGATTTTAAATCTTTACTTAATTTTACATTTTATTATTTTAACTCGATAAGCTGTCAGTAATGTGTTTTTTATGAAAGTGAAAAATGTATTATTATTATTATTAAAAACACACTAAATGTATTTTGATTTAAACTGAATATTTTCCCCTTTATTAAGTTATTAATTAAGTGCCTGTAAAATATTTTGTATTATTTAGAATTAATACGTGTTCTTTTGATGTATTTGTATTTATCTTTTAAGATATTAGTTTGTGTTTCCGTCTAAATGTCCTTTCAGCTCAATAACTGTCTGAGAGTGCAGGTACTTATATTAAATTAAATATACTTTATATGTAACTCAAATCTCAAGATGCATCGATTCCCATGTCCTCTCTGCAATATCAGATGGTCCCGTTCTTGCATGTATGATGTCATTTAGACGATAAAAGGGTCGGGGAGGGGGTCACCAAAATCCCGAAGACCTAAATGTGAAACTGGACCGAAGTCTTCGGACTGACAACCCAAAGGAAAAGGTCGAAAAATGTCAAATTTAGTTTTTTGGGGGATATTTGTGTGTCTCTTAAAGTCAGGAATGTGTGTCCTCGGCCTCATTTCCTCGCTCAGGTGCGTCTCTGTCGGCTTTAATGAAACTGAGGATGGATGTTTGGGGGGTTCAGAGGAAATGCCTTGATCCGAGAGGCCTGCAATGCATTATGGGACGCGGCTCGGACACATCTGGAGCGGACAGATGTGAGACGATTTATTGGAGACATTTCTCAGATTCCTTTCCTGCAGGAACGCAGACAGATAAACGACTTTCACAAAAGACGACTTATCCACCAACGTCTCATTCCCATGTCTCGCTGGAGTACAAATACTTCGTTACTGTACTCAAGTACATGTTTCTGGAATCAGTACTTTACTCCACTACTTATTTTTCTGACCACTTTGTACTTTCTACTTCTCTACATGTTGAACTCAAATACCTGTACTTTCTACTTCTTACATGTTGAACTCAAATACCTGTACTTTCTACTTCTTACATGTTGAACTCAAATACCTGTACTTTCTACTTCTTACATGTTGAACTCAAATACCTGTACTTTCTACTTCTACATGTTGAACTCAAATACCTGTACTTTCTACTTCTTACATGTTGAACTCAAATACCTGTACTTTCTACTTCTTACATGTTGAACTCAAATACCTGTACTTTCTACTTCTTACATGTTGAACTCAAATACCTGTACTTTCTACTTCTTACATGTTGAACTCAAATACCTGTACTTTCTACTTCTCACATGTTGAACTCAAATACCTGTACTTTCTACTTCTCTACATGTTGAACTCAAATACCTGTACTTTCTACTTCTCTCATGTTGAACTCAAATACCTGTACTTTCTACTTCTTACATGTTGAACTCAAATACCTGTACTTTCTACTTCTTACATGTTGAACTCAAATACCTGTACTTTCTACTTCTTACATGTTGAACTCAAATACCTGTACTTTCTACTTCTTACATGTTGAACTCAAATACCTGTACTTTCTACTTCTCACATGTTGAACTCAAATACCTGTACTTTCTACTTCTTACATGTTGAACTCAAATACCTGTACTTTCTACTTCTCTCATGTTGAACTCAAATACCTGTACTTTCTACTTCTTACATGTTGAACTCAAATACCTGTACTTTCTACTTCTACATGTTGAACTCAAATACCTGTACTTTCTACTTCTCTCATGATGAACTCAAATACCTGTACTTTCTACTTCTTACATGTTGAACTCAAATACCTGTACTTTCTACTTCTTACATGTTGAACTCAAATACCTGTACTTTCTACTTCTCACATGTTGAACTCAAATACCTGTACTTTCTACTTCTTACATGTTGAACTCAAATACCTGTACTTTCTACTTCTCTCATGTTGAACTCAAATACCTGTACTTTCTACTTCTTACATGTTGAACTCAAATACCTGTACTTTCTACTTCTTACATGTTGAACTCAAATACCTGTACTTTCTACTTCTCTCATGTTGAACTCAAATACCTGTACTTTCTACTTCTCTCATGTTGAACTCAAATACCTGTACTTTCTACTTCTCTACATTTTGAACTCAAATACCTGTACTTTCTACTTCTTACATGTTGAACTCAAATACCTGTACTTTCTACTTCTCTACATGTTGAACTCAAATACCTGTACTTTCTACTTCTTACATGTTGAACTCAAATACCTGTACTTTCTACTTCTCTCATGTTGAACTCAAATACCTGTACTTTCTACTTCTTACATGTTGAACTCAAATACCTGTACTTTCTACTTCTTACATGTTGAACTCAAATACCTGTACTTTCTACTTCTCTCATGTTGAACTCAAATACCTGTACTTTCTACTTCTCTCATGTTTGAACTCAAATACCTGTACTTTCTACTTCTCTCATGTTGAACTCAAATACCTGTACTTTCTACTTCTCTCATGTTGAACTCAAATACCTGTACTTTCTACTTCTTACATGTTGAACACAAATACCTGTACTTTCTACTTCTTACATGTTGAACTCAAATACCTGTACTTTCTACTTCTTACATGTTGAACACAAATACCTGTACTTTCTACTTCTACATGTTGAACTCAAATACCTGTACTTTCTACTTCTCTCATGTTGAACACAAATACCTGTACTTTCTACTTCTCTCATGTTGAACACAAATACCTGTACTTTCTACTTCTCTCATGTTGAACTCAAATACCTGTACTTTCTACTTCTACATGTTGAACTCAAATACCTGTACTTTCTACTTCTACATGTTGAACTCAAATACCTGTACTTTCTACTTCTCTCATGTTGAACTCAAATACCTGTACTTTCTACTTCTCTCATTTTGAACTCAAATACCTGTACTTTCTACTTCTTACATGTTGAACTCAAATACCTGTACTTTCTACTTCTTACATGTTGAACTCAAATACCTGTACTTTCTACTTCTTACATGTTGAACTCAAATACCTGTACTTTCTACTTCTCTCATGTTGAACTCAAATACCTGTACTTTCTACTTCTCTCATGTTTGAACTCAAATACCTGTACTTTCTACTTC
The DNA here is from genome assembly GCA_036324585.1 of Champsocephalus esox. NCBI lineage: Eukaryota > Metazoa > Chordata > Actinopteri > Perciformes > Channichthyidae > Champsocephalus > Champsocephalus esox. The sequence goes on from CM070499.1 coordinate 1,354,427, forward strand.
TCTACATGTTGAACTCAAATACCTGTACTTTCTACTTCTCTACATGTTGAACTCAAATACCTGTACTTTCTACTTCTTACATGTTGAACACAAATACCTGTACTTTCTACTTCTTACATGTTGAACTCAAATACCTGTACTTTCTACTGCTTACATGTTGAACACAAATACCTGTACTTTCTACTTCTTACATGTTGAACTCAAATACCTGTACTTTCTACTTCTCACATGTTGAACACAAATACCTGTACTTTCTACTTCTCTCATGTTGAACTCAAATACCTGTACTTTCTACTTCTCTACATGTTGAACTCAAATACCTGTACTTTCTACTTCTTACATGTTGAACTCAAATACCTGTACTTTCTACTTCTTACATGTTGAACTCAAATACCTGTACTTTCTACTTCTCTACATGTTGAACTCAAATACCTGTACTTTCTACTTCTCTACATGTTGAACTCAAATACCTGTACTTTCTACTTCTTACATGTTGAACTCAAATACCTGTACTTTCTACTTCTCTACATGTTGAACTCAAATACCTGTACTTTCTACTTCTTACATGTTGAACTCAAATACCTGTACTTTCTACTTCTCTACATGTTGAACTCAAATACCTGTACTTTCTACTTCTTACATGTTGAACTCAAATACCTGTACTTTCTACTTCTCTACATGTTGAACTCAAATACCTGTACTTTCTACTTCTTACATGTTGAACTCAAATACCTGTACTTTCTACTTCTCTACATGTTGAACTCAAATACCTGTACTTTCTACTTCTCTACATGTTGAACTCAAATACCTGTACTTTCTACTTCTTACATGTTGAACTCAAATACCTGTACTTTCTACTTCTTACATGTTGAACTCAAATACCTGTACTTTCTACTTCTTACATGTTGAACTCAAATACCTGTACTTTCTACTTCTCTCATGTTGAACTCAAATACCTGTACTTTCTACTTCTTACATGTTGAACTCAAATACCTGTACTTTCTACTTCTTACATGTTGAACTCAAATACCTGTACTTTCTACTTCTCACATGTTGAACTCAAATACCTGTACTTTCTACTTCTCACATTTAACTTGAGTAAAGAAGTTTAGTCAGTACTTCTACTCTAAGGTAACACGATTGTACTTCTACCTGAGTAAAGATGTGGTACTTCTACCTAGTAAAGGATGTGTGTACTCTACTGAGTAAAGAGTGTGTACTTATACTTGATAAAGGATGGTGTCTTACTTGAGTAAAGGATGTGTGTACTTATACCTGAGTAAGGATGTGACTTCACTGAGTAAAGAGTGTTACTTCTACCTGAGTAAAGGATGTGTGTACTTCTACCTGAGTAAAGGATGGTGTACTTCTACCTGAGTAAAGGATGTGTGTACTTCTACCTGAGTAAAGGATGTGTGTACTTCTACCTGAGTAAAGGATGTGTGTACTTCTACTGAGTAAAGGATGTGTGTACTTCTACTGAGTAAAGGATGTGTGTACTTCTACCTGAGTAAAGGATGTGAGTACTTCTACCTGAGTAAAGGATGTGAGTACTTCTACCTGAGTAAAGGATGTGAGTACTTCTACCTGAGTAAAGGATGTGAGTACTTCTACCTGAGTAAAGGATGTGAGTACTTCTACCTGAGTAAAGGATGTGAGTACTTCTACTGAGTAAAGGATGTGAGTACTTCTACCTGAGTAAAGGATGTGTGTACTTCTACCTGAGTAAAGGATGTGAGTACTTCTACCTGAGTAAAGGATGTGAGTACTTCTACCTGAGTACAGGATGTGAGTACTTCTACCTGAGTACAGGATGTGAGTACTTATACTTGAGTAAAGGATGTGTGTACTTCTACTTGAGTAAAGGATGTGTGTACTTATACCTGAGTAAAGGATGTGTGTACTTCTACCTGAGTAAAGGATGTGTGTACTTCTACCTGAGTAAAGGATGTGTGTACTTCTACCTGAGTAAAGGATGTGTGTACTTCTACTGAGTAAAGGATGTGTGTACTTCTACTGAGTAAAGGATGTGTGTACTTCTACTTGAGTAAAGGATGTGTGTACTTCTACTTGAGTAAAGGATGTGTGTACTTCTACCTGAGTAAAGGATGTGTGTACTTCTACCTGAGTAAAGGATGTGAGTACTTCTACCTGAGTAAAGGATGTGTGTACTTCTACCTGAGTAAAGGATGTGAGTACTTCTACCTGAGTAAAGGATGTGTGTACTTCTACCTGAGTAAAGGATGTGAGTACTTCTACCTGAGTAAAGGATGTGTGTACTTCTACCTGAGTAAAGGATGTGTGTACTTCTACCTGAGTAAAGGATGTGTACTTCTACTTGAGTAAAGGATGTGAGTACTTCTACCTGAGTACAGGATGTGAGTACTTCTACCTGAGTAAAGGATGTGAGTACTTCTACCTGAGTAAAGGATGTGTGTACTTCTACTGAGTACAGGATGTGAGTACTTCTACCTGAGTAAAGGATGTGAGTACTTCTACCTGAGTAAAGGATGTGAGTACTTCTACCTGAGTAAAGGATGTGAGTACTTCTACTTGAGTACAGGATGTGAGTACTTCTACCTGAGTACAGGATGTGAGTACTTCTACCTGAGTAAAGGATGTGAGTACTTCTACTGAGTAAAGGATGTGAGTACTTCTACCTGAGTAAAGGATGTGAGTACTTCTACCTGAGTACAGGATGTGAGTACTTCTACCTGAGTACAGGATGTGAGTACTTCTACCTGAGTACAGGATGTGAGTACTTCTACCTGAGTACAGGATGTGAGTACTTCTACTTGAGTAAAGGATGTGAGTACTTCTACTGAGTACAGGATGTGAGTACTTCTACTGAGTAAAGGATGTGTGTACTTCTACCTGAGTACAGGATGTGAGTACTTCTACCTGAGTAAGGATGTGAGTACTTCTACCTGAGTACAGGATGTGAGTACTTCTACCTGAGTACAGGATGTGAGTACTTCTACCTGAGTAAAGGATGTGAGTACTTCTACCTGAGTAAAGGATGTGAGTACTTCTACTGAGTACAGGATGTGAGTACTTCTACCTGAGTAAAGGATGTGTGTACTTCTACCTGAGTACAGGATGTGAGTACTTCTACCTGAGTACAGGATGTGAGTACTTCTACCTGAGTACAGGATGTGAGTACTCGTGCTGTGATTCCGTTTTTAACCTCAGAAAAGTGAAGTTTTTGTTTACACTACTTCTTTCACACATCATGGGCAGGTATACAGGTGCCTTGCCCAAGGGCACGTGGACATGTGACCTCTGACCTTTAGCAGAGGAGGCGGAGTCTCACCTGAAAGGAGAGGAACACCTGAGGCTCAGGTGAGCTAAGTCTCACGTCTCTGTAGTTATAGGTGTTAGTGCATGTCAATGGTCTGCAGAGGCTAAGATCCCAGAGTTCCCACTATGTAACACTCACGCTCCTATTGGCTAGCGCTCCGACATATTGTACGTAATAGGCTAAGGGGCGGGACATCTGTAAGCGGTGGACCAATCACAACACAGCCGGCAAATATGAGGGTTTTCGTTTTTTTATTTATACATTTTTTAAATCATTTTTTTATATTTATGAGTTTAATTTATGTTTCTATTTGTAACCTTCTGAAGGCATGCAGTATTTGGGTTCAAACTGAGCATTTTGTTATTATAGTCTTGCCTGTGAAATAAATTGTATTATTATAGTTTGTCCGACCCATCCGCTCTCCTCTCACGGCTCATCGTTAGCGTAGCATCGAGATTTGAAACTGCGACACGACGTTATTAATAATTCACAAAGTGTGCAGAAGCTAAACTGCATAATAACCCATTAAATATGAAAGAGAGATAACGGTTCCTGGGGATATTTTCCTCTCACATATGCTCTTTGTCTAAATACAATCAGAAAAGCTCATTTCCTGCTCGTCCGGCGGGTCGCAGGGAGATATTATTACCTCCGCGCCCTCTGACCTCTGACCTCTGCTCCATTAGCAGCGTGTAATGAAGGCGCTCCAAAAAACGCTGTTTATTTACAATATTCAGCGCTTTCTGGGAGACAAAAGGGGTTCAAATGTGTTTTTGGACGCACACACACACACACACACACACACACACACACACACACACGACTACAAAATGACCCAAAAAGACTACAATAAATGATAATAACAATTTAAAATAAAGAAGGAGATGTGACTTCATGGTCTTGTTGTTTAGTTTCCTCCCCTCAGCTGACACTGCCCTCTAGTGGCAGAACGCTGCAGGTGATACCCTGCAGCTCCTCCATGCAGAGCAGATTAACAACGACTGGGTCCCTCTGAGAGAGGGTCAGTTCAGACTCCTCCCCCTGAGAGAGGGTCAGTTCAGACTCCTCCCCCTGAGAGAGGGTCAGTTCAGACTCTCCCCCTGAGAGAGGGTCAGTCAGCTCCTCCCCCTGAGAGAGGGTCAGTTCAGTCTCCCCTCAGAGGGCATCAGCTCCCCCTGAGGGGCAGCAACTCCTGAGAGAGGGGTCAGTTCAGACTCTCCCCCTGAGAGAGGGTCAGTCAGCTCCTCCCCTCAGGAGGGTGCGACCCTCCCCCGAGAGGGTCAGTTCAGACTCCTCCCCCTCAGAGAGGGTCAGTTCAGACTCCTCCCCCTGAGAGGGTCAGTTCAGACTCCTCCCCCTGAGAGAGGGTCAGTTCAGACTCCTCCCCCTGAGAGAGGGTCAGTTCAGACCTCCTCTGAGAGAGGGTCAGTTCAGACTCTGAGAGAGGGTCAGTTCAGACTCCTCCCCCTGAGAGGGTCAGTTCAGACTCTCCCCTGAGAGAGGGAGTCGCTCCCCCCCTGAGAGGGTCAGTTCAGACTCCTCCCCCTGAGAGGGGCGTTCAGTCTGAGTCGTCAGACTCCTCCCCCTGAGAGAGGGTCAGTTCAGACTCCTCCCCCTCAGAGAGGGTCAGTTCAGACTCCTCCCCTCTGAGAGAGGGTCAGTTCAGACTCCTCCCTCTGAGAGAGGGTCAGTCGAGAGAGGGTCAGTTCAGACTCCTCCCCTGAGAGGGTCAGTTCAGACTCCTCCCTGAGAGGGTCAGTTCAGACCTCCCTCTGAGAGAGGGTCAGTTCAGATCCTCCCCCTCAGAGAGGGTCAGTTCAGACTCTGAGAGAGGGTCAGTTCAGACTCTGAGAGAGGGTCAGTTCAGACTCCTCCCCCTGAGAGAGGGTCAGTTCAGACTCCTCCCCCTGAGAGAGGGTCAGTTCAGACTCCTCCCCCTGAGAGAGGGTCAGTTCAGACTCCCCCCCTGAGAGGGCAGTTCCTCCCCCTGAGAGAGGGTTACAAAGAAAAGGTTACAAAGAGATGTGGAACAAAGGAAATGCTTCTCCACTTTTCCCATCGATATTTAAAAACTTCTAAAACTGGTGTCTGCCACAGGACGAGGACAACTGTCTCCAAACACCAATAACTGCTCCATGCAACAGGCTCTATGCGAGAGAGGATCTCCACGAGGGGACCTGCGCGAGGGGACCTCCGGGAGGGGACCTCCGCGAGGGGACCTGCGTGACAGGACTCAGATCAGTGTAGTGTGACTGTCCCCACCATGGAGCCTCCTGAAGCTGAAGGCCTTTGTTCAAGTGTCTCCGGTTGTGGAGAGGTTCCACGTGCGTCCAGCCGCCCGAAACAAGCGCTCCCATAGAGGCCTCCAGCCGGAGCAGCGTCTGCAGAGCCGGGCCCGAGCGCACAAAGAGCCTGATCCGCTTTGTGCAGAGCATGACGTCTTCCAGGACCCCTAAAGCCCCCGGGAATTTACATTTGGACCGCTCTACGTGGCTTTTGAGACTCGGGGAGTTTAACTCAAGGACACTTGAGCAAGGAAAATGGTGGAGGAGTGAAGCGGAGTCGCCTTTTGACAGCGGGATAATCTCTGCATATTCAGATGGACCACTGATTTCATTCCTAATCAAACCCACCCTCCGAGCTGGAGCCGCCGCAGAGTTCCATTACAATAATAACACTTTGGATTTTCATCCTGGAGCTCAAAGACGCTTTCCGTCGAATCAGAGACAGGTCAAAGGAAACAAAGAACCCTCTCCGGAGATGCGCGGTTGGCGGCTGCTTGGAAGCGGGAGCGGGAGATAGCCGGACCCTCCCGCTTCCATCGCTACATCCAGGAGATGGCGCCATAGCAGGAGACGACCGACCACGCGGGCGGGCAATGGACTACGCCGTCTACGAACTGGGGTCGGTCGCTTCGAAACATGGATGAAGACGCGGGGCCTGGCAGACAGCGCTGCATGCGAGTGCGGTGACCCTGAACAGACACATCCGAGGGTGGTCTGTCCACAGGGCGGGTGCTGAGCCCGCCCTGTGGACAGACCACCCTACAAACCCGGACAGGCTCCAGTATGTCCAAAGCTGTGCTGCTCGGGTCCTCATGCACACACAGCCGTGGCAGCACATCCCTCCCACCCTCACCCACCTCCACTGGCTGCCGGCCAAGTCCCGCATCACCTACAAAGCCCTCCTCCTGACCCACCAGTCCCCCCTTGCCCCCCAGTACCTATCGGACCTCCTCCGCCCACATGTCCTCAGACTCCGGCCTGCTCACCACCCCCCCACCGAACTGCGAGCCTTCGGGGACAGAGCCTTCAGCGTGGCAGCCCCCGCCCTCTGGAACGCTCTCCCTGCGGAGATTCCCAACATCCCCACGCTCGACGCCTTCGAAGGACCCTCGAGTCCCACCTGTCTGCCAAGGCCTTCGCCCCGCATCCATCTGTTGTTCCGTCTGCCTGACCGTTGTTCTGTTACGTTTGTGTTTGCCCTACTGCGTGTAAAGCGACCTTGGGTCCCTCGAAAGGCGCGATATAAATCCAAGCTATTATTATTATCAGCATATCAAGGACTCTGGGAAGTGTCCCACGCAGCCCTGCGTGTGAGGACTCCTCCAGGACAATGAAGACATGGAGGTGTGTGTGCAGCGAGCGCCGGGTCACGGGGTCGAGGGAGAAGCGGATATGAAAGGTCAAAGGTCAGCTCCCTCTCACGCGACACATGGAGGACACCAGGGTTTCAAATGTGCTGTGAAGTCACACAGGATTAAAACGACATATATATCTATTCAAACATTTTACATATAAGTATATTTACGGATTCTTTCGTGTTTCCGACTTATCAATACTACGTGTTATTCCAATTTACATTCTTCTTTATTGTATTTCCCTGTTCGTGTGTGTGTGTGTGTGTGTGTGTGTGGGTGTGTGTGGAAGACAATGTGTGTGTGTGTGTGTGTGTGTGTATGCGCGTGTGAGAGTGTGTGTGTGTGTTTGTGTGTGTGAGTCGGTCTGTCTGTCTGTCTGTCTGTGTGTGTGTGTGTGTGTGTGAAAGACACTGTGTGTGTGTGTGTGTGTGTGTGTGTGTGAAAGACAGTGTGTGTGTGTGTGTGTGTGTATGCGCGTGTGAGAGTGTGTGTGTGTGTTTGTGTGTGTGAGTCGGTCTGTCTGTCTGTCTGTCTGTGTGTGTGTGTGTGTGTGAAAGACACTGTGTGTGTGTGTGTGTGTGTGTGTGTGAAAGACAGTGTGTGAAAGACAGTGTGTGTGTGTGTGTGTGTGGAAGACAATGTGTGTGTGTGTGTGTATGCGCGTGTGAGAGTGTGTGTGTGTGTTTGTGTGTGTGAGTCGGTCTGTCTGTCTGTCTGTCTGTCTGTCTGTCGTGTCTGTGTGTGTGTGTCTGTGTGTGTGTGTGTGTGTGTGTGTGCATGTGTGTGTGTGTGTGTGTGTGTGTCTCAATTAATTGTCTTTTTTACATATATTTTAAGCGTTTCTTCTATTAAAAAGTGTATTATGTTTTTGCTCTAGAGAACTACAGTCAGCGGTGTGATGCATTCTGGGGAATGTAGTAAACTGCGTGTGAGGTGCTGCTTGTTGCTCAGAGGCGCTGCGGCACGATGGCCGTCTGCTGCACACTTTCACCCTGAGACGATGTCTCCTCGGGCTCTGGGGAAGTCTTCAGGGCGGGGTTAGGGAGCAGGTTCCTCACGCAACACTTTTCACAGACATGAAGATGATATCATGTCCACGTGTCAGAGGAAGCAGAGATAGCATCGCTCCTCTGACACAGCTGTTATTTAAGTTTTATTTTCATTTCATGAGAGCCGGAGATATTTCATTATTTATTACGTCACTGCTGGGGAGGCTTTTACTGCCAGAAATCACAACAATGTGCGTCAGAGTCTGCTTTAGAGCTCCAATGCAATCAGGCAGGTTAAACTTTTGTATTTAATCATTTAGTTATGTGTTTTTTCAATTTGTTAAGCATATTGTCGTGGAAAATATTTTAAAACTTCTTATTATTTCTTCTTATAATACTTTTTTACGTAAAAACTATTCTTATAAATATTAATAAATGTGTATTTATTTTTTTATTATTTCTTAATAACATTAAATCCTAATTTAAAAATAAAATAAAAGTGATTAATTAAAGATCGCCTGTATTATAAATGTCGCGGGGGTGCAGTACCCTCTCCCTGCCGCCAGGTGTCAGTGTTTCGCTTCAAATGAACGCCACTGCGACCAAACCAACAAAACGCAGATTTAAAGTGTTAAATAATGCTCAAAATAAATCAAAGTAACCTTTAAATACACTGCAGCTGTTTATCTATCTCTCTATATATCTATCTTGTTTTATATAAAGTCACTTTTAGTTCCTACTTTCACACTTTATGGTCATTTTATTCAATCAATCAGTCAATGTTTATTCATAGCCCAATATCACACATGTTACATTCGTCTCAGTGGACTTCACAGTGTGTACAGAATATCAGTATGACAATACGACACCCTCTGTCCTCAGACCCTCTGTCCTCAGACCCTCTGTCCTTAGACCCTCTGTCCTTAGACCCTCTGTCCTTAGACCCTCTGTCCTCAGACCCTCTGTCCTCAGACCCTCTGTCCTCAGACCCTCTGTCCTCAGACCTCTGTCCTCAGACCCTCTGTCCTCAGTCCCTCTGTCCTCAGACCCTCTGTCCTCAGACCCTCTGTCCTTAGACCCTCTGTCCTCAGACCCTCTGTCCTCAGACCCTCTGACCTCAGACCCTCTGTCCTCAGACCCTCTGTCCTTAGAGTGTGTTTTATTGCATAATGTAAGCGCTTTGAGCACCAGGAAAAGCTCTATATAAACACATCTATTCTTATTATTAAGCTGCCTTGCATTAATTACATGTTAACACTCACGCCTACATGTATATGAGAAAATACAGTAGCATTAATTACATGTTAACACTCACGCCTACATGTATATGAGAAAATACAGTAGCATTAATTACATGTTAACACTCACGCCTACATGTATATGAGAAAATACAGTAGCATTAATTACATGTTAACACTCACGCCTACATGCATATGAGAAAATACAGTAGCATTAATTACATGTTAACACTCACGCCTACATGTATATGAGAAAATACAGTAGCATTAATTACATGTTAACACTCACGCCTACATGCATATGAGAAAATACAGTAGCATTAATTACATGTTAACACTTACGCCTACATGTATATGAGAAAATACAGTAGCATTAATTACATGTTAACACTTACGCCTACATGTATATGAGAAAATACAGTAGCATTAATTACATGTTAACACTCACGCCTACATGTATATGAGAAAATACAGTAGCATTAATTACATGTTAACACTCACGCCTACATGTATATGAGAAAATACAGTAGCATTAATTACATGTTAACACTCACGCCTACATGTATATGAGAAAATACAGTAGCATTAATTACATGTTAACACTCACGCCTACATGTATATGAGAAAATACAGTAGCATTAATTACATGTTAACACTCACGCCTACATGTATATGAGAAAATACAGTAGCATTAATTACATGTTAACACTCACGCCTACATGTATATGAGAAAATACAGTAGCATTAATTACATGTTAACACTTACGCCTACATGTATATGAGAAAATACAGTAGCATTAATTACATGTTAACACTCACGCCTACATGCATATGAGAAAATACAGTAGCATTAATTACATGTTAACACTTACGCCTACATGTATATGAGAAAATACAGTAGCATTAATTACATGTTAACACTCTCGCCTACATGCATATGAGAAAATACAGTAGCATAATCATGTAACTCTCGCCTACATGCATATGAGAAAATACAGTAGCATTATTTTTGCATGTTATGGTCCCTAAATCCCTATTTCTAACTTCTTGTTCAAATCATTATTGTATTTTCATATTCTTTAGCTTCTTATATATACAAATATATTTAAATTATATCATTTGAACCTTGCTTTTTTATTGTATTTGACTTCAATACATATAAATATATAAAATGTTCTATCTGTATTAACTTATTTATTATTGTTTAATTAATGGCTAAGTGCGCATGTGATTGGGTTAAATAGAGCCTGGTTCCATTACCGGACAACCTTAACACATCGGAGAGAGAGGGGGATAGGGGGAATTAAGGGGGAGAAGAGTTAAGGGGGAGAGAGAGGGGGAGTAAGGGGGAGAGAGAGGAGGGGGAGTAGGGGAGAGGGGGGAGTTAAGGGGGGAGAGAGAGGGGGGATTCAAGGAGGGGGGAGTTAAGGGGAGAGAGAGGGGGAGTTAAGGGGGTCCCGTTTCTCAAAGCTCCGCAGCATCAGTGACTCCTGAACCGGAGCAGGAGAAGTTTCTTCACCCTCGCTTTCCTCTCCGCCATGTTTGTTTGAACTTTACCGGACTCGCGCTGCAGCCACGCGCACATCAGTGAACTTTACCGCGCGTGCATTATTATTATTATTATTATTATTATTATGGTATTTATTTTATTCTGAGCAGGACCTACATTCCCCAGCATCACTCGCTGCTGCCGCTGCGGATGGATCTGCTGCTCCCGCTGGATCTCTGTTCCTCAGAGGAACTTTGAACAAGAAGAAGTTTCAAAAGAGGCGAGGAGCGCGAGGAGCTGAGGGGAGCGCGAGGTGAGTGTGGCCATGTGCTCGTGCGAATCAGGGCGGTTAACGCCGGTGATACAAACTCAAATAAAGCGGCAAGAAATAGTCACCCGCAGCTAAAGAAGGGGATTTTAGGGTCCGCTGTCCATGTCATCGTTTTTTAAAATGCACATCATTTGAATTAAAGTGATCTGTTCCAGTGATCCGAGGCCACGTGCGTGACACAGAAGGAGCATTTTAAACTCGTGTATTGTCTAAGAGATGATCTGTGAGACGGCTCCTCTCGTTGGTATTCCTGGAATTTGCAACCTGATATTTGAGATGCTCGCGAGCGGCAGGCGACGCGCCGAACTTCATCTACACATTTTATAAATCTGTCTTTATTTCTCTGATAGTGAATCATGAGCAGAGCGCGTGCGCGTGCACGGATTCCCCTTCAGATACAAAACACAAAAGCTCTTTAAATGGCTTGTTCTGCACGTGCATCAGCCGGATGGAGCTTCACATGTTTGAGTTTAATATAAATATAATACCAAGTTCTGAAACTCCGCCGGCCGGCTGCAGCATGAAGCGTGCGTGTGTGCGTGTGTGTGTGTGTGTGTGTGTGTGTGTGTGTGTGTGTGAGAGAGAGAGAGTGTGAGGGGGGTTCACATTATTCAGGGTGACAGGGGGCTTCCCAACCTGAGACATGCATGTCACTTTAACCCCCTTTCCTCCCTCTCTGTGTGTGTGTGTGTGTGTGTGTGTGTGTGTGTGTGTGTGTTTGACCTCCTGCTGAGAGGATCTAAAGTCCCACAAAACAACCCCCAAATTACACAGTGGCCCCGGGGCCCGGCAGGAGGAAATCCACTGAGTGTGTTTAAAAAAAATTGCAAACACACACACACACACACACACACACACACACTGTGTGTACAGAGCGAGCGCTGCACACACACTCTTTAATTCCTGCTAAATTTAGAAGGAGCTGAAACTAAAAATATATATTTTTTTATATTAACGCTGAAAGGTCGCCCTCATTTCCTTAATTTAAAATACAAACGGTTTCTTCACCAGATGAAGGTTATGCGTATTTCTGAGGCTGAAACGTTTCCCGATATAATGAAGTCACATCATCGACGAAACACTTCATCGATGATGTGACGGTTTGAACCGGCTCACCAGCAGCAACACATGTACTGCTCAGATCATGCAGAAAACTATCTTTAAGTCATTAGTGAAACATATTAAACAATAATTATCACAATATCTTGTTTATATATTTAGTTTATTTCAGAAAAACTGATTATTTGGGAGGATTTTTTAGACAAAATCTGCTTTTCAAAGAGTTGTGATTCAAAGACTCGGCCTGCGTTGTGATATTGTCGATTGCTTGAAGCATCGTGTTTTAATACGGTTTGTTTTAAAGGTAAAAAGATTATTTTCACTCTTATTGCAAATACTGCGAAAAAACTAAATCCTGATTTAAGACATTTTTAATTCATTTCATTCAAATCATTCTCCGGATCTTCATCGCCGTGTGTGTGTGTGTGTGTGTGTGTGTGTGTGTGTGTGTGTGTGTGTTGGCCTGTCCTGCAGGAGTTAATTACAGACGCATCAAAGAGCCGCGGCTGCAGAGGAGAGGAACCACGGGACCTTTGATTATGTGTGTGTGTGTGTGTGTGTGTGCGTGCGTGAGTGTGTGAGTGTGTGTGTGTGTGTGTGTGTGAGTGTGTTCTGTCAGAAGAAGTTTCTCGTGTCATCTGACAGAACACTTCTCAGTAAATGTGTTTGACGTGATTTATCTTCAAGAATTTATCCCTCACATTTTTCTGCTCAAAGGATTTTGTGGATTTATTCCAATACTTTCTGAGTTTAGTGTTGGAGTTTCTCGGTGTTGGAGTTTCTCGGTGTTGGAGTTTCTCGGTGTTTGAGTTTCTCGGTGTTAGAGTTTCTCGGTGTTGGAGTTTCTCGGTGTTTGAGTTTCTCTGTGTTGGAGTTTCTCGGTGTTGGAGTTTCTCGGTGTTGGAGTTTCTCGGTGTTGGAGTTTCTCGGTGTTTGAGTTTCTCGGTGTTGGAGTTTCTCGGTGTTGGAGTTTCTCGGTGTTTGAGTTTCTCGGTGTTGGAGTTTCTCGGTGTTGGAGTTTCTCGGTGTTTGAGTTTCTCGGTGTTGGAGTTTCTCGGTGTTTGAGTTTCTCGGTGTTTGAGTTTCTCGGTGTTGGAATTTCTCGGTGTTGGAGTTTCTCGGTGTTTGAGTTTCTCGGTGTTGGAGTTTCTCGGTGGAGTTTCTCGGTGTTGGAGTTTCTCGGTGTTGGAGTTTGTCGGTGTTGGAGTTTCTCGGTGTTGGAGTTTCTCGGTGTTGGAGTTTCTCGGTGTTGGAGTTTCTCGGTGTTTGAGTTTCTCGGTGTTGAGTTTCTCGGTGTTGGAGTTTCTCGGTGTTGGAGTTTCTCGGTGTTGGAGTTTCTCGGTGTTGGAGTTTGTCGGTGTTGGAGTTTCTCGGTGTTGGAGTTTCTCGGTGTTGGAGTTTCTCGGTGTTGGAGTTTCTCGGTGTTGGAGTTTCTCGGTGTTTGAGTTTCTCGGTGTTGGAGTTTCTCGGTGTTTGAGTTTCTCGGTGTTGGAGTTTCTCGGTGTTTGAGTTTCTCGGTGTTGGAGTTTCTCGGTGTTTGAGTTTCTCGGTGTTGGAGTTTCTCGGTGTTGGAGTTTCTCGGTGTTGGAGTTTCTCGGTGTTGGAGTTTCTCGGTGTTGGAGTTTCTCGGTGTTGGAGTTTCTCAGCAGGAGTTTGAGCAGCGCTACGTAGAAAGCGGCTGCTATCATTGGACACGCAGAGCAGCCGTACGTTAAAGCACAAACTCCATGATGTCTGCGGACAAAGACGTGCAAAAAGGGAAAAGTAAGAACACCAACTTTACTCCCAGATGCGCGCGACCTTCAGGAGAACCCATCTCCTTGAAAGATGTCAGATCACTTGATACAATGCGACCACAGAGAGCTCCGTGAGTCTCAACACTTTCAGGACTTTTAAAAGATCGATCTGAGATATTTTAGCACCAACATAAGGCTGGGTTTCCGACCTGCAGCCTCCTCGCCTTAGGAGACGCTTCAGGATGTTCTCCGGCCTGACGTCACGAAGCTGCACAGAGTTGACCTCTAAAGGTCTCGTTGATATGAGAGGGAGAGCGGAGGCGTACGCAGCGCCGTGGCTTTGGGTTCAACATAGCGTTCAGAGGCTGCAGACCCTGAAAGGAAGCTGTCCTCTGCAGACTCTGCCTGCTCTACCTGGATGTCCCATTCAAGGTTTTTCTTAATGAGTTTAACAGTTTCAGTGTATTTAAAAATGTATTTTATGTTTTTGACCTTTTTCTGAACAGTTTCGCTGTAAATGCGAACGTTACCTTAAAAACCTCCAATAATACGTTTCCTGCAGCATTTTAACTGATATTTGACTAAACTGTCTATAAAAGCACATTTCTGGGTGTTCAGTCCTCGGGAGTGACGGCATGGAGACGTGGGGGGGTGCAGAGGACGTGAGAGACGCGGCGAGGTCAGAGGTCAGAGCAGGACCCTCAGAGGGCTGCGGACACATCGGATTTAGTTGAAGTTTCTACGGCTTTTAAAAATCATTTTGTGGAATTTCTTGAACCATTTCTCTCCAGGATCCTCGAGACTTTGCTGCAGGGTTTCTTTCTAGATGTTTCTTAGATATTTAGTGGCTTTTTCTGCAGGTATTTATTTGGTTTTAACAAAAGTGTTATTTCCTTTTCCCCAGTATTTTATATATTTATCTGCAGTATTTATCTGCAGTATTTGCTGGCCTTTCCAAAGTGTTTCAGTGGACTTTTATCCAGTTCTTTGTGGATTCTTCTGCAGTATTTTGCCGGTTAATCTCAACCTAAAAACAGCTCCTGCATATAATCCTCCATGCTGCACGTGCACACTGTCAGATCCCAAAATGAACTGCTTGTATTTCCTGTCAAACATGAGGACGTATTTAACGGTGTGGAGCGTGCGTGTGGCAGTGCCGCTGAACGTGGGGAAAGTTAGCAAAGTGCTACTTCAGATGGTCAGATGTTGCGCAATGCAGTGGACGTTAATGAATGCGTGCATGAACAGAAGTTAGCATCCTCACAGGTAGCATGAAGCTAACGGAGAGTGAGCTGCTGTCACAGGTCTGAGATCAGCTGCAGGATATTACCATCACACAGACAGCGGCACTATATCCTCCGTGCTCCGTGTTAAAGGAGGTGTGGAGTGTGTGTGTGTGTGTGTGTGTGTGTGTGTGTGTGTGAATTCAAATGTCATGTTAGCCTCTATAAACAACAGCGCTGGAGCCGTACTCTATTTAAGTCTCGCCCGACCCCAGCTCCCTTTACGGGATTGCTATTATTCAGCAGAGAATAGGTGCAGGCCCCGCCATAAATTCCTGCAAGTGGCCCTTAGAAAGTGTGTGTGTGTGTGTGTGTGTGTGTGTGTGTGTGTGACGTTACGGTGCAGTGTGTGACCTTTACAGCAGAAACACACTCGTTTGTTTGCTTCACCAGAGCGGCTGCAATAACTCAGCTGCTGAGGAGTCACACACACGCCACTACACCTGCAGCCTTCTCTCTGTGTGTGTGTGTGTGAAGTGTTATTCTGCGAGACTCACCGTGGGTTCAGAGCGACTCCTCGTTCACAGAAAGGCGTCACGCAGCTCCTGCAGAAAGTAAAATGTGACATTTATTGTAAAGTTAAAAGAAGATTGTGACTTATACGCATTAATAAATCAATAAGTGAATGCAAGTACACAAAACTGACTGATTGTTGCAGTTGTGCAGTAAATCCAGTAAATGTCCAAATGCATGCAAAGGAGGTCGAAATTCACAAAAGACTAAATAACTTCATGAATTTGTATCAATTAATCATCATTTCAGTGCAACTAAAACTACAGAAACCCTTGATTAGTGATCACTGTGCAACACATTATCACACATAACGAATAAACGATTGAATGACGGTAAAAGCACGTAGAAAGCAAATCATAAAGTCCGCAAGTTCAACTGCAAAAAACATACTTTTGTGACAATTTCACAGGAAATAAGTTGGATAAATGTTGAAATTAGTGTCAAAGCATTGAGAATAACGTCAACAATCATGAATATTTAAGGTATTATTTAGAGTAAATAGTTTTTGGGAAAAGCACAACATGTATAATGTACGTCATAGATAAGATACGTGCTAGAAAAACTGCAGAAAGTCAAATATTTGAGACAGAAAACTTCTCCTAAAATCTCCCCCAGGTGAGTTGGTTTAATGGAGATAAAGAGGGGGGTCTCAGGTTATTGTACCCTTAAATAACATCATTGTTAGGGTCTCTATTATACTCTAATGCACCATTGTGTTGACCCTGCAGGGAGGGGGGCAGTTAATCACACACTAACTGACCTATTGACATGCTAACGAGCCGTTAGCCTCTCATTCACAACGAGCTAATGCTAACGCTAATGCTAACGCTAATGCTAACGCTAATGCTAATGCTCTTACATGCTCAGTATTTAAATGTTTGTTTTTACTACTTTTCCTGCAGTAAATCCGTTAAATACTTCCTCCACATCTGTCAGTGAGTGACTATGAACTGTAGACATTATATTACCTCCTTAGACACACAAATACTCACACTTTGGTTTGTTATTTTAAAGTAGTTTGAAAAGGTTGCAAAGGAGCTAACACCTAGCTGCTAACGGCTAACGTGTGAACAGCACATGTTCAGTGGACTGATGAGGAGAGATCAGAGGGTGTGTGTGTGTGTGTGTGTGTGTGTTCCCATGATGCTTCACCTGTGGCTCTGATTGATCCTCAGTAGTAAAGACTCTACAGCTAACAGCTAACTGTGTGTGAAGAGACACTGTTAGGAAGCTACTGGAGAATCAAATGATAGTAAATTAAATATATTTTAGACAAAGAGGCTGAAACTAACCCCGAGGAAACGCCAGACACACATGTTCTGCATTTAAAATTGTTCCAAATTATAGGAATATGTAAGAATATGCAATAAGAAGTCAAAATGATGCGTTAAAAAAGTAAATGGACTCAAAACATGTACAAACATTCCTTTAAATGTCAGAATTCTCCATGCAAAGTCACTTGAATTACCTAAATGTAATAAATATGATACCAATAATTGTAAAATATGCAATAAGAAGTTAAAATCCTGCATTAAAAATGTACTTTAAAGTAGAAATATAAACATCTATCTTCAATCCTCTAGAAGTAAAAAGCATGCAGAACTTTATTTAAATCAGTTTTATCAACATAGCGGTCGTTTATATTTGTACGACTTAATAACCGAGACCTGAGGCTTAAATGTCTGTTTCCTTCATGTGTTTGTATTTAAATGCAGTTTAAATAAAGTCTCTTTGAAGATAAACACAGTCAGAGACTCGGGGGAGAGGTCAGATCAACTCTGAGGACCCCCGTTGACCCCTAACCCGGACCCTCTGGTGGAGTTAGTCAAATAAACGAGAAGCGCTGAGACATTAAAGACGGCAGGTTTTATGAATGGATGAACGGGGGGGGAGGGTCGTTATCTTGAGTCCAATTGGTCCTAATTGAAGTTAATTTATGCGTCACCTAATTAGCCGGGATTTAGTTTGAAGGAGACGGACGACCAGGAACTAAACGGCTAAAACAATGAGATACATCTGTTTTATTTTGTTTTAAATGTAATATATTTTCAACGTGTTCTGACCTTTCAAAGATCGAATGATTTTCTATAAAAAATAATCCAGAATATTTAGAAAATACACTTTTATGTCGCGCAGCGCTGCGAGTGTAAGTGGATCTCCTGAAGATACGGTGTGGTGATGATTGGAGAGGGTTCTCCTGAAGTGTGTTTCACCTCTTTGCCTTTTCTCAACGCTGAAGAGTCCTCTCCTCTTCCTCTTCCTCTCGTTCAGATCTGTAGCGTGTCTTTGTGTTTCCACAGAGAGCGGGTTTTCCTTGGACATGGAGACATCGAGAGCCGCGGAGAGAAAGGACAAGATGGACGGCAGCGGATTCCCCGAGCTGCACAAGAAACCCTCAGAGACTCCAGGTAGCACACACACACACACACACACACACACACACACACACATTAAATATGAATGTGAGAGAGGAGGGTCCTCGGGCCTCAGAGGCGACTCACTGACAGGAATCCCAAACACACCGCGGACTTTAAAGACACTCTGTCCTGCATTTTAAGTGTTAACAGTAGAAGTAGCCAAATGCAAAATATTAATTTGAATCAAATAATATTATACAATTATTTAAATTAAATTAGAAAATTGCAAGAAAACTACATTCCAATATTTTAAGATTAAAAACTGATAGAAGTTAAGATAAATAAAAGAATTAGAAATCTAATTCAAATTGAATAAACGCTCTAATATGTTCAGAAGCTAAGCCGTGATACTTTCAGGGCAAACTAGAACATTTAAAAAATACACAGCTGTCAGAATAACGTCAAGAAAAAACTGTGAAAGCTTTTAGTGTAAATAATAGAGTAGAGGGCGTCGAGCGTGTGAGCGGGAACACCGATCAGAACATGACAGAGACACACACACTGATCGCTGATAGATGTCAGTGTGTGTGTGTGTGTGTGATGAAAGCTGGTATAACGAGGCTCGCACACCTCCAGAGATGTCAGACGACAGAGATGCAGAGTGACGGCTGGACTTTGAAATGCAGATGCGCCGTGAGACGTGGACGCGGCGGAGGTGCGGACACTCGTTAAGGAACAACGTGGGAGAAGCTCCTCTAACGGCGGGACCACGTGTTACGGGAGTCGTGCTCCCCGGTTCATATCACGGGGCCTTCGATGTTTGAACAAAGCTGTGTCTCAACCCCGTGCTCTCTGCAGCAGCAATCAGTGCCGTGTGCAGAAACAGCTGATTGTCTGTTTAAAGCGTTCGGAAATATGTGTTTTGAGCTCAATATGTGGGTCGAGGCTCTAAATGTGAGGCTGTGCAGGTTTCATGACAGAAAGGTGAATGTGCAGCTTCTCTTGGCTGGACGTGCGCGCCGCTCGAGGTTTGAGCTCTAATTGGCAGGTCTTTGGGCTTTAATTGATATTTAGCTGGATTTCTTTAAGGTTCTAATTTGATGCTATTTGTGTTGTTTGCAGGGTTTTGAAATGATAGTGAAATACATATTTAATAGGTTTCAGCTCTTACTTGATCTTTCTTTTGCGTAGACGTTGGAGTTTGTGGAGATGCTCTGATCAGCAGATCGTTTCAATGAATATTCAGCTTTCATTATCTTTTCATTATTGAGTTTTTCTTACTTGGTATTTTATTCATGAACCTGAAAGTTAGCTCGAAGTCATCGCTGAAGGAGTGCCTGCGCTGGTGAGTTGATAATAAAACCTTTATTTAAACACAGGAACACGACAGTATAAACCCCGGGACCCCCGCTGTGACCTCATCTCGCTCCAACTCGTTGTATATTCAACACATTCTCCGTTTCCAATCCGAGCCCCTGACTCTTTAATCTCCCCTGGCCCTTCAAATGAAAGCTAAGAAAGAAAAGCGCCGCCCCGCCACCTCCACCTCCCCCACCTCCCTAAGGCCCCCAACCCTCCCTCCCCCGTCCCTTCCCCTCCTCCATAACTCTAACTCTTACTCTTCTCTCTCTTAACTCTTAAACTCCTTCTTTTTTTCCTCCTTCTCTTTTCCCTCTTAACTCTTCGTTCCTCCCCCGTGTTTAAAAAATTAATCTTAAACAAACCACGTGGAGGACGGCGGAGGTGCCGGTCGACCAATCAGATAGCGCCGCGCGGTGACACGACGCGCGATTACTTAAATACATTACGTACGGGGCGTAATATGCATTATTATTAATCCTGAGGAGGCCATGTGCTGATAAGTGAATATTCAGGAGAGAGAGATCATGAGCCAGTCCGAGGCCTTGACAAGCAAAACCCCTCGTATACATCATCCTCCTCCCCCTATCTCCCTTTGCTCCCCCCCCTGTCAGAACGGGGGCGCGCATGTTATTTATTATATTTATTATCCAACTCTTTCCCCGCAACCCTCCCCCTATCATTTCGATATCAATCCCCGCACTTTTTTCTATTTTTTTCTTCTCTTTTGTTGTCCTCTTGTTTCATCTCGTACGAGACGGAGCATCAGAGGGAGACGGCGTACGCGTGGGCCATGTATATTTCTTTATAATATTTCCCCCCGCACCTTCTCATATCCCCCGATAATCCCCTCATATATTCATATTTCAATATTATTTATTCCCTCATGATTAATCCCCCATAGAATTATACCATTTTATTATATATTATTATTCCTATTTCCAGTTCCCCGGCACTACCTTATATTCTTACCCCCCCCCCCATCCCTTGTATATATCCTACGCTCCGCATACTATTCCCTCTGTCACTTCACGTTCCTCCCCATTTTGTCAGCGTGTTACGTTTTAGAGTTTCGTTTATTTTTCTTCTCACTGTTTTAGTTTTCTTTTTTTTTCCCTTTCTTATATATTTATTTTAGTTATCTATACTCCCCGAACAATTTTATCCCCAATAATTATATTAACCCGCGCACTTTATTATATTAATATTATCCTTCCATCCCCGCACTTTTTTCTTCCGAGCACAATCCGGACGAAGACCACGTTAATTATACCTCACTACCCCCCAATCACCCCACCAATATCCCCAACCCAGGAACCATCCGTCGTATTCCCATAACATTTAAAGATATTAGCCCGGGCTCTATATGGTGGGGTCCGGGTGGGGTCGACCACCACAGAATACCCACAAAAAACGCACGAACACCAAGCCCCACCAAACAACAAGAACCCCGCGGTTTGCGGCGGGGTTGAGTTGAGACGCACGGCCCTCATCTAACCCACCCCCCCCCCCCCCCGTACCCACCCCTCCCCCCCATCTGTCTAATGCGATTGGCCGCAGCACCACGCCCGCTACCAGCCTTGACACCCGGCGCCCAAGGCTGCGGAGGAAGATTCCAGAGCGGGCAGCAAGCTCAGCAGCAGCTCCCTCATCCCGGGCGGGGGGTGGGGGGGGGGGGGTGAGAGGAGGGCTGTGTAGGATAAACGCGAAGCACTAACTGACTGGCAAAACGCAACTACCTGCACTACACTTCTCTGGAACTTGCTATGGACCCCAGTGCTTCCAATCAAAACGTCCCCGTGAAGAGGGGGAGTAAAAGAAGGCTTCTGGTCATCAAAAGCTCTGGCAAAACCGGGGACTTTATTCCTTGGGGGTTTTTTTCTTTCCTTTGGGGGCCCCTGAAAAAAAGAACCATGCAAAAAAGAAGCCAACAAACTGACAAGGCGGGCCCCCTGGCAGAGCACGAGGGTATGTGTGTGTGTGTGTGTGTGTGGTGTGTTTGTCGCTTGTGGTGTTCGCGGGGTGTGTCGCGGCGGTGTGTGTGTGTGTCGGTCGGCCGCCTGGTGTCATTTTAGATTCTCAGAAGAAGCTTTTTGTATTTCCTTTTTTTTTTTTTCCTTGTGAATTTTCCTGTGACAGAACAAAAATAAGAAAGGATGACACCCCCAAAGAAGCGCGTTCCAGTTATCGCCCCATACATTCCTCAAACCGGAGGAAATAATGGTGCGTACGCTCACCAACCACCCGCCCCCCTCCTAGCACTGTAAAATAGAATACATAGTCAGCGAAATTTAAGAATTATAAATATGATTTGTTTTCATAATTTAGATTGTTCTGCTGGGTATTGTCTCCCTTCCCCCACAACTAACGCCCCCCAACACACACCCACACATTACCCCATGCACTCACCGACACACTCATCACACCAGGGTGACATATCGAGCACAGCAGGACTAATTGGATTGTGCGCTCATCCCTCCCAAGTCTCTCAGCTGGTTATCGGGGGGTTTTAACCCCCCCCACCCTCCCTGACGGTCCCTCCCCCCCCCCCTAAACCCCCATATGAGTGATAAGTCCGGGAACCGGACCCCTTATCCCGGCTCCAAAACGCCTTACACCATTTCTTAAGAACAAGGGAAAAATATTTGTAGAACTTTCATCAGCACCCCCCAGAAGGCCATTTAGTTAGTTTTCCCTATTCGGTAAGTCGTCAGTCGTCACACCCACAATAACAGTAAGTCCTCCAATACAAACAAAAAAATTAACCCGCGCCCAGCCGGGGCGAACCGCGACCGGGCGGGCGGCGCGCCGCCCCGCCGCGGCACCCCAAACACGACCCGGGGGGCCCCGCCATCAAGCGCTCCTATACACAACAAGGGAACCGGACAGGGGGAAAACCACCTTGACAGGCAAAAGTCCACCAGACCGAAAACAGCAAATCCATCTTCTACAACTGTCGGGGACGTCACTGGGCGCACGCCTCTCGGGGTACCCGCGGGCTCGGGGGGGGGGGGGGCGGGGGGGGCGGGGCGGGGGGGGCTCGGTGCAAATGTGGGTGTGTTTATAAGGTTCTTCGTTCTGTCTTTGTCCTTCTTTCTTGGGTTCTTTCTCTTTTTCTTTGGGTTGCGTTCTCTTGGAGGGGGTGGGGGGTGGGGCTTAGGAGGGGGGATAAGGAAGTTGGACGGTAGGAAGGGTTGGGGGAACCACCGTGGACTAGGGGGGCCAGCGGGGGGTGTGGGGGGGAGGGAGTGGCCTACCCAATGAAACGCTTTAGCTGGGTATCTGCGAGGAGGGGGAGGGGTTATCCGTTGGTCTAGAGTAGAGGTCCTTGGGGAGGTGCCGGCGGGGCAGGGTGCGGGGCGGTCGAAGGGGAAGGAATGGGTTTTCACTAGGACTGGGTCGAGGGTTACAGTGGGTCGAGGTTGCGGTTTGGGATGGAGGGGATGGCTAGGGGGAGGCGTCGTTCGTGGGTATATCTGGAGGTGGGTTCTTACAGGTCGGATGTGGGTGTCTCTGTTTAGGCCGGCCGTGGGCATTGTTCTGGGGGGGGGGCCAGATTACCTTTTTTTTCCTTTCTCCTTTCCCTTCCAAATCTGTCTTATTACTAGCCCGTTATCAATTTTCAAATTGTCCCTTATCATGATCCTATTTCTTATCCTACATAACCTAATTTACCCCAATCAGCCTTCCTGCCTTGGGCGGCGGTGGTTCTTTTCTGGGTTGGGGCGGTCTGATGGTGACCGGTCTTTCGACTAT
>CM070499.1:1377977-1400477 GCA_036324585.1 Champsocephalus esox
GGAGTTTGTGGAGATGCTCTGATCAGCAGATCGTTTCAATGAATATTCAGCTTTCATTATCTTTTCATTATTGAGTTTTTCTTACTTGGTATTTTATTCATGAACCTGAAAGTTAGCTCGAAGTCATCGCTGAAGGAGTGCCTGCGCTGGTGAGTTGATAATAAAACCTTTATTTAAACACAGGAACACGACAGTATAAACCCCGGGACCCCCGCTGTGACCTCATCTCGCTCCAACTCGTTGTATATTCAACACATTCTCCGTTTCCAATCCGAGCCCCTGACTCTTTAATCTCCCCTGGCCCTTCAAATGAAAGCTAAGCCCCACCTCCCCTCCTCCATAACTCTTCCTCCCCCGTGTTTTAATCTTAAACAAACACGCCGTCGACCAATCAGATAGCGGCGCGGTGACACGGCGATTACTTACGGGCGTAATATGCATTATTATTATTCCTGAGGCCATGTGGCTGATAAGTGAATATTCAGGCCTTGAACCCTCGTATACATCTCCCTTTGCTCCCTGTCAGACGCCATGTTATTTATCCCCGCACTTCCCGAGCACACGTTTAATGCCGAGTTTTAATATGTTGTTTGCACATATTTATTTACAGCGGGGAGGGGGGAGTTGTTGTATCGCACTTTAACAATCTGGCCTGCTAATAGGACCATTTATCATTCAGCAGCTCCCAGCGGGGTGAGAGGGCTGTGTAGGGATAACGAGAAGCACTGCATGGACCCAGGTGCTCCAATCAAACGTCCCCGTGAAGAGGGGGAGTAAAGCTCTGGCACCGGGACTTCTTGGCCCCTGAAAAGCCAACAAGCGGCCCCTGGCAGAGCACAGGTTGTGTGTGTGTGTGTGTGTGTGTGTGTGTCGCCGCCTGGTTAATAGATTCAGATGAGCGTTTGTATTTCCTGTGACAGCGAGTTAAAGGTGATAGAAACATGAATATTTAGGAGGTTTGAGCTCTAATTGATATTTGCGGGGTTTTAAATGATAGCTAAGTATATATGCTGGTAGTTTGAGCTCTAATTGATATTTGCGGGGTTTTAAAGGACGGTACAGTTCATATTTTGGAGGTTTCAGGTCTAATTGGATGTTGTTGGGGTTTAGATGATAGTAAACTTGGAATGTGGAGGTTTGAGCTCTAATGTTATGGTTGTATTGGTTTACATGATAGCTAAGTGTATATTCTGGAAGTCTCAGCTCTAATTGTGTGTTTCTTTGGGGTCTTAACTGATACACTAAATATTTCTGCTGGTTTCGGCTCGACTTCGCGGCGTTTCTTTGTTTTCACACGTGCAAAATGTTATTCTACGACTAGTCGTGCGATTAATTTCTCTAATTAATATGCAGTTATTCCTGTCCTGACCCCCAGGTATTTTAAAAACCCACCTCCTCAGATCTGTGCGTGTGTGTGTGTGTGTGTGTGTGTGTGTGTGTGGCTGCCTGGTTAATAGATCCAGATGAGCGTTTGTATTTCCTGTGACAGCGTGCATCTGTCTGCGCATTAAGCCGTCCCGGGGATTGTGGGTAATAAGCAGTATTCAGGAAATATTGATGCATGTGTCGCTGCCTTCGTCTCCGAGGATTAAATCCCCCTCTGTTCGTATACATATAAGACTTCTCTTTAAGGCGGGGGTCAAATCTGATTTCCGTGGCGTTGGTTAGATTTAGAGTTATTGCCTTTTGCTAAAATATCCATCATGTATAAATATATTTCTGTAGCGCCGTGCATCCAGTGAGGCGACGTCTGCAGGACTCCTCGTGGAAACACGGCTCTTTCAGATGAAATGCAGAGAACACAGATTAAATATGTTTAATTACAGGCCGTTCCGTCCTGACGTGTTGCATGCTCCTCGTCTGCAGGGGAAGGCGTCTGAGTCCTTCCTCAGGACTTCAGGTTCAAAGGGTCCTTTCAAGCACACTTTACGGTCCATTTGGAGCTTTGACTGATCTCCAGAAGCCTTTGGTTGTAGATGACAGGAAAGTGAATATTTAGGTGGTTTGAGCTCTAATTTGCTGTTTCAATGGGTTTCAAATGATAGTTAAGTATAGATTCTAATAGTTTCAGCTCTAATGTAACATTGTCTGGGGTTTCAAATGCAAAAGTGAATGTCTTGGACGCCTCCGCTCTCATCGTATGCTTCTTGTGGGTTTTGATACAAACTGAATATTTCTGCTGGCTTCGGCTCTAATTCTAATTTCTTTGTTTTCTCTCGTGAAAAATGTTATTCTACGACTAGTGGTGCCATTAATGTCTCTAATTAATATGCAGTTATTCCTGTCCTGACCCCCCCTCAGATACCTGTGTGTGTGTGTGTGTGTGTGCGTGTGTGTGTGTAAAGTAGGCCACAGCTAACAGTTTGATGGAGGGTTTCTGCAGGCCGCTAACATCCGTCCTGCAGAGGGAGATTGATGCCTCCCCCCCTGACTCCCCCCCCTCCCCCCTGACTCCTCCCCCCCCTGACGGTCTTTCTGCTGAGGGAGGGAGTCGGGGGGGGTCGAAGCTCACAGGCTAAATGTCTCACAGGTAAAGGGAGATGATGAAATAAGCTGTTCTAGTGACGGGTGCAAAAGCGACAGAATCTCATGAAATAGTTGCAACATGATTTAAAACAGATGCAAAACCTCCGAGAACACGTGCACTATGGCAACAAGTCGAAGCTCGAAGACCAAGAGTAAATGCTAAACATAAACGTCTTAGTCGAAGGTCCCGATGGACCACGAGTCGACGAGGTGGAAAAGAAATCCAGAAGAGATCTGAATATACTCCCAGTTTCTCTCTCCATATTTATTGCATGTGTACTATCTAGGCCACGAGTTCCTTAATGACGCGTCTGCAGAAAGCACACACGTCTTTGTCTAACGGGGGGGGGGCATCCTGGGGAGTCATCTTCAGGCTCATTTTAGACTGCAGGAAGTCTGGGAACTGACATTATGTCAATTATTGGAAAGAGAAATGCCTGAATTTCAACATTAAACTCGCTTTTTGGGCCGAATCGAAAGCAAGTTTTCTGCATTTTGGAGGACACACAATGTGGAAATGATCCAAGGATGCTCACTTGATATCGCGGTAATGTCCATATTTCATGCGCTAAGTGAACACTGTAAAGGTGAAGGAGGTGAATGTACTTTGAGTAAACCTGGTGCGTTCAGGGACACGACCTCAGCGTCTGTGAAACAGAACGACTGCATGTTGTTTCAGCCGCTCAGCGGAGGCGTGTGACCGACTGGAGGTGTGTGTGTGACCGACTGGAGGTGTGTGTGTGTGACCGACTGGAGGTGTGTGGTGTGTGACCGACTGGAGGTGTGTGTGTGACCGACTGGAGGTGTGTGTGTGTGACCAACTGGAGGTGTGCGTGTGTGACCGACTGGAGGAGTGTGTGACCGACTGGAGGTGTGTGTGTGACCAACTGGAGGTGTGTGTGTGTGACCGACTGGAGGTGCGTGTGTGACCGACTGGAGGTGTGTGTGTGAGCGACTGGAGGTGTGTGTGTGACAGGAGTGTGTGAAGCAGCTGCTGTGTCCCAGGGAAACGTGAAGAGGCGCTCTAATGGCCTTGTAAGTACCTCAGAAAGCAGCTGGAGATTAGCAATAAGAGCTAATTAGCTGAAATCAAAGCCGGCGCTGAAGAAAACCCTTTCAATCTTTAAACCTGTTAAAGGGGCTCCTGTCTAGTGTCTCTACTTTAAAGAGTCCTCTCCTCTGATGTTCAGGTGTATATCAGTGTCTAGTGTCTCTACTTTAAAGAGTCCTCTCCTGCTGATGTCCAGGTGTATATCAGTGTCTAGTGTCTCTACTTTAAAGAGTCCTCTCCTGCTGATGTTCAGGTGTATATCAGTATGTAGTGTCTCTACTTTAAAGAGTCCTCTCCTGCTGATGTTCAGGTGTATATCAGTATCTAGTGTCTCTACTTTAAAGAGTCCTCTCCTCTGATGTTCAGGTGTATATCAGTATGTAGTGTCTCTACTTTAAAGAGTCCTCTCCTGCTGGTGTTCAGGTGTATATCAGTATGTAGTGTCTCTACTTTAAAGAGTCCTCTCCTGCTGATGTTCAGGTGTATATCAGTATGTAGTGTCTCTACTTTAAAGAGTCCTCTCCTGCTGATGTTCAGGTGTATATCAGTATGTAGTGTCTCTACTTTAAAGAGTCCTCTCCTGCTGATGTTCAGGTGTATATCAGTATGTAGTGTCTCTACTTTAAAGAGTCCTCTCCTGCTGATGTTCAGGTGTATATCAGTATGTAGTGTCTCTACTTTAAAGAGTCCTCTCCTGCTGATGTTCAGGTGTATATCAGTATGTAGTGTCTCTACTTTAAAGAGTCCTCTCCTGCTGATGTTCAGGTGTATATCAGTATGTAGTGTCTCTACTTTAAAGAGTCCTCTCCTCTGGTGTTCAGGTGTATATCAGTATGTAGTGTCTCTACTTTAAAGAGTCCTCTCCTGCTGATGTTCAGGTGTATATCAGTATGTAGTGTCTCTACTTTAAAGAGTCCTCTCCTCCTGATGTTCAGGTGTATATCAGTATGTAGTGTCTCTACTTTAAAGAGTCCTCTCCTGCTGATGTTCAGGTGTATATCAGTATGTAGTGTCTCTACTTTAAAGAGTCCTCTCCTGCTGATGTTCAGGTGTATATCAGTATGTAGTGTCTCTACTTTAAAGAGTCCTCTCCTGCTGATGTTCAGGTGTATATCAGTATGTAGTGTCTCTACTTTAAAGAGTCCTCTCCTGCTGATGTTCAGGTGTATATCAGTATGTAGTGTCTCTACTTTAAAGAGTCCTCTCCTGCTGATGTTCAGGTGTATATCAGTATGTAGTGTCTCTACTTTAAAGAGTCCTCTCCTGCTGATGTTCAGGTGTATATCAGTATGTAGTGTCTCTACTTTAAAGAGTCCTCTCCTGCTGGTGTTCAGGTGTATATCAGTATGTAGTGTCTCTACTTTAAAGAGTCCTCTCCTGCTGATGTTCAGGTGTATATCAGTATGTAGTGTCTCTACTTTAAAGAGTCCTCTCCTGCTGATGTTCAGGTGTATATCAGTATGTAGTGTCTCTACTTTAAAGAGTCCTCTCCTGCTGATGTTCAGGTGTATATCAGTATGTAGTGTCTCTACTTTAAAGAGTCCTCTCCTGCTGATGTTCAGGTGTATATCAGTATGTAGTGTCTCTACTTTAAAGAGTCCTCTCCTGCTGATGTTCAGGTGTATATCAGTATGTAGTGTCTCTACTTTAAAGAGTCCTCTCCTGCTGATGTTCAGGTGTATATCAGTATGTAGTGTCTCTACTTTAAAGAGTCCTCTCCTGCTGATGTTCAGGTGTATATCAGTATGTAGTGTCTCTACTTTAAAGAGTCCTCTCCTGCTGATGTTCAGGTGTATATCAGTATGTAGTGTCTCTACTTTAAAGAGTCCTCTCCTGCTGATGTTCAGGTGTATATCAGTATGTAGTGTCTCTACTTTAAAGAGTCCTCTCCTGCTGGTGTTCAGGTGTATATCAGTATGTAGTGTCTCTACTTTAAAGAGTCCTCTCCTGCTGATGTTCAGGTGTATATCAGTATGTAGTGTCTCTACTTTAAAGAGTCCTCTCCTGCTGATGTTCAGGTGTATATCAGTATGTAGTGTCTCTACTTTAAAGAGTCCTCTCCTGCTGATGTTCAGGTGTATATCAGTATGTAGTGTCTCTACTTTAAAGAGTCCTCTCCTGCTGATGTTCAGGTGTATATCAGTATGTAGTGTCTCTACTTTAAAGAGTCCTCTCCTGCTGGTGTTCAGGTGTATATCAGTATGTAGTGTCTCTACTTTAAAGAGTCCTCGTCTGCTGATGTTCAGGTGTATATCAGTATGTAGTGTCTCTCCTTTAAAGAGTCCTCGTCTGCTGATGTGCAGGTGTATATCAGTATGTAGTGTCTCTCCTTTAAAGAGTCCTCGTCTGCTGATGTTCAGGTGTATATCAGTATGTAGTGTCTCTACTTTAAAGAGTCCTCTCCTGCTGATGTTCAGGTGTATATCAGTATGTAGTGTCTCTACTTTAAAGAGTCCTCTCCTGCTGATGTGCAGGTGTATATCAGTATCTAGTGTCTCTACTTTAAAGAGTCCTCTCCTGCTGATGTTCAGGTGTATATCAGTATGTAGTGTCTCTACTTTAAAGAGTCCTCTCCTGCTGATGTTCAGGTGTATATCAGTGTGTAGTGTCTCTACTTTAAAGAGTCCTCACCTGTTATACGATATGTTGATTAAAAGTAAAGTGAGTTATGTTAGCAGCAGGATGTGTGTTAGCGTGGGAGTAATGATCTACTCACGCCGGATCTACTTTCCTAATCAGAGAAAGTAGACCCCTCCCTGCTGTGAGTTATGAAGAAACAGCAGGATACTTCCAGTCATTTCAAAAGCTAATCTGGCTGCGATGAACCCGTTTGTGTTCGGAGACTGAACAC
Organism: Champsocephalus esox; assembly: GCA_036324585.1. Taxonomy (NCBI): domain Eukaryota; kingdom Metazoa; phylum Chordata; class Actinopteri; order Perciformes; family Channichthyidae; genus Champsocephalus; species Champsocephalus esox. The sequence goes on from CM070499.1 coordinate 1,384,406, forward strand.
GTGTTGCATTGTGGGAAAAAAGTCATGTTCATTTCTTCAGATTTAAGAAACGTGCTAACCGATGCTACAATGAAACCAAGCAAACACGCAGTGCTTTCAGTGTTCATTAAATGAAACACGCTGATTTTAAAGTGTGTGTGTGTGTGTGTTGTAATCAGGCTGCACGGACACATGTGAGGTCTTTTGACGGCGTTTCGGGAACACCGGACGTCTTTGGGACTTTTCCCCGGCGTGCTGGCGGCGGCGGAGGATCTGCGCGGCTGGGACTGGACGTCCGGGAAGCCGCCGAAGTTCAGCCTTCATTTCATTTCAAACCTTTATTCAGACAGATAGGGCCCTTGAGGTCATGGATCTCGAGACCTGCATCGATTTAGTTCCACATGAAACATAAAACAAACAATAGAGGACATCATATTTACATATTCACCAACAATTCGCCATCTTCCCTCAGACAGTCCTCCCCCTCGGCACAGCTAACAAGACCACATCCTGATCTCAGACCACAGCTGCCCGCAACGTTCTGCTTTACCAGAGAGCAGATGTAATACGGGAGTTCGCCCAACATGGCTTTACAGATGAACGTGTACCAGTGACTGAGCCTCCGTACAGAGAGTGATGGCAGACCTGCCTTGGCACACAGGGTGCAGTGATGAGTCAGCGCTTTACAGTTTGTCACACATCTCAGAGCGCTGTGATACGCAGCATCTAACTGGACCAGGCAACGGGCAGGTGCATTCAGATAGACCAGATCCCCAGAGTCCAGCACAGGTCAAAGGTCACAGAGCCTTTTCCTGGCCTCCAGCGAGAAGCAGGACTTGTTCCTGAAGAAGAACCCTAGCCTCACCCTCAGGTCTCTAAGCAGGTTAGAGACCTGAGGTTTAAAAGAGAGCCAATCATCAAGCAGATACCCAGGTGTTTGTAACAGGAACAACTTCAAGTTTTGTTCCTTGCGTAGTTACAATATCTAAAACAGGCTCTGGAGTCTGTGTAGCTTTATAAAGAGCGTTGCCTTGGTTTGATCCACATCTAGAGGAAGCTTTAGTTCAGAGAGCTGAGTCTGAGTAGTGTTAAAAATAATTTAACACCAGCCTCCTGAATGAGGGACCTGCACAGAACATCACAGGATCATCCGCATACACATGTAAAGTAGCTTCATCCACATGTTCACCTAAGCTGTAGATGTAGATGGAGAATAAAAGTGGTCCTGAAACAGAGCCTTGTGGAACACCATTAGAAATGTTTAACCACTCAGAAGACAGTCCATCAGAGTGAACACATGGGGACCTTTCAGAGAGGCAGTTCACAAACCACCCACTGCACGGCTGGACATGCCGATACTGAGTAGCCTGGGAGTGAAGGTCCTCTGTGCTGCAGTGCAGCACGGAGTGAAGGTCCTCTGTGCTGCAGGGGTGCAGCACGGAGTGAAGGTCCTCTGTGCTGCAGAGGGGGGGGTGAAGGTCCTCTGTGACGACATCATCAACGCATTGGGATGGAACACGAGAACTGATCAGGAAATACATTCTCAATATTATTTATCAAAGTCAAAGTTATCGTCAATCTTTCAGTTTGTGTGCAGAGATGAAAATATATATAAAGTCTGTTTATACCCACACACACAATCAGACCGTTGATGCGTCCGGACAGAACGAGGAGAAGCTGGAGTTCTGTTTCTCAAACTGGACGTTGAATCCTCCTCCTCCTCTACTCTCCAGAGCTCAGCACTTTATCATCGGCTTTGTGGCCCTGAATGTGGGGTCAGAGGTCAGTGAGGAGGGGGAGGAGGAGGCTCTGCAGGGGCTAAGAGGCGGATCAATGCTCCTTCGGGTGCTTCTGCTCCACGGAGCGTATTGTCGGTCCTAACGGGACTTCTCACTGAGCTCAGACCAAACCCTCTGATCTGGAGACGTTGTTCGTGGTCGGTGTCAGCGCTGCTCCTCGCTGCCCGGAGGCCGTGAGGAACATTCAGGTCACCGTTATGCCAATAAGTGAACTTGAATGTGTTATTTGGAGCTGCCGACTGACGTGCAGGTTTCAGGTGATAGTCTAGACCGCTTTCTGCTGTTTACATGTCACTTCTTTCCGTTTTCAACTCGTCTGGATTTCAATGATCCATCTCTGTGGAGTCGCTTCTCTTTAATTCCCCTTTAAAGGGCGACTGCGGCTGCGAGGGAGTGCGGTCGTCTTTCAACCATGAAGGCTGTGGGTTCGATCCCAGCCCATGAGTCAACATGTCGATGTATCCTCGAGCTACTTAACCCCGAGTTGCTCCCGATGGCCAGCGGTGTGTGAATGTGTGTGTGTTAGTGCATGTCCTAACACACACTGCTCAGTGTGAACGTGTGAATGGCATGTGAAGCGCTGTGAGGGGTCTTAAAGACGGGATACAGCGTATATAAGTACAGTCCATGTACTGACGGCGAGACGCGTCCCCGCGAGGAAGAGGCTCAGGATGGAGACAGGAACCGTTTCATTTGAGCTGCAGAGGGTCATCAGGATGAAAGAGTCAGTGCTCCTCCGCCCGTTAGTCGCTTTGTTTCCTCGAGACGGCCCCCACATCTCCCTGTGTGTGTGTGTGTGTGAGAGAGAGAGAGAGAGAGAGAGAGAGAGAGAGAGAGAGAGAGAGAGAGAGAGAGAGAGAGAGAGAGAGAGAGAGAGAGAGAGAGAGAGAGAGAGAGAGTGTGTGTGCGTGCAAGGCTCAGGGCAGTGTGCGTGTGTGAGGGTCAGGGCAGTGTGTGAGGGTCAGGGCAGTGTGTGTGCGTGTGTATGAGAGTGTGTGTGTGTGTGAGGCTCAGAGCAGTGTGTGTGTGTGTGTGTGTGAGGCTCAGGGCAGTGTGTGTGTGTGTGTGTGTGCGCGCGTGCAAGGCTCAGGGCAGTGTGTGTGTGTGTGTGAGGCTCAGGGCAGTGTGTGTGTGTGTGTGAGGCTCAGGGCAATGTGTGTGTGTGTGTGTGTGTGCAAGGCTCAGGGCAGTGTGTGTGTGTGTGTGTGAGGCTCAGGGCAGTGTGTGTGTGTGTGTGAGGCTCAGGGCAGTGTGTGTGTGTGTGTGTGTGTGCGCGCGTGCAAGGCTCAGGGCAGTGTGTGTGTGTGTGTGAGGCTCAGGGCAGTGTGTGTGTGTGTGTGAGGCTCAGGGCAATGTGTGTGTGTGTGTGTGTGTGTGTGTGTGAGGGTCAGGGCAGTGTGTGCGTGTGTGTGTGAAGGTCAGGGCAGTGTGTGCGTGTGTGTGTGTGTGTGTCAGGGCAGTGTTTGAGTGTTTGAGAGTGTGTGTGTGTGAGGGTCAGGGCAGTGTGTGTGTGTGTGTGTGAGGGTCAGGGCAGTGTGTGTGTGTGTGTGTGCGAGGCTCAGGGCAGTGTGTGTGTGAGTGTGTGTTATGCACGTGAGGCTCTGCTGAACCTCTCGTCTGAACCTCCTCTGCATGTTTGTATTCCTCGTCGCCTCTGATTGGCTGAGGGTGAACATCGATCAGTGTAACGCCGGAGCAGCTCGTAACGCTGAGAGACATCGAGGAACGCGAACACACACCTCGGGGACGCAAGTCCAAAAGCCGTGTCTCCAGTTTCTACGCCCTTCGTTAGTTAGACGGTCAGCAGCCGGTGAGATATGTTGGGAGAGTTACTATGTAGTGTACCAACTTTAATTTAAAGCTGATAAGCAACCTATGTTTCTGTTGGTGTCATCGTCCAATCACATTCGCGCGTGCAGACTTCAGTCCGTTGTACGCCAAATAAACAGTTCTCTTGTTTTTTGGGGCTTTTAATATTCTTTAATATTCTTTAACATTCTTTAACATGAAGGACGGACAGGAAGTTGGGGTGTGTCCGGCTGATGTCCTTACTGAACATGAGGGAGTTTCTGACCTGCAGCTGGGTCACGGAGGGGGGATAGTGCACGGCAGCAGAATGTCACACACAGTGAAATAAATGTGGGAGTCGGGGGAGTTTCAGGGTGAGGAGACAGAGCCTCCCGCTTCAGCGCGTCCAGCGTCTAAGGACACACCTCCCCCAACTGGGAGTCTATTTCTGGCCTCAGCCGAGAGGGTACAAGTACTCACAGTACTCAGGTAGAAGTACACACACCCTTTACTCAAGTAGAAGTACACACATCCTGTACTCAAGTAGAAGTACACACATCCTGTACTCAAGTAGAAGTACACACATCCTTTACTCAAGTAGAAGTACTCACACCCTTTACTCAAGTAGAAGTACACACATCCTTTACTCAAGTAGAAGTACTCACATCCTTTACTCAAGTAGAAGTACTCACATCCTTTACTCAGGTAGAAGTACTCACACCCTTTACTCAAGTAGAAGTGCACACATCCTTTACTCAAGTAGAAGTACTCACACCCTTTACTCAAGTAGAAGTACACACACCCTTTACTCAAGTAGAAGTACACACATCCTTTACTCAAGTAGAAGTACACACATCCTTTACTCAAGTAGAAGTACTCACACACTTTACTCAAGTAGAAGTACACACATCCTTTAATCAAGTAGAAGTACACACATCCTTTACTCAAGTAGAAGTGCTCACACCCTTTACTCAAGTACAAGTACTCACACCCTTTACTCAAGTAGAAGTACACATCCTTTACTCAAGTAGAAGTGCACACATCCTTTACTCAAGTAGAAGTACACACATCCTGTACTCAAGTAGAAGTACACACACCCTTTACTCAAGTAGAAGTACACACATCCTTTACTCAAGTAGAAGTACTCACATCCTTTACTCAAGTAGAAGTACTCACATCCTTTACTCAGGTAGAAGTACTCACACCCTTTACTCAAGTAGAAGTGCACACATCCTTTACTCAAGTAGAAGTACTCACACCCTTTACTCAAGTAGAAGTACACACACCCTTTACTCAAGTAGAAGTACACACATCCTTTACTCAAGTAGAAGTACACACATCCTTTACTCAAGTAGAAGTACTCACACACTTTTCTCAAGTAGAAGTACACACATCCTTTAATCAAGTAGAAGTACACACATCCTTTACTCAAGTAGAAGTGCTCACACCCTTTACTCAAGTACAAGTACTCACACCCTTTACTCAAGTAGAAGTACACATCCTTTACTCAAGTAGAAGTACACACATCCTTTACTCAAGTAGAAGTACACACATCCTGTACTCAAGTAGAAGTACACACATCCTTTACTCAAGTAGAAGTACACACATCCTTTACTCAAGTAGAAGTACTCACATCCTTTACTCAAGTAGAAGTACACACACCCTTTACTCAAGTAGAAGTACACACATCCTTTACTCAAGTAGAAGTACACACATCCTTTACTCAAGTAGAAGTACACACATCCTTTACTCGAGTAGAAGTACTCACATCCTTTACTCAAGTAGAAGTACACACACCCTTTACTCAAGTAGAAGTACACACATCCTTTACTCAAGTAGAAGTACACACATCCTTTACTCAAGTAGAAGTGCACACATCCTTTACTCGAGTAGAAGTACTCACATCCTTTACTCAGGTAGAAGTACTCACACCCTTTACTCAAGTAGAAGTGCACACATCCTTTACTCAAGTAGAAGTACACACATCCTGTACTCAAGTGGAAGTACACACACCCTTTACTCAAGTAGAAGTACACACATCCTTTACTCAAGTAGAAGTACTCACATCCTTTACTCAGGTAGAAGTACTCACACCCTTTACTCAAGTAGAAGTACACATCCTTTACTCAAGTAGAAGTGCACACATCCTTTACTCAAGTAGAAGTACACACATCCTGTACTCAAGTAGAAGTACTCACACCCTTTACTCAAGTACAAGTACTCACACCCTTTACTCAAGTAGAAGTACACATCCTTTACTCAAGTGGAAGTGCACACATCCTTTACTCAAGTAGAAGTACACACATCCTGTACTCAAGTAGAAGTACTCACACCCTTTACTCAAGTAGAAGTACACACATCCTTTACTCAAGTAGAAGTACACACATCCTTTACTCAGGTAGAAGTACACACATCCTGTACTGAAGTAGAAGTACACACATCCTTTACTCAAGTAGAAGTACTCACACCCTTTACTCAAGTAGAAGTACACACATCCTTTACTCAAGTAGAAGTACACACATCCTTTACTCAAGTAGAAGTACACACATCCTGTACTGAAGTAGAAGTACACACATCCTTTACTCAAGTAGAAGTACTCACACCCTTTACTCAAGTAGAAGTACACACATCCTTTACTCAAGTAGAAGTACACACATCCTTTACTCAGGTAGAAGTACACACATCCTGTACTGAAGTAGAAGTACACACATCCTTTACTCAAGTAGAAGTGCTCACACCCTTTACTCAAGTACAAGTACTCACACCCTTTACTCAAGTAGAAGTACACATCATTTACTCAAGTAGAAGTGCACACATCGTTTACTCAAGTAGAAGTACACACATCCTTTACTCAGGTAGAAGTACACACATCCTGTACTCAAGTAGAAGTACTCACATCCTTTACTCAAGTAGAAGTACACACATCCTTTACTCAAGTAGAAGTACACACATCCTTTATCAAGTAAAATACTCAAATATATTTGAGTTCAACATGTAAGAAGTAGAAAGTACAGGTATTTGAGTTCAACATGTAAGAAGTAGAAAGTACAGGTATTTGAGTTCAACATGTGAGAAGTAGAAAGTACAGGTATTTGAGTTCAACATGTGAGAAGTAGAAAGTACAGGTATTTGGGTTCAACATGTAAGAAGTAGAAAGTACAGGTATTTGGGTTCAACATGTAAGAAGTAGAAAGTACAGGTATTTGAGTTCAACATGTAAGAAGTAGAAAGTACAGGTATTTGAGTTCAACATGTGAGAAGTAGAAAGTACAGGTATTTGAGTTCAACATGTAAGAAGTAGAAAGTACAGGTATTTGAGTTCAACATGAGAGAAGTAGAAAGTACAGGTATTTGAGTTCAACATGAGAGAAGTAGAAAGTACAGGTATTTGAGTTCAACATGAGAGAAGTAGAAAGTACAGGTATTTGAGTTCAACATGAGAGAAGTAGAAAGTACAGGTATTTGAGTTCAACATGTGAGAAGTAGAAAGTACAGGTATTTGAGTTCAACATGTGAGAAGTAGAAAGTACAGGTATTTGAGTTCAACATGTGAGAAGTAGAAAGTACAGGTATTTGAGTTCAACATGTAAGAAGTAGAAAGTACAGGTATTTGAGTTCAACATGAGAGAAGTAGAAAGTACAGGTATTTGAGTTCAACATGTGAGAAGTAGAAAGTACAGGTATTTGAGTTCAACATGTGAGAAGTAGAAAGTACAGGTATTTGGGTTCAACATGAGAGAAGTAGAAAGTACAGGTATTTGAGTTCAACATGAGAGAAGTAGAAAGTACAGGTATTTGAGTTCAACATGTGAGAAGTAGAAAGTACAGGTATTTGAGTTCAACATGAGAGAAGTAGAAAGTACAGGTATTTGAGTTCAACATGAGAGAAGTAGAAAGTACAGGTATTTGAGTTCAACATGAGAGAAGTAGAAAGTACAGGTATTTGAGTTCAACATGTGAGAAGTAGAAAGTACAGGTATTTGAGTTCAACATGTGAGAAGTAGAAAGTACAGGTATTTGAGTTCAACATGTAAGAAGTAGAAAGTACAGGTATTTGGGTTCAACATGAGAGAAGTAGAAAGTACAGGTATTTGAGTTCAACATGTGAGAAGTAGAAAGTACAGGTATTTGAGTTCAACATGTGAGAAGTAGAAAGTACAGGTATTTGAGTTCAACATGTGAGAAGTAGAAAGTACAGGTATTTGAGTTCAACATGTGAGAAGTAGAAAGTACAGGTATTTGTGTTCAACATGTAAGAAGTAGAAAGTACAGGTATTTGAGTTCAACATGTGAGAAGTAGAAAGTACAGGTATTTGGGTTCAACATGTAAGAAGTAGAAAGTACAGGTATTTGGGTTCAACATGAGAGAAGTAGAAAGTACAGGTATTTGAGTTCAACATGTGAGAAGTAGAAAGTACAGGTATTTGAGTTCAACATGAGAGAAGTAGAAAGTACAGGTATTTGAGTTCAACATGAGAGAAGTAGAAAGTACAGGTATTTGAGTTCAACATGTAAGAAGTAGAAAGTACAGGTATTTGAGTTCAACATGTGAGAAGTAGAAAGTACAGGTATTTGAGTTCAACATGAGAGAAGTAGAAAGTACAGGTATTTGAGTATTTAAGTAAAAAGTAGTGGAGTAAAGTACTGATACCAGAAAGATGTACTTTAAGTACAGTAAGGAAGTATTTGTACTCCACTACCTCCCACCATCATTGGAGACTTCCACGGAGCTTATAAAGAGTCCTAAAGGGACTCTTCTCTGAGTTTGGATGCAGGGAAACATCAAACATCAAAACGTGAAGAATAACCAGAACATTACATTATTTAAACTATATAAAAATAATAGATATGTATTTTATATGTTTCAGGTGATAGTCTGGACCGCTTTCTGCTGTTTTAAATGTCACTGTGACGCACAATAACCCATCGTTGTTGTTTTTTAAAAGGCGGCTTTGCCCTGCAGGTCTTTAGTAAACATCATTTGTTTTGTTACTAAAACTATATGTTGATTTCAAAACGTTGCATTTCATCGTTTCCCTTTTTATTCAACATCGTATGAACTGCGATGATAAACGAGCATGTGCAGTCGGCTCGTTAGCTGCTACGAGGCGACTGCACTCTGACATCGTGTAAAGCCAGGTTCACGAGGAGACAGTGGACGCGTTGGGGCGTTCTTTGGTCGCCTGCATGCCGGGCTGCAGCCTCACTTATCACTGGCTCTCTAATAAGCGCCATGCATGGCTGTTAGCATGTTGTTAGCATGTTGTTAGCATGCGGTTAGCGTAAAGAGTGATGGCCCCGCGGCGCAGGGCCCCCTTTGATTTATGGCCCCGCTCCTAATAGCTCTGCTTAACACACAGGTTTGTCCAGATTAAGTGATTACCTTAAAGCTAAAGTGTATTACCTGCGTGTGATGGAGGAGGGCGGGAGATAATTAAAACACTGTGAATTAAAGCCGTTGTCACGACAACCCCCAAAAAACATCCATATGACCCCCCCCCGGTTAATGGAGATAACCAAAGACCCAGTTCCTCCTTTTTCAGATCTGCAGGACTTTCATTGTGACGCCGTAATGAGAGAGAATGCACAGGAAACAAAGGGGGAAGATTTAGAGTGACGCACCGCAGGTAGAGGTAGTAGTCATATGCTTAAAGTGAAGCGAAACGGAAAGCAACACATTGAGGAGAGATCAGAAAGAAAGCGCAAAACGTTTCCCCTCGTTCGTCGCTTTCAGACGGTATCCGCGTGCCATCAGACTCGTAGCCGCTGACGAGCGCATTTCACGTGCTAATTTATCACCCAATGAAACCACCAGGCTGCGAATCGTATCAGGACTGTTCAAACCCCTGCACCGTCACCCTGCACACGAATGTTCACACATACACAACTTCGTACGGTGACATCGCGTTTTAATAGAGACACGATGGGGTCAGGTAGATGCACCTGGTGTCCCTACGGACTTCCTTTTGTTCTTCAGCCGCAGAACAATGGCTCTGTCTAAGTGATGGAATAAGGCCCTCAGGGGCGGGAGCCACTGCATACTGATATACACCAGAACATCAGCAGCAGAGGACTCTTTAAAGTAGAGACACTACATACTGATATACACCAGAACATCAGCAGCAGAGGACTCTTTAAAGTAGAGACACTGCATACTGATATACACCTGAACATCAGCAGCAGAGGACTCTTTAAAGTAGAGACACTGCATACTGATATACACCTGAACATCAGCAGGAGAGGACTCTTTAAAGTAGAGACACTGCATACTGATATACACCTGAACATCAGCAGCAGAGGACTCTTTAAAGTAGAGACACTGCATACTGATATACACCTGAACATCAGCAGGAGAGGACTCTTTAAAGTAGAGACACTGCATACTGATATACACCTGAACATCAGCAGCAGAGGACTCTTTAAAGTAGAGACACTGCATACTGATATACACCTGAACATCAGCAGGAGAGGACTCTTTAAAGTAGAGACACTGCATACTGATATACACCTGAACATCAGCAGCAGAGGACTCTTTAAAGTAGAGACACTGCATACTGATATACACCTGAACATCAGCAGGAGAGGACTCTTTAAAGTAGAGACACTGCATACTGATATACACCTGAACATCAGCAGCAGAGGACTCTTTAAAGTAGAGACACTGCATACTGATATACACCTGAACATCAGCAGGAGAGGACTCTTTAAAGTAGAGACACTGCATACTGATATACACCTGAACATCAGCAGGAGAGGACTCTTTAAAGTAGAGACACTACACACTGATATACACCTGAACATCAGCAGGAGAGGACTCTTTAAAGTAGAGACACTATATACTGATATACACCTGAACATCAGCAGGAGAGGACTCTTTAAAGTAGAGACACTGCATACTGATATACACCTGAACATCAGCAGCAGAGGACTCTTTAAAGTAGAGACACTGCATACTGATATACACCTGAACATCAGCAGGAGAGGACTCTTTAAAGTAGAGACACTATATACTGATATACACCTGAACATCAGCAGGAGAGGACTCTTTAAAGTAGAGACACTATATACTGATATACACCTGAACATCATCAGGAGAGGACTCTTTAAAGTAGAGACGCTACATGCTGATATACACCTGAACATCAGCAGGAGAGGACTCTTTAAAGTATGGACACTACATACTGATATACACCTGAACATCAGCAGGAGAGGACTCTTTAAAGTATGAGACACTACATACTGATATACACCTGAACATCAGCACGAGAGGACTCTTTAAAGTAGAGACACTACATACTGATATACACCTGAACATCAGCAGGAGAGGACTCTTTAAAGTAGAGACAATACACACTGATATACACCTGAACATCAGCAGGAGAGGACTCTTTAAAGTAGAGACACTACATACTGATATACACCTGAACATCAGAGGAGAGGACTCTTTAAAGTAGAGACACTACATACTGATATACACCTGAACATCAGCAGGAGAGGACTCTTTAAAGTAGAGACGCTACATACTGATATACACCTGAACATCAGAGGAGAGGACTCTTTAAAGTAGAGACACTACATACTGATATACACCTGAACATCAGCAGGAGAGGACTCTTTAAAGTAGAGACACTACATACTGATATACACCTGAACATCAGCAGGAGAGGACTCTTTAAAGTAGAGACACTACATACTGATATACACCTGAACATCAGCAGGAGAGGACTCTTTAAAGTAGAGACACTACATACTGATATACACCTGAACACTATCAAGTTGCATTATGGGAAATGTAGTTTGCAGTGTTTTGGAGGTTAGCCTTAAAGTCAGGATATCTCGGCCTCCTTTTCTCCGATTTTGATGATTCCTTTAACTCTTCATTGTTGCTTTGCCCCTTGCTCTTCAGACGTGTAGAACCGTAATATCCCTGATGGTTTTCTCACCTGGTGGTGCAGAAGAAGGAGGACAGTTCCTCTCCGAGCCTGAAAACACACTGGGAAAAAAAAGGATCATAAATAAATGAACGGAAACGAGAAGAAGAATTCAGAAAACTGACGAGGATTCAAACGGTTTATAGTGTGTGTGTGTGTGTGGTGTGTGTGTGTGTGTGTGTGTGTGTGTGTGTGTGTGTGCGTGTGTGTGTGTGAGCTCTTTGTCGGGGCTCTGCTGGAGGTCTTTAATGCTGGAGATGTAGGATTGGATCTCCGAGGACTCGTGTCCCCCTCTCTCCCTCTCCTGTGATCCGGAGCAGATTCACAAAGTGCTTCATGGTCCAATGTCTCTGCTTCTTCTCCTCGCAGCGCCTCACCACATCTTCCCCTCCTTCCACACCCCCATCCCCATCGACATGCGGCACCACGAGGGCCGATACCACTACGAGCCGCACAGCATCAACCACATGCACGGGTAAGAATCCTCACACCTCATACATGATGGCTCTGCAGGAAGTGACTCTACTCGGCTCACTACACCTCGCAGTCAGGCAGTCAGTATCTCTTGACTACATGCGGCTCAGCAGGGGGTGCAGTGTGTGACGAGTTGGCTCCACGCTGTCTGATCAAATGATAAAGGAAATCCGTATCAGAGCGACTTGTTTCCCGCTCAGAGGATTCAGAGGACTCAGAGGATTCAGAGGACTCAGAGGACTCAGAGGACTCAGAGGACTCAGAGGACTCAGAGGACTCAGAGGATTCAGAGGACTCAGAGGACTCAGAGGATTCAGAGGACTCAGAGGACTCAGAGGATTCAGAGGACTCAGAGGATTCAGAGGACTCAGAGGATTCAGAGGACTCAGAGGATTCAGAGGACTCAGAGGACTCAGAGGATTCAGAGGACTCAGAGGATTCAGAGGACTCAGAGGATTCAGAGGACTCAGAGGATTCAGAGGACTCAGAGGACTCAGAGGATTCAGAGGACTCAGAGGACTCAGACTCTCTGACCTCAGACCCTCTGTCCTCAGACCCTCTGTCCTTAGACCCTCTGTCCTCAGACCCTCTGTCCTCAGACCCTCTGTCCTCAGACCCTCTGTCCTTAGACCCTCTGTTCTCAGACCCTCTGTCCTCAGACCCTCTGCCCTCAGACCCTCTGTCCTCAGACCCTCTGTCCTCAGACCCTCTGTCCTCAGACCCTCTGTCCTCAGACCCTCTGTCCTCAGACCCTCTGTCCTCAGACCCTCTGACCTTAGACCCTCTGTCCTCAGACCCTCTCAGACCCTCTATCCAGTTAAAGGGAACATGGAGAACCCTCAGGAGAGCAGCAGAGGAGGATCCTCTCCAGGACGGACAGACTGCAACAGATGCCGTGTGTGAATCGAATAAGTCACCCAGCCATTAGCCTGCGTATTGGCTCTTTATTAGTCATTAGAAAACACCTGAATGACCTCATTCTACAAGTACTAACCCATCAGCTGAGAGGACGTTGTTGTGCTCCGTTCTCCACACGTGTGATCTGTCTTTTGCAACAACACATGAAACTAAAGTGTTTTGTGTCGAACTCAAAATGTGGAGTTTCTAACTCAGAATATGTTCCCTATTTGTAAAGTCTTGTTCATATCCAATCCGCGAGTAGTTTGACTCTAATATGTCAATGAGCAACTCGACGATGGTGAATATGTTGATCTAAAGCAGGGGTGTCAAACTCGAGGCCCGGGGGCCAAATCCGGCCCGCCACTTCATTGTATGCGGCCCCACGAGAGCTTGCAAAGAACATGATACGTTTATTATAAGGTTCCGCTTCACAGGAGCACGTTGCCCACATGTCCCACAATGCATCTCATTTTGTGGTGCGCACTGAAGAGCCAGGCTTCTGCGTTCAGACGTAGCTAATTATGAAGTCCGATAATAATCCAATGCAGAGGAAATAATACATTCTTTTATATATTTATCGGCAGGAAGCAAAGTGCGTTCACGCGGGGTTAGCGTCCGGTTTGGAAAACATGCATTTAGAAAAACTACATGTCACACACAATCAGGAAAGAGTAATCCACCTCCTTCGCCTTGCTCCTGACTCAAAGTGTACGACATGTATGGTTGTTACAACCGCTCACCTGGTGTTGCAGAAGAAGAAGAAGAAGCAGGACTGTTCGTCTGCGTGCCTGAAAACAACAACAAGAAGAATTTAGAAATCTGACGTGAAATGAAAAATACATTGAATGAAATGTAATGTTTAATTACTTTGCGATATTATTATAAATAGTTTCCTTTGTTTACATTTTGTATATGTGTGTTGTTTATCGGATAGAAAACTCGGCTGAACATTGAAAAATACAAAGGACGACCCAATTTCTACAAAAATACAGAACGCTTTGAAAGAAGACGCAAAACGACCTCAGAGAGCGGCCTGAAGGTCGCACCAAGGACACAGACGGCTCAGCTTTAGGTGTGCTTGTGTATTTCTGTTGTTCATTGGACGGAGAGGTCAGCGGGCGAGATCAGAAGCAACACAGTCCAAATCGAGACACATTTTGTATTCATTCTACTGAAATGATAGACGAAGCAAAAGGGATAGTTCACACACACAAGTGAGCTCAAGGAGGAGAAGCGGGGCTGATGGGGAGCAGCCCTCCGCGCGTCGTCTTAGCATCAATGTGGTCACGGCACTTATTCCGTCAGACACCAACAGAGATGAAGGAGGACAACGACAGGAAGAAAACTGGGAATATCAAATACTTGCAAATATAACTGTTTTGACTTCAGTTTTGAACTGTTGATGACGAGTGGCGCTGAGAGGTCAGCGTGAAGTCTTTTCCACGCTCTCACTGCGATCAGCTGTGAGGTGAGCATCCTCAGTGAGAGCGTGAAGTCCTTTCCACGCTCTCACTGAGGATGCTCACCTCACAGCTGATCGCAGTGAGAGCGTGAAGTCCTTTCCACGCTCTCCCTGAGATCAGCTGTGAGGTGACGGCTGCTCGGCAGGGCTCGCTCCAAAGAGACAGCAGACCATCAGGAACTCTGGGTTTAAAACCTTTGCCCGAGTCCGTGGCGCGCTCACACCCCGCGCGTCGTATATTCATATCGTTTATTAGACCGAAGAGAAAGCGGAGCCGCGGCGCACTTACTTCATCACGGAGGCAACGCGCAGCCCGGACAGAGGAAGTCAATAATCTCGCACACTCAGATTCTCCCTCTGACGGTGATGCATACGTCCCGCCCGGCCGCCGCAGCAGGGCCATCCATCACGCGGTGGGGGCTCTGCCGGCGCCCCCCCCTTGATTAATGTGGTTTGATCCTGACGCCGGACCCCTAATTCATCAGGACCCTGATCAGCCTGCCCGCGCAGCACCTTCATTACAGGGACACTGCGCGGCGCATTAAGCGGCGTGTCTCTCCGGGCCGAGGGCCACTTTGTTAGCGCCGTGTCTCGGACGGGCCCCGAGCGTCGCCATGACACCCCGCGCCTCGTGTTTCATACCCGTAATGAGTGTCACGCCTGTCATAAGGAAGCTCTTCATCCCGCTGCTTGCTGCCGTACGCAGCGGTTCCTCCTCATGAGGAAGAGGAGGGAGCACGATTCCTCCTCTTCCTCCTCATGAGGAAGAGGAGGGAGCACGGTTCCTCCTCACGAGGAAGAGGAGGGAGCACGGTTCCTCCTCACGAGGAAGAGGAGGGAGCACGGTTCCTCCTCACGAGGAAGAGGAGGGAGCACGATTCGTCCTCATGAGGAAGAGGAGGGAGCACGGTTCCTCGTGAGGAGGGAGCACGATTCCTCCTCACGAGGAAGAGGAGGGAGCACGATTCCTCCTCACGAGGAAGAGGAGGGAGCACGATTCCTCCTCATGAGGAAGAGGAGGAAGAGGAGGAAGCAAAGGAAGCAGAGGAAGCACGATTCCTCCTCACGAGGAAGAGGAGGGAGCACGATTCCTCCTCTTCCTCCTCATGAGGAAGAGGAGGGAGCACGGTTCCTCCTCACGAGGAAGAGGAGGGAGCACGATTCCTCCTCACGAGGAAGAGGAGGGAGCACGATTCCTCCTCATGAGGAAGAGGAGGGAGCACGGTTCCTCGTGAGGAGGGAGCACGATTCCTCCTCACGAGGAAGAGGAGGGAGCACGATTCCTCCTCACGAGGAAGAGGAGGGAGCACGATTCCTCCTCATGAGGAAGAGGAGGGAGCACTATTCCTCCTCATGAGGAAGAGGAGGAAGAGGAGGAAGCAAAGGAAGCAGAGGAAGCACGATTCCTCCTCACGAGGAAGAGGAGGGAGCACGATTCCTCCTCTTCCTCATGAGGAGGAATCGTGCTTCAGGAGAGAACTCACGATTCACGATTCCTCCTCTTCCTCATGAGGAAGAGGAGGACGCGCTGGAGGTTAGGAGTAGGGTTGAGTATCGTTTGAATTTCCACGATTCCGATTCTACTCTTCGATTCCGGTTCTTAACGGTTCTCGGTTCCGGTTCTTTGAGGCGCTGGGTAACAACATGATTAAGTTCTTGTTGAGAGAAACCAGCACCTGCCTCTCAGGCGTACCGGGGAGAAAGGTCTGAACACTTTAAAGCAGAACGCTTCAGTCTGG
>CM070499.1:1405477-1457977 GCA_036324585.1 Champsocephalus esox
TGCCAAGAGACACTTAATGACCTCCAACAGACACCAAGAGACACTTAATGACCTCCAAGAGACACAGAGACACTTAATGACCTCCAAGAGACACTTAATGACACTTAATGACCTCCAAGAGACACTAAATGACCTCCAAGAGACACTTAATGGCCTCCAACAGACACCAAGAGACACTTAATGACCTCTAAGAGACACAGAGACACTTAATGACCTCCAAGAGACACTACATAACCTCCAAGAGACACTTAATGACCTCCAAGAGACACTTAATGACCTCCAAGAGACACTAAATGACCTCCAAGAGACGCCAAGAGACACTTAATGACCTCCAACAGACACCAAGAGATACTTAATGACCTCCAAGAGACACAGAGACACTTAATGACCTCCAAGAGACACTAAATGACCTCCAAGTGACACAGAGACACTTAATGACCTCCAAGAGACACGTAATGACTTCCAAGAGACACTAAATGACCTCCAAGAGACACTTAATGACCTCCAAGAGACACTTAATGACCTCCAAGAGACACAGAAACACGTAATGACCTCCAATAGACACTTAATGACCTCCAAGAGACACTAAATGACCTCCAAGAGACACTAAATGACCTCCAAGAAATGCCAAGAGACACTTAATGACCTCCAACAGACACCAAGAGACACTTAATGACCTCCAAGAGACACTTAATGACCTCCAAGAGACACTTAATGACCTCCAACAGACACCAAGAGACACTTAATGACCTCTAAGAGACACAGAGACACTTAATGACCTCCAAGAGACACTAAATAACCTCCAAGAAATGCCAAGAGAAACTTAATGACCTCCAACAGACACCAAGAGACACTTAATGACCTCCAAGAGACACAGAGACACTTAATGACCTCCAAGAGACACTTAATGACCTCCAAGAGACACTAAATGACCTCCAAGAGACACTTAATGGCCTCCAACAGACACCAAGAGACACTTTATGACCTCCAAGAGACACAGGGACACTTAATGACCTCCAAGAGACACTAAATGACCTCCAAGAGACACAGAGACACTTAATGACCTCCAAGAGACACTTAATGACTTCCAAGAGACACTAAATGACCTCCAAGAGACACTTAATGACCTCCAAGAGACGCCAAGAGACACTTAATGACCTCCAAGAGACACTAAATGACCTCCAAGAGACACTAAATGACCTCCAAGAAATGCCAAGAGACACTTAATGACCTCCAACAGACACCAAGAGACACTTAATGACCTCCAAGAGACACTTAATGACCTCCAAGAGACACTTAATGACCTCCAACAGACACCAAGAGACACTTAATGACCTCTAAGAGACACAGAGACACTTAATGACCTCCAAGAGACACTAAATAACCTCCAAGAAATGCCAAGAGAAACTTAATGACCTCCAACAGACACCAAGAGACACTTAATGACCTCCAAGAGACACAGAGACACTTAATGACCTCCAAGAGACACTTAATGACCTCCAAGAGACACTAAATGACCTCCAAGAGACACTTAATGGCCTCCAACAGACACCAAGAGACACTTTATGACCTCCAAGAGACACAGGGACACTTAATGACCTCCAAGAGACACTAAATGACCTCCAAGAGACACAGAGACACTTAATGACCTCCAAGAGACACTTAATGACTTCCAAGAGACACTAAATGACCTCCAAGAGACACTTAATGACCTCCAAGAGACGCCAAGAGACACTTAATGACCTACAAGAGACACAGAGACACTTAATGACCTCCAAGAGACACAGAGACAAGTAATGACCTCCAAGAAACACTTAATGACCTCCAAGAGACACTAAATGACCTCCAAGAGATGCCAAGAGACACTTAATGACCTCCAACAGACACCAAGAGACACTTAATGACCTCCAAGAGACACATAGACACTTAATGACCTCCAAGAGACACTTAATGACCTCCAAGAGACATTTAATGACCTCCAAGAGACACATAGAGACACTTAATGACCTCCAAGAGACACATAGAGACACTTAATGACCTCCAAGAGACACCTAATAAATATTAAATAAAGTGACTGAAAGACAACTACACGACACATGACAACACGACAACAGAAAGGTAAACAACACCCTTTACTTATGAACTCCCTCTCTCGTCTCCCCCTGCAGATATTAACTCCCTCTCTCCTCTCCCCCTCAGTGGCCGTGGAGCACCTGAAGGATCGAGGTCTTTTCGCCCCCCCCCCTCCTGCTGAGTTTTACCACCTGATGAGTCATCGCAGCCCTTATTATGGAGATCTGCTGCTTGGGGGGGGGAGCGGGGCCCGAATATATCTCCCCCATCGAGGGTAAGTCACACTGCTTTTATTCCCTCTTCTTACCTCCTTTCAACCTGATTTTAAAGATAAGTTTCAGCCTGATTTTAAAGATAAGTTTCAGCCTGATTGTAATGATATGTTTCAGCCTGATTTTAAAGATAAGTTTCAGCCTGATTTTAAAGATAAGTTTCAGCCTGATTTTAAAGATAAGTTTCAGCCTGATTTTAAAGATAATATCCTGATTTTAAAGATAAGTTTCAGCCTGATTTTAAAGATAAGTTTCAGCCTGATTGTAATGATATCTTTCAGCCTGATTTTAAAGATATGTTTCAGCCTGATTTTAAAGATAAGTTTCAGTCTGATTTTAAAGATAAGTTTCAGCCTGATTTTAAAGATATCTTTCAGCCTGATTGTAAAGATAAGTTTCAGCCTGATTTTAAAGATAATATCCTGATTTTAAAGATAAGTTTCAGTCTGATTTTAAAGATAAGTTTCAGCCTGATTTTAAAGATAATATCCTGATTTTAAAGATAAGTTTCAGCCTGATTTTAAAGATAAGTTTCAGCCTGATTTTAAAGATAATATCCTGATTTTAAAGATAATATCCTGATTTTAAAGATAAGTTTCAGCCTGATTTTAAAGATAATATCCTGATTGTAAAGATATCTTTCAGCCTGATTTTAAAGATAAGTTTCAGCCTGATTTTAAAGATAAGTTTCAGCCTGATTTTAAAGATAAGTTTCAGCCTGATTTTAAAGATAAGTTTCAGCCTGATTTTAAAGATATCTTTCAGCCTGATTTTAAAGATAATATCCTGATTTTAAAGATAAGTTTCAGCCTGATTGTAAAGATAAGTTTCAGCCTGATTTTAAAGATATCTTTCAGCCTGATTTTAAAGATAATATCCTGATTTTAAAGATAAGTTTCAGCCTGATTGTAAAGATAAGTTTCAGCCTGATTTTAAAGATAATATCCTGATTTTAAAGATAATATCCTGATTTTAAAGATAAGTTTCAGCCTGATTTTAAAGATAAGTTTCAGCCTGATTTTAAAGATATCTTTCAGCCTGATATTAAAGATAAGTTTCAGCCTGATTTTAAAGATAAGTTTCAGCCTGATATTAAAGATAAGTTTCAGCCTGATTGTAAAGATAAGTTTCAGCCTGATTTTAAAGATAATATCCTGATTTTAAAGATAAGTTTCAGCCTGATTTTAAAGATAAGTTTCAGCCTGATTTTAAAGATATCTTTCAGCCTGATTGTAAAGATAAGTTTCGGCCTTTGTGAGTCCGTTCATGTTGCTGCATCAAACTGTCTGTATCTGAATGTAAGGCTCTGTGATGCAGCAGATAACGTCTCTGCAGAAACTCAATGCATATTTTCAAGTATTTAGTATTTAAAGGAGATGTTCTGAGCATGTCTGCCGGGGGGAGTCCGGTCTGATGCAACCTCAGAGGGAAAGACTGAATGTTTAATGCTGCAGCTCCTCTACGAACACACAGGTGACTTTCAGACTGTAACAATAATACAAAGCTTTAATCGGCTTCAGAGGACGCTGCATGCATCAAGTCCCAAATCTAGGGTTTGCTCACGGAGAAAGTTACATTTAAATCTACATTTTCCACAACTGAACGTGATCATGGACATGCACGTTTTAATGCACATTGTTCAAAATTAAGTTCCATTAAAGCTATAATTTCATATTATTTCCATTGGTGATGTTATATTATGATTCAATGCAGTCTTTCAGTTTATAACATGTGGATTCCCAAAGCCCACCATGTCTTTAAAAGACTCTCCCTCCCTTCCTTTCTCCCTACCTCCTTTCCTTCCTACCTTCCTTTCTACCTTTCCTTCCTTTCTCCCTCCCTCTCTTCCTTTCCTTCCTACCTTCCTTTTTCCTTCCCTTCCAACCTTCCTCCCTCTCCCCTTCCTTTCTCCCTCCTCCCTCTCTTCCTTCCTTTCTCCCTCCCTCCTTCCCTTCCTACCTCCTTCCCTTAACGCACACACTTTCATTCAGTGCTGGCGGCTGATATAAATCACAATGGAGGAAGCGAGGCTTTCTATTGGTCCATTCATCAGGGGAAGCGGCACATTAATAAACACATCTCCCCAGAGGAGAGGGGGGGGAACACACACCTGCCCCCCCTCTCACACACACACTCACACACACACACACACACACACATCTGAACTTCAGCTGCTTAAATGTCTGAATTAGCGCCGTGTGCACGTGTTAAATCAGCGTCTCATGTCCCAGGACGCATGTGAGCTTTCAGATATCTTTAGAAACACGTCTTTAGGAAACGAGAATTAATCTGTCTGAGACGTGGAGAGTCCGGGGGAGACGCGGAGAGTCCGGGGGAGACGCGGAGAGTCCGGGAGAGACGCGGAGAGTCCGGGAGAGACGCGGAGAGTCCGGGAGACGGGATCGGGGAGACGCGGAGAGTCCGGGAGAGACGTCGGAGAGTCCGGGGGAGACGCGGAGAGTCCGGGGGAGACGCGGAGAGTCCGGGGGAGCCGCGGAGAGTCCGGGAGAGACGCGGAGAGTCCGGGAGAGACGCAGAAAGCCCATTAGCATTCAGACATTACTAATCGATCTCTCACTGATCCTGTAATCAGAGCAGATAAACAGCTGTTTTTAATGAGGCCGATTTACACTGCATTGATCGAGGAGATCGAGGGGGGGGGAGATCGAGGAGATCGAGGAGGGGGGGGAGATCGAGAGATCGAGGAGGGGGGGAGGTCGAGGAGGGGGAGGAGGGGGAGTCTACGTCTAAAATACGCAGATTTAAGGCTCTTTGAACAGAAGGGAAAAGGAAGTCATTCGTTCGGGACTATTTTCAGCGGCGGATGAATCCACATGTGTTATTCTAGTGACAAACAGTCCTGTCCTTGGGAAATGTAGTTTTCGTATAAAAGACTATCCATTAAACCACACCTGTCCCCTCACCTGTGTTGCAGTCTCTCGGTTCTCGGGGCCCAGACTGACTCCTCGTCTCGGCAGGAAGCGAGCGATGTCAGTTTCTCCGCTCTCTGACGGCAGCATCGATCTGCACACGATGATCCGCACGTCGCCCAGCTCGCTGGTCGCCTACATCAACAACTCTCCCTCCTATGGTCACCTGTCGGTGGGCGGGCTCAGGTAACTCACCTGGGGGGATTCAGATCTCAGTTAGGATGCATGTAGGTGGGGGGGGGGCTCAGGTAACTCACCTGGAGGGATTCAGACCTCAGTTAGGATGCATGTAGGGCTCAGGTAACTCACCTGGAGGGATTCAGACCTCAGTTAGGATGCATGTAGGTGGGGGGGGGGCTCAGGTAACTCACCTGGAGGGATTCAGACCTCAGTTAGGATGCATGTAGGTGGGGGGGGGGCTCAGGTAACTCACCTGGAGGGATTCAGACCTCAGTTAGGATGCATGTAGGGGGGGGGGCTCAGGTAACTCACCTGGAGGGATTCAGACCTCAGTTAGGATGCATGTAGGGGGGGGGGCTCAGGTAACTCACCTGGAGGGATTCAGACCTCAGTTAGGATGCATGTAGGGGGGGGGGCTCAGGTAACTCACCTGGAGGGATTCAGACCTCAGTTAGGATGCATGTAGGGGGGGGGGCTCAGGTAACTCACCTGGAGGGATTCAGACCTCAGTTAGGATGCATGTAGGGGGGGGGGCTCAGGTAACTCACCTGGAGGGATTCAGACCTCAGTTAGGATGCATGTAGCTCAGGTAACTCACCTGGAGGGATTCAGACCTCAGTTAGGATGCATGTAGGGGGGGGGCTCAGGTAACTCACCTGGAGGGATTCAGACCTCAGTTAGGATGCATGTAGGTGGGGGGGGGCTCAGGTCACTCACCTGGAGGGATTCAGACCTCAGTTAGGATGCATGTAGGGGGGGGGGCTCAGGTAACTCACCTGGAGGGATTCAGACCTCAGTTAGGATGCATGTAGGTGGGGGGGGGCTCAGGTCACTCACCTGGAGGGATTCAGACCTCAGTTAGGATGCATGTAGGGGGGGGGGCTCAGGTAACTCACCTGGAGGGATTCAGACCTCAGTTAGGATGCATGTAGGTGGGGGGGGGGCTCAGGTAACTCACCTGGAGGGATTCAGACCTCAGTTAGGATGCATGTAGGTGGGGGGGGGGCTCAGGTAACTCACCTGGAGGGATTCAGACCTCAGTTAGGATGCATGTAGGTGGGGGGGGGGCTCAGGTAACTCACCTGGAGGGATTCAGACCTCAGTTAGGATGCATGTAGGGGGGGGGGCTCAGGTCACTCACTGGAGGGATTCAGACCTCAGTTAGGATGCATGTAGGTGGGGGGGGGCTCAGGTAACTCACCTGGAGGGATTCAGACCTCAGTTAGGATGCATGTAGGGGGGGGGGCTCAGGTAACTCACCTGGAGGGATTCAGACCTCAGTTAGGATGCATGTAGGTGGGGGGGGGGCTCAGGTAACTCACCTGGAGGGATTCAGACCTCAGTTAGGATGCATGTAGGTGGGGGGGGGCTCAGGTAACTCACCTGGAGGGATTCAGACCTCAGTTAGGATGCATGTAGGGGGGGGGGCTCAGGTAACTCACCTGGAGGGATTCAGACCTCAGTTAGGATGCATGTAGGTGGGGGGGGGCTCAGGTCACTCACCTGGAGGGATTCAGACCTCAGTTAGGATGCATGTAGGTGGGGGGGGGGCTCAGGTAACTCACCTGGAGGGATTCAGACCTCAGTTAGGATGCATGTAGGGGGGGGGGCTCAGGTCACTCACCTGGAGGGATTCAGACCTCAGTTAGGATGCATGTAGGTGGGGGGGGGCTCAGGTAACTCACCTGGAGGGATTCAGACCTCAGTTAGGATGCATGTAGGTGGGGGGGGGGCTCAGGTAACTCACCTGGAGGGATTCAGACCTCAGTTAGGATGCATGTAGGGGGGGGGGCTCAGGTCACTCACCTGGAGGGATTCAGACCTCAGTTAGGATGCATGTAGGTGGGGGGGGGGCTCAGGTAACTCACCTGGAGGGATTCAGACCTCAGTTAGGATGCATGTAGCTCAGGTCACTCACCTGGAGGGATTCAGACCTCAGTTAGGATGCATGTAGGTGGGGGGGGGGCTCAGGTAACTCACCTGGAGGGATTCAGACCTCAGTTAGGATGCATGTAGGGGGGGGGGCTCAGGTACTCACTGGAGGGATTCAGACCTCAGTTAGGATGCATGTAGGGGGGGGGGCTCAGGTAACTCACCTGGAGGGATTCAGACCTCAGTTAGGATGCATGTAGGGGGGGGGGCTCAGGTAACTCACCTGGAGGGATTCAGACCTCAGTTAGGATGCATGTAGGTGGGGGGGGGGCTCAGGTAACTCACCTGGAGGGATTCAGACCTCAGTTAGGATGCATGTAGGGGGGGGGGCTCAGGTAACTCACCTGGAGGGATTCAGACCTCAGTTAGGATGCATGTAGGGGGGGGGGCTCAGGTAACTCACCTGGAGGGATTCAGACCTCAGTTAGGATGCATGTAGGTGGGGGGGGGGCTCAGGTAACTCACCTGGAGGGATTCAGACCTCAGTTAGGATGCATGTAGGTGGGGGGGGGGCTCAGGTAACTCACCTGGAGGGATTCAGACCTCAGTTAGGATGCATGTAGGTGGGGGGGGGCTCAGGTAACTCACCTGGAGGGATTCAGACCTCAGTTAGGATGCATGTAGGTGGGGGGGGGGCTCAGGTAACTCACCTGGAGGGATTCAGACCTCAGTTAGGATGCATGTAGGGGGGGGGGCTCAGGTAACTCACCTGGAGGGATTCAGACCTCAGTTAGGATGCATGTAGGTGGGGGGGGGGCTCAGGTCACTCACCTGGAGGGATTCAGACCTCAGTTAGGATGCATGTAGGGGGGGGGGCTCAGGTAACTCACCTGGAGGGATTCAGACCTCAGTTAGGATGCATGTAGCTCAGGTAACTCACCTGGAGGGATTCAGACCTCAGTTAGGATGCATGTAGGTGGGGGGGGGCTCAGGTAACTCACCTGGAGGGATTCAGACCTCAGTTAGGATGCATGTAGCTCAGGTAACTCACCTGGAGGGATTCAGACCTCAGTTAGGATGCATGTAGGTGGGGGGGGGGCTCAGGTAACTCACCTGGAGGGATTCAGACCTCAGTTAGGATGCATGTAGGTGGGGGGGGGGCTCAGGTCACTCACCTGGAGGGATTCAGACCTCAGTTAGGATGCATGTAGGGGGGGGGGCTCAGGTAACTCACCTGGAGGGATTCAGACCTCAGTTAGGATGCATGTAGGTGGGGGGGGGGCTCAGGTAACTCACCTGGAGGGATTCAGACCTCAGTTAGGATGCATGTAGGTGGGGGGGGGGCTCAGGTCACTCACCTGGAGGGATTCAGACCTCAGTTAGGATGCATGTAGGGGGGGGGGCTCAGGTAACTCACCTGGAGGGATTCAGACCTCAGTTAGGATGCATGTAGGGGGGGGGGCTCAGGTAACTCACCTGGAGGGATTCAGACCTCAGTTAGGATGCATGTAGGTGGGGGGGGGGCTCAGGTAACTCACCTGGAGGGATTCAGACCTCAGTTAGGATGCATGTAGGTGGGGGGGGGGCTCAGGTAACTCACCTGGAGGGATTCAGACCTCAGTTAGGATGCATGTAGGGGGGGGGGCTCAGGTAACTCACCTGGAGGGATTCAGACCTCAGTTAGGATGCATGTAGGGGGGGGGCTCAGGTAACTCACCTGGAGGGATTCAGACCTCAGTTAGGATGCATGTAGGTGGGGGGGGGCTCAGGTAACTCACCTGGAGGGATTCAGACCTCAGTTAGGATGCATGTAGGGGGGGGGGCTCAGGTAACTCACCTGGAGGGATTCAGACTCAGTTAGGATGCATGTAGCTCAGGTAACTCACCTGGAGGGATTCAGACCTCAGTTAGGATGCATGTAGGTGGGGGGGGGCTCAGGTAACTCACCTGGAGGGATTCAGACCTCAGTTAGGATGCATGTAGGTGGGGGGGGGCTCAGGTAACTCACCTGGAGGGATTCAGACCTCAGTTAGGATGCATGTAGCTCAGGTAACTCACCTGGAGGGATTCAGACCTCAGTTAGGATGCATGTAGGTGGGGGGGGGGCTCAGGTAACTCACCTGGAGGGATTCAGACCTCAGTTAGGATGCATGTAGGGGGGGGGGCTCAGGTAACTCACCTGGAGGGATTCAGACCTCAGTTAGGATGCATGTAGGTGGGGGGGGGCTCAGGTAACTCACCTGGAGGGATTCAGACCTCAGTTAGGATGCATGTAGGTGGGGGGGGGGCTCAGGTAACTCACCTGGAGGGATTCAGACCTCAGTTAGGATGCATGTAGGCTCAGGTAACTCACCTGGAGGGATTCAGACCTCAGTTAGGATGCATGTAGGTGGGGGGGGGCTCAGGTAACTCACCTGGAGGGATTCAGACCTCAGTTAGGATGCATGTAGGTGGGGGGGGGCTCAGGTAACTCACCTGGAGGGATTCAGACCTCAGTTAGGATGCATGTAGGTGGGGGGGGGCTCAGGTAACTCACCTGGAGGGATTCAGACCTCAGTTAGGATGCATGTAGGGGGGGGGGCTCAGGTAACTCACCTGGAGGGATTCAGACCTCAGTTAGGATGCATGTAGGTGGGGGGGGGCTCAGGTAACTCACCTGGAGGGATTCAGACCTCAGTTAGGATGCATGTAGGGGGGGGGGCTCAGGTAACTCACCTGGAGGGATTCAGACCTCAGTTAGGATGCATGTAGGGTGGGGGGGGGGCTCAGGTAACTCACCTGGAGGGATTCAGACCTCAGTTAGGATGCATGTAGGTGGGGGGGGGGCTCAGGTAACTCACCTGGAGGGATTCAGACCTCAGTTAGGATGCATGTAGGTGGGGGGGGGGCTCAGGTAACTCACCTGGAGGGATTCAGACCTCAGTTAGGATGCATGTAGGGGGGGGGGCTCAGGTAACTCACCTGGAGGGATTCAGACCTCAGTTAGGATGCATGTAGGTGGGGGGGGGCTCAGGTAACTCACCTGGAGGGATTCAGACCTCAGTTAGGATGCATGTAGGTGGGGGGGGGGCTCAGGTAACTCACTGGAGGGATTCAGACCTCAGTTAGGATGCATGTAGGGGGGGGGGCTCAGGTAACTCACCTGGAGGGATTCAGACCTCAGTTAGGATGCATGTAGGTGGGGGGGGGCTCAGGTAACTCACCTGGAGGGATTCAGACCTCAGTTAGGATGCATGTAGGGGGGGGGGCTCAGGTAACTCACCTGGAGGGATTCAGACCTCAGTTAGGATGCATGTAGGGGGGGGGGCTCAGGTAACTCACCTGGAGGGATTCAGACCTCAGTTAGGATGCATGTAGGGGGGGGGGCTCAGGTAACTCACTGGAGGGATTCAGACCTCAGTTAGGATGCATGTAGGGGGGGGGGCTCAGGTAACTCACCTGGAGGGATTCAGACCTCAGTTAGGATGCATGTAGGTGGGGGGGGGCTCAGGTAACTCACCTGGAGGGATTCAGACCTCAGTTAGGATGCATGTAGGTGGGGGGGGGGCTCAGGTAACTCACCTGGAGGGATTCAGACCTCAGTTAGGATGCATGTAGGTGGGGGGGGGCTCAGGTAACTCACCTGGAGGGATTCAGACCTCAGTTAGGATGCATGTAGGTGGGGGGGGGCTCAGGTAACTCACCTGGAGGGATTCAGACCTCAGTTAGGATGCATGTAGGGGGGGGGGCTCAGGTAACTCACCTGGAGGGATTCAGACCTCAGTTAGGATGCATGTAGGTGGGGGGGGGCTCAGGTAACTCACCTGGAGGGATTCAGACCTCAGTTAGGATGCATGTAGGCTCAGGTAACTCACCTGGAGGGATTCAGACCTCAGTTAGGATGCATGTAGGGGGGGGGGCTCAGGTAACTCACCTGGAGGGATTCAGACCTCAGTTAGGATGCATGTAGGTGGGGGGGGGGCTCAGGTAACTCACCTGGAGGGATTCAGACCTCAGTTAGGATGCATGTAGGGTGGGGGGGGGCTCAGGTAACTCACCTGGAGGGATTCAGACCTCAGTTAGGATGCATGTAGGTGGGGGGGGGGCTCAGGTAACTCACCTGGAGGGATTCAGACCTCAGTTAGGATGCATGTAGGGGGGGGGGCTCAGGTCACTCACCTGGAGGGATTCAGACCTCAGTTAGGATGCATGTAGGGGGGGGGCTCAGGTAACTCACCTGGAGGGATTCAGACCTCAGTTAGGAAAGATAACGGGGATTTGAGATGGTTTTTCTGTACCTGTTTTTTCTCTTCCATTCACTTTACTTTCACCTTTCCTTCTCTGCTTCCTTTTTGCCCTCAGTCCATTTCCTACTTCCTACTTTTCCTACCCTAGTCTCCTTTTTCCTCCCTGGCTTTCCTTCCCTACCTCCTCCTCAGGTTGCTTCCTCACATCCTTGTTTTGTTTCCTACTTTCTAATTGATTTCCCCCTTTCCACCTTGTAATTTCCTTCCACACTTCCTCCCTCTGTCCCCTAACTCCTGACTTCCTTTCGTAACTACTTGTACTCCTCCCAACTTTCTTATCTCCACTTCCTTTTTCCTTAATTACCTCCTCCTGCCAGAGCGTTTCCTGCCTCCTCCATGTTTCCTTGTTGCCTCCTTTCCTCCTGCCCCATGTGTTTTCTTCCCTCTTGATGTTTCCTTGTTGGTTTCCTCCTTTCCTCCTGCCCCATGTGTTTCCTTCCCTCTTGATGTTTCCTTGTTGGTTTCCTCCTTTCCTCCTGCCCCATGTGTTTCCTTCCTTCTTGATGTTTCCTTGTTGCCTTCCTCCTCCTGCCCCAGTGTGTCCTGTCCTCTTGATGTTTCCTTGTTTCCTCGTTTCCTCCTCTCCCAGTGTTTCCTGCCTCCTCTAAGTGACTGATGTTTCCTCACATGTTTCCTCCTCTCCTCCTGCAGCCCTTCCTTCCCCTTTCCTCACCCCTTGACTCCTCTCAGCTACCAGCACCTCCTCACCCATCATCAGAGAGGGGGTCTGGGTGCTTTTGGACACACCCCCCCCCTCTTGCATCCTCCCTCCTCGTTCTGCAGCCGCCCCCCCCACCCGCTCACAGCGACCTCAACACAAAGGTACAACACAGATATTTAAAACATGTATTCTGCATCTTCACATTTAATTAATTAATCATTATTTCAATAATGAACTTGAATCCCTCAGAACCACGGAGGAGACCCGTCCGTCAGCAGCACCGTCGACCCCGTCGTCACCAAGAGGTCAAAGGTCAAGTCTGAGGGGGCGGGACTTAGGCCGCTGTCTCCCTGTTCACCGGTATGTAAAGATATTTTGTACCTGTACCTATTTTTTCTTTTACTTTCACCTTTCCTTCTTTACTTCCTTGTTGCCCTACGTCGGTTTCCTACTTCCTACTTTTCCTTCCCTAGTCTCCTTTATCCTCCCTGACTTTCCTTCCCTCCTCCTCAGGTTCCTTCCTCACATCCTTGTTTTGTTTCCTACTTTCTAATGTATTTCCCACTTTCCTCTCCTTGCTTCCTACCCCTCCTCAATGTACCTTTACTCTCCATGTTGTCTCCTACCTCCTAATGTGCATCCTTGCCTCATTTCATTCCTCAGCTGCTTGTTCTTTTGTCCCTACTTTATTTCCGTCCCAATCTCCCTACATCCTAATTTCCTTCCCTACCCTCTTACTCCTTTCTTCCACGCCTCGTACTTTCTCCTCTCCTTATCTACTTCCCCTCTATGCCTCCTTCATTGCTTCCTCCTTTCCTAGCCCAGTGTTTCCTGCCTCCTCGAGTGTGAGGGATTGCTAGAAAGTGAGATTTTCAAAAGTCAAACATATTTTTTGGGGGTGAATTCCAAACCATTTGTAAAGGAGTGTATTAATGGAAAGGAGAGACATTTGTATAAAGCCTAAGTCACGTGTGAAGCCCCTCTCTGAGGAGCGGGCCGATCGGATGGAGCTTTGGGATAAAGAGTTTACAGATATCTCTCTCTGCTGACCCCCTGCTGTGACCTGTGGCCCCCGGGAGCCTCCCCCCGCTCTTCATGTTATGAAGCAGAAACTCCTCCTGATACTTTAGTGTAAACTGTGCCACGGCGCTTCATTTCCATGAGAGATGGTGCGGAGCTGCTTTTCTGCTTCTTTTGACAAATCTGCAGCGAGCAGCGTCTGGGGGCCGAGGAGTGATGAGGAGAGCGAGGGGGGGGGGATGCTGCAGTCAGCACTGTGTGTGTGTGTGTGTTGTGGTGTGTGTGTGCGTGTGTGTGTGTATTGTCTCGTTTTGTAAGCGAAGGGGAAATGTCTTATTTGGACATTTTTAGAAAGTTTTTAGGAATTGACTTTTTGGGAAAGTAAACATATTTTTAAAAGGTTGTGATTTCCTTTGTAATTGTGAGGACCTTTAAGAGATTGAGGACAATATTAAAATATTGGCACGATGTTTAAAAAAAGCAGCTAAAATATAGACAGATGTTGAGCTGAATTTGGGCAGCATCTGGAAGTGAGTTAATTTTAAAGAGACATATTAGTAACTTGCAAACTTTAAGAAAAGAAGGGACTCAAAATGAAGAATAACTGTTAGCTGTTAAGGGCTTTACTTCTTTGTACGATGTCGTTCTATCCGGCCAGTTTCCAGAACGTTCCTCTGACTCTGATTGGTTGAAGTTCTCTGCAGAAGCACAGAGGGACGTTGTGGGATTTCAATGTTTGTGTCCTCATGACTCCCGCTGCGTAATGACAGGACAGCCGTGGTGTGTGTGTGTGTGTGTGTGTGTGTGTGTGTGTGTGTGTGTGTGTGTGTGTGTGTGTGTGTGTGTGTGTGTGTGTGGGAGGACGTCAAAACAAATCTGATGCAACGTCTCAATCTGTAATTTACTGTCTCTGATCAACACGAGGCAGTGAAGGGTTGCACATGTTCAGCAGAAAGGGAGGGGACGAGGAGGAGGGGAGGAGGGGAGGAGGAGGAGGAGGAGGAGGAGGAGGAGGAGGAGGAGGAGGAGGAGGAGGAGGAGGAGGAGGAGGATTAATGACCAGAGCTGAAGTACACATCCTTTACTCAAGTAGAAGTACAGATACTCGTGTTTAAAAATACTCAGATTAAACTTCTTTACTCAAGTGAAAGTAAAGAGGCTTTGTTCAAAATGTGAGAAGTAGAAAGTACAGGTATTTGGGTTCAACATGTAAGAAGTAGAAAGTACAGGTATTTGAGTTCAACATGTGAGAAGTAGAAAGTACAGGTATTTGAGTTCAACATGAGAGAAGTAGAAAGTACAGGTATTTGAGTTCAACATGTGAGAAGTAGAAAGTACAGGTATTTGAGTTCAACATGTAAGAAGTAGAAAGTACAGGTATTTGAGTTCAACATGTGAGAAGTAGAAAGTACAGGTATTTGAGTTCAACATGTAAGAAGTAGAAAGTACAGGTATTTGAGTTCAACATGAGAGAAGTATAAAGTACAGGTATTTGAGTTCAACATGTGAGAAGTAGAAAGTACAGGTATTTGAGTTCAACATGTGAGAAGTAGAAAGTACAGGTATTTGAGTTCAACATGTGAGAAGTAGAAAGTACAGGTATTTGAGTTCAACATGTAAGAAGTAGAAAGTACAGGTATTTGAGTTCAACATGTAAGAAGTAGAAAGTACAGGTATTTGAGTTCAACATGTAAGTAGAAAGTACAGGTATTTGAGTTCAACATGTAAGAAGTAGAAAGTACAGGTATTTGAGTTCAACAAGTAAGAAGTAGAAAGTACAGGTATTTGAGTTCAACATGTAAGAAGTAGAAAGTACAGGTATTTGAGTTCAACATGAGAGAAGTAGAAAGTACAGGTATTTGAGTTCAACATGTAAGAAGTAGAAAGTACAGGTATTTGAGTTCAACATGTAAGAAGTAGAAAGTACAGGTATTTGAGTTCAACATGTGAGAAGTAGAAAGTACAGGTATTTGAGTTCAACATGTAAGAAGTAGAAAGTACAGGTATTTGAGTTCAACATGTAATAAGTAGAAAGTACAGGTATTTGAGTTCAACATGAAGTAGAAAGTACAGGTATTTGAGTTCAACATGTAAGAAGTAGAAAGTACAGGTATTTGAGTTCAACATGTAAGAAGTAGAAAGTACAGGTATTTGGGTTCAACATGTAAGAAGTAGAAAGTACAGGTATTTGAGTTTCAACATGTAAGAAGTAGAAAGTACAGGTATTTGAGTTCAACATGTAAGAAGTAGAAAGTACAGGTATTTGGGTTCAACATGTGAGAAGTAGAAAGTACAGATATTTGAGTTCAACATGAGAGAAGTAGAAAGTACAGGTATTTGGGTTCAACATAAGAAGTAGAAAGTACAGGTATTTGAGTTCAACATGTAAGAAGTAGAAAGTACAGGTATTTGAGTTCAACATGTAAGAAGTAGAAAGTACAGGTATTTGAGTTCAACATGTGAGAAGTAGAAAGTACAGGTATTTGAGTTCAACATGAGAGAAGTAGAAAGTACAGGTATTTGAGTTCAACATGTGAGAAGTAGAAAGTACAGGTATTTGAGTTCAACATGTAAGAAGTAGAAAGTACAGGTATTTGAGTTCAACATGTGAGAAGTAGAAAGTACAGGTATTTGAGTTCAACATGTAAGAAGTAGAAAGTACAGGTATTTGAGTTCAACATGAGAGAAGTATAAAGTACAGGTATTTGAGTTCAACATGTAAGAAGTAGAAAGTACAGGTATTTGAGTTCAACATGTAAGAAGTAGAAAGTACAGGTATTTGAGTTCAACATGTGAGAAGTAGAAAGTGCAGGTATTTGAGTTCAACATGTAAGAAGTAGAAAGTACAGGTATTTGAGTTCAACATGTAAGAAGTAGAAAGTACAGGTATTTGAGTTCAACATGAAGTAGAAAGTACAGGTATTTGAGTTCAACATGTAAGAAGTAGAAAGTACAGGTATTTGAGTTCAACATGTAAGAAGTAGAAAGTACAGGTATTTGAGTTCAACATGTAAGAAGTAGAAAGTACAGGTATTTGAGTTCAACATGAGAGAAGTAGAAAGTACAGGTATTTGAGTTCAACATGTAAGAAGTAGAAAGTACAGGTATTTGAGTTCAACATGTAAGAAGTAGAAAGTACAGGTATTTGAGTTCAACATGTGAGAAGTAGAAAGTACAGGTATTTGAGTTCAACATGTAAGAAGTAGAAAGTACAGGTATTTGAGTTCAACATGTAATAAGTAGAAAGTACAGGTATTTGAGTTCAACATGAAGTAGAAAGTACAGGTATTTGAGTTCAACATGTAAGAAGTAGAAAGTACAGGTATTTGAGTTCAACATGTAAGAAGTAGAAAGTACAGGTATTTGGGTTCAACATGTAAGAAGTAGAAAGTACAGGTATTTGATTTCAACATGTAAGAAGTAGAAAGTACAGGTATTTGAGTTCAACATGTAAGAAGTAGAAAGTACAGGTATTTGGGTTCAACATGTGAGAAGTAGAAAGTACAGATATTTGAGTTCAACATGAGAGAAGTAGAAAGTACAGGTATTTGGGTTCAACTAGAAGTAGAAAGTACAGGTATTTGAGTTCAAAATGTAAGAAGTAGAAAGTACAGGTATTTGAGTTCAACATGTGAGAAGTAGAAAGTACAGGTATTTGAGTTCAACATGTAAGAAGTAGAAAGTACAGGTATTTGGGTTCAACATGTAAGAAGTAGAAAGTACAGG
This sequence comes from Champsocephalus esox, assembly GCA_036324585.1. Lineage (NCBI taxonomy): Eukaryota > Metazoa > Chordata > Actinopteri > Perciformes > Channichthyidae > Champsocephalus > Champsocephalus esox. Next base: position 1,422,498 of record CM070499.1, read on the forward strand.
TATTTGAGTTCAACATGAAGTAGAAAGTACAGGTATTTGAGTTCAACATGTAAGAAGTAGAAAGTACAGGTATTTGGGTTCAACTAGAAGTAGAAAGTACAGGTATTTGAGTTCAAAATGTAAGAAGTAGAAAGTACAGGTATTTGAGTTCAACATGTGAGAAGTAGAAAGTACAGGTATTTGAGTTCAACATGTAAGAAGTAGAAAGTACAGGTATTTGGGTTCAACATGTAAGAAGTAGAAAGTACAGGTATTTGAGTTCAACATGAAGTAGAAAGTACAGGTATTTGAGTTCAACATGTGAGAAGTAGAAAGTACAGGTATTTGAGTTCAACATGTAAGAAGTAGAAAGTACAGGTATTTGGGTTCAACATGTAAGAAGTAGAAAGTACAGGTATTTGGGTTCAACATGTAAGAAGTAGAAAGTACAGGTATTTGAGTTCAACATGTAAGAAGTAGAAAGTACAGGTATTTGGGTTCAACATGTAAGAAGTAAAAAGTACAGGTATTTGGGTTCAACATATAAGAAGTAGAAAGTACAGGTATTTGAGTTCAACATGTAAGAAGTAGAAAGTACAGGTATTTGAGTTCAACATGTAAGAAGTAGAAAGTACAGGTATTTGAGTTCAACATGTAAGAAGTAGAAAGTACAGGTATTTGAGTTCAACATGTAAGAAGTAGAAAGTACAGGTATTTGTGTTCAACATGTAAGAAGTAGAAAGTACAGGTATTTAGGTTCAACTAGAAGTAGAAAGTACAGGTATTTGAGTTCAAAATGTAAGAAGTAGAAAGTACAGGTATTTGAGTTCAACATGTGAGAAGTAGAAAGTAGAAAGAAGAAGTAGAAAGTACAGGTATTTGGGTTCAACATGTAAGAAGTAGAAAGTACAGGTATTTGGGTTCAACATATAAGAAGTAGAAAGTACAGGTATTTGAGTTCAACATGTAAGAAGTAGAAAGTACAGGTATTTGAGTTCAACATGTAAGAAGTAGAAAGTACAGGTATTTGAGTTCAACATGTAAGAAGTAGAAAGTACAGGTATTTGAGTTCAACATGTAAGAAGTAGAAAGTACAGGTATTTGTGTTCAACATGTAAGAAGTAGAAAGTACAGGTATTTGAGTTCAACATGTAAGAAGTAGAAAGTACAGGTATTTGGGTTCAACATGTGAGAAGTAGAAAGTACAGGTATTTGAGTTCAACATGTAAGAAGTAGAAAGTACAGGTATTTGGGTTCAACATGAAGAAGTAGAAAGTACAGGTATTTGAGTTCAACATGTAAGAAGTAGAAAGTACGGGTATTTGTGTTCAACATGTAAGAAGTAGAAAGTACAGGTATTTGAGTTCAACATGTAAGAAGTAGAAAGTACAGGTATTTGTGTTCTACATGTAAGAAGTAGAAAGTACAGGTATTTGAGTTCAACATGTAAGAAGTAGAAAGTACAGGTATTTGAGTTCAACATGTAAGAAGTAAAAAGTACAGGTATTTGAGTTCAACATGAAGTAGAAAGTACAGGTATTTGAGTTCAACATGTGAGAAGTAGAAAGTACAGGTATTTGAGTTCAACATGTAAGAAGTAGAAAGTACAGGTATTTGGGTTCAACATGTAAGAAGTAGAAAGTACAGGTATTTGGGTTCAACATGTAAGAAGTAGAAAGTACAGGTATTTGAGTTCAACATGTAAGAAGTAGAAAGTACAGGTATTTGGGTTCAACATGTAAGAAGTAGAAAGTACAGGTATTTGGGTTCAACATATAAGAAGTAGAAAGTACAGGTATTTGAGTTCAACATGTAAGAAGTAGAAAGTACAGGTATTTGAGTTCAACATGTAAGAAGTAGAAAGTACAGGTATTTGTGTTCAACATGTAAGAAGTAGAAAGTACAGGTATTTAGGTTCAACTAGAAGTAGAAAGTACAGGTATTTGAGTTCAAAATGTAAGAAGTAGAAAGTACAGGTATTTGAGTTCAACATGTGAGAGTAAAGTAGAAAGAAGAAGTAGAAAGTACAGGTATTTGGGTTCAACATGTAAGAAGTAGAAAGTACAGGTATTTGGGTTCAACATATAAGAAGTAGAAAGTACAGGTATTTGAGTTCAACATGTAAGAAGTAGAAAGTACAGGTATTTGAGTTCAACATGTAAGAAGTAGAAAGTACAGGTATTTGTGTTCAACATGTAAGAAGTAGAAAGTACAGGTATTTGAGTTCAACATGTAAGAAGTAGAAAGTACAGGTATTTGGGTTCAACATGTGAGAAGTAGAAAGTACAGGTATTTGAGTTCAACATGTAAGAAGTAGAAAGTACAGGTATTTGGGTTCAACTAGAAGTAGAAAGTACAGGTATTTGAGTTCAACATGTAAGAAGTAGAAAGTACAGGTATTTGTGTTCAACATGTAAGAAGTAGAAAGTACAGGTATTTGAGTTCAACATGTAAGAAGTAGAAAGTACAGGTATTTGTGTTCAACATGTAAGAAGTAGAAAGTACAGGTATTTGAGTTCAACATGTAAGAAGTAGAAAGTACAGGTATTTGAGTTCAACATGTAAGAAGTAAAAAGTACAGGTATTTGAGTTCAACATGAAGTAGAAAGTACAGGTATTTGAGTTCAACATGTGAGAAGTAGAAAGTACAGGTATTTGAGTTCAACATGTAAGAAGTAGAAAGTACAGGTATTTGGGTTCAACATGTAAGAAGTAGAAAGTACAGGTATTTGGGTTCAACATGTAAGAAGTAGAAAGTACAGGTATTTGAGTTCAACATGTAAGAAGTAGAAAGTACAGGTATTTGGGTTCAACATGTAAGAAGTAAAAGTACAGGTATTTGGGTTCAACATATAAGAAGTAGAAAGTACAGGTATTTGAGTTCAACATGTAAGAAGTAGAAAGTACAGGTATTTGAGTTCAACATGTAAGAAGTAGAAAGTACAGGTATTTGAGTTCAACATGTAAGAAGTAGAAAGTACAGGTATTTGTGTTCAACATGTAAGAAGTAGAAAGTACAGGTATTTAGGTTCAACTAGAAGTAGAAAGTACAGGTATTTGAGTTCAAAATGTAAGAAGTAGAAAGTACAGGTATTTGAGTTCAACATGTGAGAAGTAGAAAGTAGAAAGAAGAAGTAGAAAGTACAGGTATTTGGGTTCAACATGTAAGAAGTAGAAAGTACAGGTATTTGGGTTCAACATATAAGAAGTAGAAAGTACAGGTATTTGAGTTCAACATGTAAGAAGTAGAAAGTACAGGTATTTGAGTTCAACATGTAAGAAGTAGAAAGTACAGGTATTTGTGTTCAACATGTAAGAAGTAGAAAGTACAGGTATTTGAGTTCAACATGTAAGAAGTAGAAAGTACAGGTATTTGGGTTCAACATGTGAGAAGTAGAAAGTACAGGTATTTGAGTTCAACATGTAAGAAGTAGAAAGTACAGGTATTTGGTTCAACTAGAAGTAGAAAGTACAGGTATTTGAGTTCAACATGTAAGAAGTAGAAAGTACAGGTATTTGTGTTCAACATGTAAGAAGTAGAAAGTACAGGTATTTGAGTTCAACATGTAAGAAGTAGAAAGTACAGGTATTTGAGTTCAACATGTAAGAAGTAGAAAGTACAGGTATTTGAGTTCAACATGTAAGAAGTAGAAAGTACAGGTATTTGTGTTCAACATGTAAGAAGTAGAAAGTACAGGTATTTAGGTTCAACTAGAAGTAGAAAGTACAGGTATTTGAGTTCAAAATGTAAGAAGTAGAAAGTACAGGTATTTGAGTTCAACATGTGAGAAGTAGAAAGTAGAAAGAAGAAGTAGAAAGTACAGGTATTTGGGTTCAACATGTAGAAGTAGAAAGTACAGGTATTTGGGTTCAACATGTAAGAAGTAGAAAGTACAGGTATTTGAGTTCAACATGTAAGAAGTAGAAAGTACAGGTATTTGAGTTCAACATGTAAGAAGTAGAAAGTACAGGTATTTGAGTTCAACATGTAAGAAGTAGAAAGTACAGGTATTTGAGTTCAACATGTAAGAAGTAGAAAGTACAGGTATTTGTGTTCAACATGTAAGAAGTAGAAAGTACAGGTATTTGAGTTCAACATGTAAGAAGTAGAAAGTACAGGTATTTGGGTTCAACATGTGAGAAGTAGAAAGTACAGGTATTTGAGTTCAACATGTAAGAAGTAGAAAGTACAGGTATTTGGGTTCAACATGAAGAAGTAGAAAGTACAGGTATTTGAGTTCAACATGTAAGAAGTAGAACGTACAGGTATTTGTGTTCAACATGTAAGAAGTAGAAAGTACAGGTATTTGAGTTCAACATGTAAGAAGTAGAAAGTACAGGTATTTGTGTTCAACATGTAAGAAGTAGAAAGTACAGGTATTTGAGTTCAACATGTAAGAAGTAGAAAGTACAGGTATTTGAGTTCAACATGTAAGAAGTAAAAAGTACAGGTATTTGAGTTCAACATGAAGTAGAAAGTACAGGTATTTGAGTTCAACATGTGAGAAGTAGAAAGTACAGGTATTTGAGTTCAACATGTAAGAAGTAGAAAGTACAGGTATTTGGGTTCAACATGTAAGAAGTAGAAAGTACAGGTATTTGGGTTCAACATGTAAGAAGTAGAAAGTACAGGTATTTGAGTTCAACATGTAAGAAGTAGAAAGTACAGGTATTTGGGTTCAACATGTAAGAAGTAGAAAGTACAGGTATTTGGGTTCAACATATAAGAAGTAGAAAGTACAGGTATTTGAGTTCAACATGTAAGAAGTAGAAAGTACAGGTATTTGAGTTCAACATGTAAGAAGTAGAAAGTACAGGTATTTGAGTTCAACATGTAAGAAGTAGAAAGTACAGGTATTTGAGTTCAACATGTAAGAAGTAGAAAGTACAGGTATTTGAGGTTCAACTAGAAGTAGAAAGTACAGGTATTTGAGTTCAAATGTAAGAAGTAGAAAGTACAGGTATTTGAGTTCAACATGTAGAAGTAGAAAGTAGTAAGAAGAAGTAGAAAGTACAGGTATTTGGGTTCAACATGTAAGAAGTAGAAAGTACAGGTATTTGGGTTCAACATGTAAGAAGTAGAAAGTACAGGTATTTGAGTTCAACATGTAAGAAGTAGAAAGTACAGGTATTTGAGTTCAACATGTAAGAAGTAGAAAGTACAGGTATTTGTGTTCAACATGTAAGAAGTAGAAAGTACAGGTATTTGAGTTCAACATGTAAGAAGTAGAAAGTACAGGTATTTGGGTTCAACATGTGAGAAGTAGAAAGTACAGGTATTTGAGTTCAACATGTAAGAAGTAGAAAGTACAGGTATTTGTGTTCAACATAGAAGTAGAAAGTACAGGTATTTGAGTTCAACATGTAAGAAGTAGAAAGTACAGGTATTTGTGTTCAACATGTAAGAAGTAGAAAGTACAGGTATTTGAGTTCAACATGTAAGAAGTAGAAAGTACAGGTATTTGTGTTCAACATGTAAGAAGTAGAAAGTACAGGTATTTGTGTTCAACATGTAAGAAGTAGAAAGTACAGTTATTTGTGTTCAACATGTAAGAAGTAGAAAGTACAGGTATTTGAGTTCAACATGTAAGAAGTAGAAAGTACAGGTATTTGGGATCAACATGTGAGAAGTAGAAAGTACAGGTATTTGAGTTCAACATGTAAGAAGTAGAAAGTACAGGTATTTGGGTTCAACTAGAAGTAGAAAGTACAGGTATTTGAGTTCAACATGTAAGAAGTAGAAAGTACAGGTATTTGGGTTCAACATGTAAGAAGTAGAAAGTACAGGTATTTGGGTTCAACATGTGAGAAATAGAAAGTACAGGTATTTGTGTTCAACATGTGAGAAGTAGAAAGTATGTATTTAAGAAACATGTATTTAAGTACAGTAACTAAGTATTTGTACTCCACTTCTTCCCACCTCTGGTAAAGACTGAGTTTTTCTCTAACTCACGTTTTCTTCCCACAGATCCTCGGCAGCTTCCTGGACTTAAAGGAGGACGCTGAGCGGGACGACTTCAAAGCGGAGCCGGACGCCGTGTACGAGACGAACTGTCAGTGGGAGAACTGCAGCCAGACGTACGACACGCAGCAGCAGCTGGTGCACGTGAGCAAACACCTGGAACAGAGGACAGAGCACTTAGATAAAACACGAGAACGATGCGGCTTCTGAAACCCGGCTCAGTTTCTGAGCAGCTCCCCTGAAGTCCTCCCGTCTTTCTGCAGACAACAAAGTGCAATGGAAATGCTATATCGTGCACTTTGAGGGTCTTAGTTTAGATGGAGTGCAGGTAAATCAGCATAGGGAGACGGTTCTCTGGTGTCACCATGAGATTATAGGGAAAGGGTCTTATTTGGGTTCAGCCTTTCCTGGAGTCATCCCAAGTGTGCGCAGGAACACGTTCAGTTTGGAGTGTGTGTGAGGGCGTGTTCAGTGTGGAGTGTGTGTGTTCAGTATGGAGTGTGTGTGAGGGCGTGTTCAGTACGGAGTGTGTGTGAGGGCGTGGTCAGTATGGACCAGGAGTTCAACACTTTAAATCTCAATCAGATCCGATCAGATTCTGAAATCCCACGTTTCGTGATCCAGGATCCAGTCGGCCAGATGTTGTCCCTGGAGTTCAAAGCAATTCAGGATCAGCCGGATCCAGATTACGACTTTTCAAGACGACTAGATCCTGAATATCAGTGCTTTAATCCTCCCGAGCGCCATCTAGTGGACATGAAGAATACTACAAGGAAGACAAGAGCCCACGTTGCAGACATCTATTGTTTGATTACCTCTGAAAGGCGAGGACAGATGATTTTTGTTGAAGATATTTTTTAATTTAATCTAATTTACATTTGTGATTGACGATCTTTGCTGAGATACTTTCATGAGCATAAAAATGTATGTCATCAACATTTGGTTGACAACAAAATAGGCCACCGCAAAAAAAATGGAAAAATAAAATGTATTTCCCATGAAGGCTAAACATGGTGTATTATTTCAGTTGACAAAGTTTGCCATCTGATTTATATTGAAACATATTTTAAAATAAATGGTACAGTACATGTTGCTCTGTAATCCACTGGAGACCCGCCCCTCTGGTGGGATCAGGATAATCCAGTTGTGTCGGTTTGAATTTTGAAGATTTGATCCAGATTAAAGCTTGGATTGGATTTCCTGATCTGATCGGATATCAAACTGATCCTAATCCTGTTCTTGTTTTGAACTCCCCGAAATCCAAATCTGAGCAGATAGGGATTAAACTCCTGGGTCCTGGACGGTCCAAACCCATCTCGCCTGGAAACACGAAGCCCCTTCTGACATCTACACGTCCGTAACTTACAGCCGTTAAAACCTACTTTAAAGCTAAGTCGTGAGCCTTAGCTAAAAGTCGTTTGGTTGTTTGAATTCACAATGTGGGAGTGGGATCCAGGAGAGGATGCCGTTTATGGCACGGAGCGTCCTTCTTAGGAGACAGGGTTCAGGGTTCAGGGTGTTTGAAAGCAAAAGGAATACAAGAGGAAGATTCGACAGGAAGATAAGACACTATTACGGACGAAAGACGTCTCGTTTATTCTACTGTCCGCGATGCTAATCAGTGCGCCTGCCGAGTCTCTCATCTCTGTGTGTGTGTGTGTGTGTGTGTGTGTGTGTGTGTGTGTGGTGTGTGTGTGTGTGTGTGTGTGTGTGTGTGTGTGTGTGTGTGTGTGCAGCACATCAATAATGACCACATCCACGGAGAGAAGAAGGAGTTTGTGTGCCGCTGGGACGAGTGTTCCCGGGAGCAGAAGCCGTTCAAAGCGCAGTACATGCTGGTGGTTCACATGAGGAGACACACGGGGGAGAAGCCGCACAAGTGCACGGTAACACACACACACACACACACACACACACAGGGGAGAAGCCACACAAGTGCACGGTAACACACACATACACACGGGGGAGAAGCCGCACAAGTGCACGATAACACACACACACACACACACACACACGGGGGGGAGAAGCCGCACAAGTGCACGGTAACGCACACACACACACGGGGGAGAAGCCACACAAGTGCACGGTAACACACACACACACACGGGGGAGAAGCCACACAAGTGCACGGTAACACACACACACGCACACACACACACACACACAGGGGAGAAGCCACACAAGTGCACGGTAACACACACACACTCACACACACACACACACACACACAGGGGAGAAGCCACACAAGTGCACGGTAACACACACACACACACACAGACAGGGGGAGAAGCCACACAAGTGCACGGTAACACACACACACACACACACACACACACACACACAGGGGAGAAGCCACACAAGTGCACGGTAACACACACACACACACACGGGGGAGAAGCCGCACAAGTGCACGGTAACACACACACACACACACACACAGGGGAGAAGCCACACAAGTGCACGGTAACACACACACACACACACAGACGGGGGAGAAGCCGCACAAGTGCACGGTAACACACACACACACACACACACAGGGGAAGAAGCCACACAAGTGCACGGTAACACACACACACACACACAGGGGAGAAGCCACACAAGTGCACGGTAACACACACACACACACACACACACAGGGGAGAAGCCACACAAGTGCACGGTAACACACACACACACACACGGGGGAGAAGCCACACAAGTGCACAGTAACACACACACACACACACACACACAACACAGGGGAGAAGCCACACAAGTGCACGGTAACACACACACACACAGACGGGGGAGAAGCCGCACAAGTGCACGGTAACACACACACACACACACACACACAGGGGAGAAGCCACACAAGTGCACGGTAACACACACACACACACACACACGGGGGAGAAGCCACACAAGTGCACGGTAACACACACACACACACACAGACGGGGGAGAAGCCACACAAGTGCACGGTAACACACACACACACACACACAGACGGGGGAGAAGCCACACAAGTGCACGGTAACACACACACACACACACACACGGGGGAGAAGCCACACAAGTGCACGGTAACACACACACACACGGGGGAGAAGCCACACAAGTGCATGGTAACACACACACAGACGGGGGAGAAGCCACACAAGTGCACGGTAACACACACACACACACACACACACGGGGGAGAAGCCACACAAGTGCACGGTAACACACACACACACAGACGGGGGAGAAGCCACACAAGTGCATGGTAACACACACACACACACGGGGGAGAAGCCACACAAGTGCACGGTAACACACACACACACACACACAGACGGGGGAAAAGCCACACAAGTGCACGGTAACACACACACACACACGGGGGAGAAGCCACACAAGTGCACGGTAAAACACACACACACAGGGGAGAAGCCACACAAGTGCACGGTAACACACACACACACAGACAGGGGAGAAGCCACACAAGTGCACGGTAACACACACACACCACACACACACACAGGGGAGAAGCCACACAAGTGCACGGTAACACACACACACACACACACACACACACGTAGTCAAAGGGCTGTCAAACTGTCCCGAGCTTCCTCTGTGCAGATGGAATGCGTTGCCTCAGGAGTTGTGTGTTATCAGTTCCAGTATTGATTTGACTCTAAAGCCTAAACCCGACGGATAAAGAACGTGTCCCGCTCCCTCCGTGTCCCGCCCCCTCTGTCCCCGCTCCCTCTGTGTCCCGCTCCCTCTGTGTCCCGCCCCCTCTGTCCCCGCTCCCTCTGTGTCCCGCTCCCTCTGTCCCCGCCCCTTCTGTGTCCCGCTCCCTCCGTGTCCCGCTCCCTCTGTCCCCGCTCCCTCTGTCCCCCCCCTGTGCCCGCTCCCTCTGTGTCCCCGCTCCCTCTGTCCCCGCCCCTCTGTGTCCCGCTCCCTCCGTGTCCCGCCCCCTCGTGTCCCCGCCCCCTCTGTCCCGCTCCCTCGTGTCCCCGCCCCCTCTGTGTCCCGCTCCCTCTGTCCCCGCCCCCTCTGTCCCCCGCTCCCTCTGTCCCCGCCCCCTCTGTGTCCTGCTCCCTCTGTGTCCCGCCCCCTCTGTGTCCCGCTCCCTCTGTCCCCGCCCCCTCTGTGTCCCGCTCTGTGTCTCGCCCCCTCTGTCCCCGCTCCCTCTGTGTCCCGCCCCCTCTGTCCCCGCTCCCTCTGTGTCCCGCTTGTGTCCCGCTCCCTCCGTGTCCCGCCCCCTCCGTGTCCCGCTCCCTCCGTGTCCCGCTCCCTCGTGTCCCGCTCTCTGTCTCCGCTCCCTCTGTGTCCCGCTCCCTTTGTGTCCCGCCCCCTCTGTCCCCGCTCCCTCTGTGTCCCGCTCCCTCTGTGTCCCGCCCCCTGTGTCCCGCTCCCTCTGTGTCTGTGTCCCGCTCCCTCTGTGTCCCGCTCCCTCCGTGTCCCGCCCTCTCTGTCCCCGCTCCCTCTGTGTCCCGCTCCCTCCGTGTCCCGCTCCCTCCGTGTCCCGCCCCCTCTGTCTCCGCTCCCTCTGTGTCCCGCTTGTGTCCCGCTCCCTCTGTCCCCGCTCCCTCTGTGTCCCGCTCCCTCTGTGTCCCGCTTGTGTCCCGCTCCCTCCGTGTCCCGCCCCCTCTGTCCCCGCTCCCTCGTGTCCCGCTCCCCCTGTGTCTGCCCCCTCCGTGTCCCGCTCCCTCCGTGTCCCGCTCCCTCTGTGTCCCGCTCCCTCCGTGTCCCGCCCCCTCTGTGTCCCGCCCCCTCTGTCCCCGCTCCCTCTGCGTCCCACCCCCTCTGTCCCGCTCCCTCCGTGTCCCGCCCCCTCCGTGTCCCGCTCCCTCTGTGTCCCGCCCCCTATGTCCCCCCCCTCTATGTCCCCGCCCCCTCTGTCCCCGCCCCCTCTGTCCCCGCTGCCTCTGCGTCCCACCCCCTCTGTCCCCGCTCCCTCCGTGTCCCCGCTCTGCAGTTTGAGGGCTGCTGCAAGGCGTACTCCCGCCTGGAGAACCTGAAGACTCACCTCCGCTCGCACACCGGGGAGAAGCCGTACGTCTGCGAGCACGAGGGCTGCAGCAAGGCCTTCTCCAACGCCTCGGACCGCGCCAAGCACCAGAACCGCACACACTCCAACGAGGTACTGACCACGCCCTCACACACACTCCACACTGAACACGCCCTCACACACACTCCACACTGAACACGCCCTCACACACACTCCACACTGAACACGCCCTCACACACACTCCACACTGAACACGCCCTCACACACACTCCACACTGAACACGCCCTCACACACACTCCACACTGAACACGCCCTCACACAAACTCCACACTGAACACGCCCTCACACACACTCCACACTGAACACGCCCTCACACACACTCCACACTGAACACCCCTCACACACACTCCACACTGAACACGCCCTCACACACACTCCACACTGAACACGCCCTCACACACACTCCACACTGAACACGCCCTCACACACACTCCACACTGAACACGCCCTCACACACACTCCACACTGAACACACTCTCACACACACTCCAACTGAACACGCCCTCACACACACTCCACACTGAACACGCCCTCACACACACTCCACACTGAACACGCCCTCACACACACTCCACACTGAACACACCCTCACACACACACTCCACACTGAACACGCCCTCACACACACTCCACACTGAACACGCCCTCACACACACTCCACACTGAACACGCCCTCACACACACTCCACACTGAACACACCCTCACACACACTCCACACTGAACACACCCTCACACACACTCCACACTGAACACGCCCTCACACACACTCCACACTGAACACGCCCTCACACACACTCCACACTGAACACGCCCTCACACACACTCCACACTGAACACGCCCTCACACACACTCCACACTGAACACGCCCTCACACACACTCCACACTGAACACACTCTCACACACACTCCACACTGAACACGCCCTCACACACACTCCACACTGAACACGCCCTCACACACACTCCACACTGAACACGTCCTCACACACACTCCACACTGAACACGCCCTCACACACACTCCACACTGAACACGTCCTCACACACAGTGGAAACTTCACACACACATCCAGATTGATTGTATGGAAGTCTATGAGAAAATGTTCCTACTTCTCTCTTGATTTATTATCGCAGATTGTAGAGGAGTCTTCATGGAGGTCATTTAAAAATCGTTCTGCTCAGGAAAAACTAAGCGTTCAGAATAACAAAGATACAGCGATGTCACATGACTTCATAACCAGTTAAAGACCATAAAGCTGCTTCATGTTCTTTAGCACCTAAATCCCCAATTTTTAAACCATTATGTGTGTTTTTTTGCAGAAACCGTACGTCTGTAAGATCCCGGGCTGCACAAAGCGCTACACGGACCCGAGCTCCCTGAGGAAGCACGTGAAGACGGTGCACGGCCCGGAGGCTCACGTCACCAAGAAGCAGCGCAGCGACGTGCCTCAGAGGCCGCCGGCGCCCAAAGAGAACGGAGAGAACGAGGCGGGAAACCGAGAGCGAGTCCACGGGGGAGACAAGATGTCCGACAACAGCTCCCCCGGTGGCAGAGAGGACTACCTGCACGTCACCTCCATCAAGACGGAAAACTCTGTGGTACGTTGCTTTCAGGGAGGGCAAAAGTACATCCTTTACTCAAGAAGTACAGATACTTGTGTTTAAAAATACTCTGGTGAAAGTAGAAATACTGACTAAAGGAACCAGCTGTTTGGAAAATGAGAGAAGTAGAAAGTACAGGTATTTGAGTTCAACATGTGAGAAGTAGAAAGTACAGGTATTTGAGTTCAACATGTAAGAAGTAGAAAGTACAGGTATTTGAGTTCAACATGTAAGAAGTAGAAAGTACAGGTATTTGAGTTCAACATGTAAGAAGTAGAAAGTACAGGTATTTGAGTTCAACATGTAAGAAGTAGAAAGTACAGGTATTTGAGTTCAACATGTAAGAAGTAGAAAGTACAGGTATTTGAGTTCAACATGTAAGAAGTAGAAAGTACAGGTATTTGAGTTCAACATGTAAGAAGTAGAAAGTACAGGTATTTGAGTTCAACATGAGAGAAGTAGAAAGTACAGGTATTTGAGTTCAACATGTAAGAAGTAGAAAGTACAGGTATTTGAGTTCAACATGTAAGAAGTAGAAAGTACAGGTATTTGAGTTCAACATGAGAGAAGTAGAAAGTACAGGTATTTGAGTTCAACATGTAAGAAGTAGAAAGTACAGGTATTTGAGTTCAACATGTGAGAAGTAGAAAGTACAGGTATTTGAGTTCAACATGTGAGAAGTAGAAAGTACAGGTATTTGAGTTCAACATGAGAGAAGTAGAAAGTACAGGTATTTGAGTTCAACATGTAAGAAGTAGAAAGTACAGGTATTTGAGTTCAACATGTGAGAAGTAGAAAGTACAGGTATTTGAGTTCAACATGTAAGAAGTAGAAAGTACAGGTATTTGGGTTCAACATGTAAGAAGTAGAAAGTACAGGTATTTGAGTTCAACATGTGAGAAGTAGAAAGTACAGGTATTTGAGTTCAACATGTGAGAAGTAGAAAGTACAGGTATTTGAGTTCAACATGAGAGAAGTAGAAAGTACAGGTATTTGAGTTCAACATGTGAGAAGTAGAAAGTACAGGTATTTGTGTTCAACATGTGAGAAGTAGAAAGTACAGGTATTTGAGTTCAACATGTGAGAAGTAGAAAGTACAGGTATTTGAGTTCAACATGTGAGAAGTAGAAAGTACAGGTATTTGAGTTCAACATGAGAGAAGTAGAAAGTACAGGTATTTGAGTTCAACATGAGAGAAGTAGAAAGTACAGGTATTTGAGTTCAACATGTGAGAAGTAGAAAGTACAGGTATTTGGGTTCAACATGTGAGAAGTAGAAAGTACAGGTATTTGAGTTCAACATGTGAGAAGTAGAAAGTACAGGTATTTGTGTTCAACATGTGAGAAGTAGAAAGTACAGGTATTTGAGTTCAACATGTGAGAAGTAGAAAGTACAGGTATTTGAGTTCAACATGTGAGAAGTAGAAAGTACAGGTATTTGAGTTCAACATGAGAGAAGTAGAAAGTACAGGTATTTGAGTTCAACATGTGAGAAGTAGAAAGTACAGGTATTTGAGTTCAACATGTGAGAAGTAGAAAGTACAGGTATTTGAGTTCAACATGAGAGAAGTAGAAAGTACAGGTATTTGAGTTCAACATGAGAGAAGTAGAAAGTACAGGTATTTGTGTCCAACATATGAGAAGTCAAAGTTAAAAGTGATCAGAAAAATAAGTAGTGGAGTAAAGTACTGATACCAGAAAAATGTACAGTAACAAAGTATTTGTACTCCACTACTTCCCATCTCTGGTTGCTTTTATTAAAAAGTACTAATACACACACTACTTTTCTCCATACTAACAATACTTTACTGCTTGTATTCTGTCCTGTAATAACGTCAGCACGCCTCTTTACCCTAACACTTCCTCTGCTTCCTTTCTGTCTTTCCTTTTGGACAGACCTTACTCAGGTGAGCTCTCCAGCTTATTCTCACATCTTTCCCCAACACCATCAAAATAAAACGAGACGTACTTCTGATGCACAACGGGCAAAGGAATCCATCTCCTTTCCTATAGTCATGATAAAGAAATGACCAGGGATACAATTGTGCGTATTAGCTTTGCTTATAGTTGCTTTGAATGCGTATAACATACGGTCAGACAGCCTTTGTGTGAAGTGTAATTGTTCGATTTTTCTTTTATAATCTCAACAATCTTTCGAAGTGAAGACGCTTGCTGAACACTTTGCACGCTGCATGTATATATACGTGCACGTTGCTTTCCCTCCCCGTGAGCGGTGTAAACGTGCGGTGGAGCGCTGTCAGAGAGGCTGAAGCTGATAAAAGCTGCTCCAGGATTAATATTCAAACTTTGGGAATTGGGTTCAGCGCTCTGTGCAAAGCCAGTCAGCGATCACGCGATGATCAAGACGGCTTCTTAGCAGCGAATATATTAAGAGTCTGCGAGGAAGCCGGCCGGTCAGGGAGACGCATGCGAGTGTTGTTGTTCTGAAGAAAGAGCCGTGAGGGGATTACGTCTCCGAGTCCTGAGGTTGGATATCAGACATATGAGCGCAAGCTGAGCGGTGCTTTGGGGATTGGTTGGTTCGTACTGTCAACCAAAAAGAAAGATGTGCAAAGAGAGACTCTCGAGGTGTTTGTAACCGTAAATCTGACTGAGACGAGTCGGAGTGAAATGCTTCTTACTAAACGCTGAAAACCCCTCCAGGGTTTCAGAGAGAGAACCGTGATCCGAATCAGATCCGGCAGCCTTTCATCTGCACACTTCTCATTCACACAGACTGAGACAGCCTGTAATCTGTGGTGCACCCCCCTTCTGCACCCCCACACCCCACCTCTGCACCCCCACACCCCACCTCTGCACCCCACCTCTGCACCATACCTCTGCACCCCCACCTCTGCACCCCACCTCTGCACCCCCACACCCCACCTCTGCACCCCCCCTCTGCACCCCACCTCTGCACCCCCCCTCTGCACCCCACCTCCAAAAAAACTTCTGGACTGTTTGTTAGAGACTCTCCTCGTCCCCGGGTTGAGCTTCAGCCTCAGGATCCACGTGTCTGTGACCCTCTCCAGAGGGAAGGAGTCATCACATACAGAGGCTAGTTCCTGAGCAGTGTCCTTCACAGGCTGATATCAAGAGAGGGAGTCGCACAGTCACAAGATGGAGGAACAGAAAGCAGTATTCAATGTTTACTTCAGAGTAGCTCCACGTCAGAAATGAGCATGCTTGATGTCTCTCTCCATAGAGGCTGAGTCATCATGTTCATCACATAGCTATCATCTGCCTCAAGCAGTCCTGATGCTCTTCAGGTCATCTCACATCCTGTCATGTTCACAGCTGCAGTTGATACCCTTGTTAGCATGCTACTCTCATGCTGGAGGAGGACACTCAGTTTCTTACGCTCCTTCTCTCTCTGCAGATGTATCAGTCCAGCGGTCAGTCATCATGTAGCAGCGAACCGTCCCCGCTTGGCAGCGCCACCAACAATGACAGTGGAGTAGAAATGGCGGCGCCCAGTGGGGGGAGCGTGGGGGACTTCAGCCCTCTGGAGGACCTGGGATATGAGGATGCCGTCGGGGGGCTCGTGGTGATGGGTCTCCACCATCGAAAGCACTTTGGCATCACCATGCATCTAAAGAAAGAGACGCTGAAGACGGCGAGGGACTCGTGTCGGTGGGCCGGAAACCCAACAGTCCTCGGCACCAAACTGCCTCCCATCCCAGCAGGTAGAGAGGGCAAGAGTACACACGTCCTGTACTCAAGTAGAAGTACACACATCCTTTACTCAAGTAGAAGTACACACATCCTTTACTCAAGTAGAAACACATCCTTTACTCAAGTAGAAGTACACACATCCTTTACTCAAGTAGAAGTACACACATCCTTTACTCAAGTAGATGTACACACGTCCTGTACTCAAGTAGAAGTACACACATCCTTTACTCAAGTAGAAGTACACACATCCTTTACTCAAGTAGAAGTACACACATCCTTTACTCAAGTAGAAGTACACACATCCTGTACTCAAGTAGAAGTACACACATCCTTTACTCAAGTAGAAACACATCCTTTACTCAAGTAGAAGTACACACGTCCTGTACTCAAGTAGAAGTACACACATCCTTTACTCAAGTAGAAGTACACACATCCTTTACTCAAGTAGAAGTACACACATCCTTTACTCAAGTATAAGTACACACGTCCTTTACTCAAGTAGAAGTACACACATCCTTTACTCAAGTAGAAGTACACACATACTTTACTCAAGAAGTACACACGTCCTTTACTCAAGTAGAAGTACACACATCCTTTACTCAAGTAGAAGTACACACATCCTTTACTCAAGTAGAAACACATCCTTTACTCAAGTAGAAGTACACACGTCCTGTACTCAAGTAGAAGTACACACGTCCTGTACTCAAGTAGAAGTACACACATCCTGTACTCAAGTAGAAGTACACACATCCTTTACTCAAGTAGAAGTACACACGTCCTTTACTCAAGTAGAAGTACACACATCCTTTACTCAAGTAGAAGTACACACATCCTTTACTCAAGTGGAAACACATCCTTTACTCAAGTAGAAGTACACACGTCCTTTACTCAAGTAGAAGTACAGATACTCGTGTTTAAAGATACTCTGATGAAAGTAGAAGTACTGACTAAACTTCTTTACTCAAGTGAAAGTAAAGAGCTTTGAAGTGTCCTTCAGTAGAAAGTACCCATAGCTAGCAGCTGCTTTAAAGAGTACCTGACCTCCCTTATTTATTTGAGTTCAACATGTGAGAAGTAGAAAGTACAGGTATTTGAGTTCAACATGTAAGAAGTAGAAAGTACAGGTATTTGAGTTCAACATGTAAGAAGTAGAAAGTACAGGTATTTGAGTTCAACATGTGAGAAGTAGAAAGTACAGGTATTTGTGTTCAACATGTAAGAAGTAGAAAGTACAGGTATTTGAGTTCAACATGAGAGAAGTAGAAAGTACAGGTATTTGTGTTCAAAGTGTAAGAAGTAGAAAGTACAGGTATTTGAGTTCAACATGTAAGAAGTAGAAAGTACAGGTATTTGAGTTCAACATGTAAGAAGTAGAAAGTACAGGTATTTGTGTTCAACATGTAAGAAGTAGAAAGTACAGGTATTTGAGTTCAACATGTGAGAAGTAGAAAGTACAGGTATTTGAGTTCAACATGTAAGAAGTAGAAAGTACAGGTATTTGGGTTCAACATGTGAGAAGTAGAAAGTACAAGTATTTGAGTTCAAAGTGTAAGAAGTAGAAAGTACAGGTATTTGAGTTCAACATGTGAGAAGTAGAAAGTACAGGTATTTGAGTTCAACATGTAAGAAGTAGAAAGTACAAGTATTTGAGTTCAAAGTGTAAGAAGTAGAAAGTACAGGTATTTGAGTTCAACATGTGAGAAGTAGAAAGTACAGGTATTTGAGTTCAACATGTAAGAAGTAGAAAGTACAGGTATTTGTGTTCAACATGAGAGAAGTTAAAGTAAAAAGTGGTCAGAAGAATAAGTAGTGGAGTAAAGTACTGATACCAGAAACATGTACTACAGTAACAAAGTATTTGTACTCTGACCTAGGTTTATTAAAGACTGCAGGATAAAAGTCTCCAAAGAGCGTTGCAGCGTTGGTAAGAAATCAAAAGCCCCTAACATCTTCATTCCTTGATCCACAGGGTCCTCGTTTGGTACGGGTGGCGGTCCGGTGTCCTTCCCTGGCTCCGGCTGTGGTGATCTGAGTAAAGTGACTCTGTTGGAGCGCCGCGACAGCACCTCCAGCACCCTGAGCTCCATGTACAGCCGCCGATCTTCAGGAATCTCCCCGTGCTTCTCCAGCCGGCGCTCCAGCCAGTCCTCCCAGTTCGGATGCAACCGCCCCAGCTCCAACGACTCCTACGACCCCATCTCTGCGGACATGTCCCGGCGCTCCAGTCAGAACAGCCAGTTTGGGGGAGGCAACGGTCCTCTCAGCCTGACCCCCGCCCAACACTACCGCCTCAAGGCAAAGTACGCTGTCGCTACAGGATGTGCACCGCCCACGCCTCTTCCAAACATGGACCGAATGAATGCCCTGTGTGAGGACTACCAGGAATCCTCCGCTACAAAAAGAGACCGGGTTTCCAGAGAGTATAACAGCTACTCCACACGGACCTTGATGCCCCACGAAGTCCCGTCTACCCTCCCCCGTCGAGCCAGTGATCCAGTGAGACGCCCCGATTATCCCACAGGGCCACAAATGCAGCGCTACAACAGCATGGGCACCCTGAACGGAGCAGGATCCATGCAGCCACATCCACCGCCTGCAGCAGATCGCAGACATTTACCCCAGCAAGGCTGCCTCCATCAGGATGGTAGTCCACACCGATACCCTTGCAGTATTCCAGAGAATATACCCGTTGGGAGGATAACGGGTGACATTCCTGAAGAAGAGGTGATGCAGCCCGACCCAAATCACGGTGCCCCCACTCCCCAGCATCAGCAGTCACACTATCAGAGGAGGATGGCTGCTGTGAGGACCAACACGAACCTTCCCCATCAGGGTGTAGCCTCGTCCAACATGGGTGCATCTTCACCGAGGGACAGTAAGGGTCGAACAGACGCCAGTGAGCTCTGCTCCAAAGTCCAGGCCAGAGGGAACCTGGCGGTCCTCCAGCAGAACTTTAGATCTGTTCACCTGAGCTCCAACCAGCAGACGACGCAGAAGCACGTTCACGCAACGAGATGCAAACAGCTGGCACCAGAGCCAGGAGAGGGCTGCCTCCAGTTGTCAAATCTGCATCTGTCTCCGTGCAGGTTTAAGGAAAGCCTCCATGATAGGAACGGTAACTCCACGTATCCAGTCAAGCTCAACTTGCCGAGCGCTACATGCAGACAGCAGCCGGTGCACTTTGCTGATGCTGGATTTCAGGTCAAAGTAGAGGACTGTGACGAATCCATCACAATTTCAGATCAGCAGAACATGACCTCCCAGAATCCCTTGCACCTCCATCCAACGCCACCAACAGGACCTAGACCTCTAACTAGACACCCGTCAGGGTCAAGGCACCAAAGCAATGCTAACCAGGACGTAGCTTCTGCTTTACCGGGTGGCGTTTTCGGACTTCACTGCAGCGAGGACTCTGAGGACGATGCCTTGTTCCACACAGGGCGGATTCTGGTGTTTGAGCACAGTGGGAACTTTGACCATCTTGCTTGTCCCGCGGTGAATGCACCTCTTTTCGAAAGCAACGCAGCGTCGTCCAACAGGGCGCCTGTGGACGGCGGCTTAACTCCGGAGCAGATAGACTTTGACCGCATGCTGGAGGACGATGACGACGGCGATCGCTCCAGCGTCATGTCGGGAACTTTGAGTCCGGGTTTGCTCCGGAGTCTTTCGCGGAGTTCCTCCCGTCTGACAACGCCCAGGAACTCCGTGGCGTTGCCCTCGGTGCCGCGGGGGACGGGCAACATGGCGATCGGAGACATGAGCTCGCTGCTTTCTGCTCTCGCCGGGGAGAGCGAGTTCCTCAACTCCATGTCGTAGCATCATTTAACAACAGACTTCAAACTGATCGTGAGCCGTGTGTGACGCTTCGTTTTCTTGTACAGTCTTGTGAATTATTAAAAAACAAAAAGGCAGATTTCTATCCGTTTGAAAAGCCGTGCTTCTGCCTCAGGTCGTAATGATGGTGTGGATGACTGGAAGGATGCTTCTCATGCATCGCGGCACCTCCGGTACAGTGGGCGTCCTCTGCGAGCCCCGTTTGATCTCCACGTTGCCGCGGAGATTAACAGTGACATCTGAGCGTCGGCCATCACGCCCTTCATTATGAACTCATGCATAAATCAGTGGAGCTCCCGCAGCGAGACGGGCCGGATCAGAGCGCCGAGCATTCTGTTGGTTTATTCTTTTGTACATCGTCGTTGAATGTAAATATCATTTGTACATTTTTAAGAAATACAATATTGACATTGATTTTTTTAAACAAATGCTGTCTGTGTGTCTTTCTTGTAGAGGACTCTTTAAAGTAGAGACACTACTATACACCTGAACTTCAGCAGGAGAGGACTCTTTAAAGTAGAGACACTACATCCTGATATACACCTGAACATCAGCAGGAGAGGACTCTTTAAAGTAGAGACACTACACACTGATATACACCTGAACATCAGCAGGAGAGGACTCTTTAAAGTAGAGACACTACATACTGATATACACCTGAACATCAGCAGGAGAGGACTCTTTAAAGTAGAGACACTACATACTGATATACACCTGAACATCAGCAGGAGAGGACTCTTTACAGTAGAGACACTACACACTGATATACACCTGAACATCAGCAGGAGAGGACTCTTTAAAGTAGAGACACTACATACTGATATACACCTGAGCATCAGCAGGAGAGGACTCTTTAAAGTAGAGACGCTACATACTGATATACACCTGAACATCAGCAGGAGAGGACTCTTTAAAGTAGAGACACTACATACTGATATACACCTGAACATCAGCAGGAGAGGACTCTTTAAAGTAGAGACACTACATACTGATATACACCTGAACATCAGCAGGAGAGGACTCTTTACAGTAGAGACACTACACACTGATATACACCTGAACATCAGCAGGAGAGGACTCTTTAAAGTAGAGACACTACATACTGATATACACCTGAACATCAGCAGGAGAGGACTCTTTAAAGTAGAGACACTACATACTGATATACACCTGAACATCAGCAGGAGAGGACTCTTTAAAGTAGAGACACTACATACTGATATACACCTGAACATCAGCAGGAGAGGACTCTTTAAAGTAGAGACACTACATACTGATATACACCTGAACATCAGCAGGAGAGGACTATTTAAAGTAGAGACACTACACACTGATATACACCTGAACATCAGCAGGAGAGGACTTTTTAAAGTAGAGACACTACACACTGATATACACCTGAACATCAGCAGGAGAGGACTCTTTAAAGTAGAGACACTACATACTGATATACACCTGAACATCAACAGGATAGGACTCTTTAAAGTAGAGACACTACATACTGATATACACCTGAACATCAGCAGGAGAGGACTCTTTAAAGTAGAGACACTACATACTGATATACACCTGAGCATCAGCAGGAGAGGACTCTTTAAAGTAGAGACGCTACATACTGATATACACCTGAACATCAGCAGGAGAGGACTCTTTAAAGTAGAGACACTACATACTAATATACACCTGAACATCAGCAGGAGAGGACTCTTTAAAGTAGAGACACTACATACTGATATACACCTGAACATCAGCAGGAGAGGACTCTTTAAAGTAGAGACAGTACACACTGATATACACCTGAACATCAGCAGGAGAGGACTCTTTACAGTAGAGACACTACACACTGATATACACCTGAACATCAGCAGGAGAGGACTCTTTAAAGTAGAGACACTACATACTGATATACACCTGAACATCAGCAGGAGAGGACTCTTTAAAGTAGAGACACTACATACTGATATACACCTGAACATCAGCAGGAGAGGACTATTTAAAGTAGAGACACTACACACTGATATACACCTGAACATCAGCAGGAGAGGACTTTTTAAAGTAGAGACACTACATACTGATATACACCTGAACATCAGCAGGAGAGGACTCTTTAAAGTAGAGACACTACATACTGATATACACCTGAACATCAGCAGGAGAGGACTCTTTAAAGTAGAGACACTACACACTGATATACACCTGAACATCAGCAGGAGAGGACTCTTTAAAGTAGAGACACTACATACTGATATACACCTGAACATCAGCAGGAGAGGACTCTTTAAAGTAGAGACACTACATACTGATATACACCTGAACATCAGCAGGAGAGGACTCTTTAAAGTAGAGACACTACATACTGATATACACCTGAACATCAGAGGAGAGGACTCTTTAAAGTAGAGACACTACGTACTGATATACACCTGAACATCAGCAGGAGAGGACTCTTTAAAGTAGAGACACTACGTACTGATATACACCTGAACATCAGCAGGAGAGGACTCTTTAAAGTAGAGACACTACACACTGATATACACCTGAACATCAGCAGGAGAGGACTCTTTAAAGTAGAGACACTACACACTGATATACACCTGAACATCAGCAGGAGAGGACTCTTTAAAGTAGAGACGCTACATACTGATATACACCATGTTTTGCAGGACCCTCACAAGCGAATGCCGGTTCCTTCTCTCTTCCTCGTACAGTCAGCTTTCTTTCTGCAAAGATTAATCAGACGACAGAAAAGTAATCAACTGTTTTGATGATCAATTAATCACGTTCTCCAGCAGAGATGCCGGTCCCCGCTTCAGCTCTGCAGCCGTTCACCGAGGGAAAGCCCGACGTCCTGTCGTATGTCTAATTGAACAGCCAACCGGTCAAAGCCCTAGATATTCTCCTGGCTCTTGCTGTAGTAAATATCCTCCTCCGTCGGTCCTGCCCTCGATTGCCTTGAAGTGTTGATCGCGTCAATAATTCAACAACTGAACCCTTTGAGGTTCCTGCACGCTCGGCACTTCTCCTCAACCCTTTCTTGTTGCACGAGGCGCCACGCTTACTTAAAGACGACCTCTTTGAAATCCCTTCCCCTGACCTGGCGTCACCTCCCGTGGACGTCACGTAAACCCGACTGGAAGGTGATGAAAACGCCCTCCGCTAACGGGAGGGGGAGCGGGCCAGACTCCGCGCTGTTCTTCACTACGAGGTGTGACAGCGAGGCCCTCAGGACGCTCGGCTGAAACCACATAAAACAAAGCAGCGGGAACAAATGATCCCAGTCTGTCGGGGAATTCAGCCGAGGATACGTTTGATCTGCGGTTTGCGATTGCTTTTGCCACCGCTGTTCCTTCTCCGCTCAGAGCGGCGTGTGAAGTGGGAGAGGAAACAGCCGCGGGCGCCGAAACCCGACCAGAGCAGCAGATAAGACAACATTAGCAGCACCGTCACTTATTCATGGGGATAACGGGGGGGAGACACGGCTGTTCTGCCAATACACCCCGTGCACTATTCATGCAGTCAGAGAGAGGAACACATTGTACTAAAATAAACCACAAATTGGAGCATTTTGGAAGCTGCAGAGAGTTCTTTTTAAACGTGGAAACAACTCAACACGGCTATCTCTCACATTGAGTTATTAACCACATACATGCTTCACAGGGGTCTTTGACACATAGCTGGTGCTCTGAACACGCTTAATTCAAGCACTGTTATGCAAGAATGTTCCATTAAGTCAATTACATTCAAGATGAAAGCATCTGAAATCCCTTTAATGCACACATTCTGCTATTTTAGGTTTACTTTCTGTGCTTTGCATCATGAGGTCTTAGACATGTGCTTGCACGTTGGTATTACGTTCATTTATCAAACTGAAGAGGTTAGAAGTGAGAGAGCAGAATTTACTGGACGTACTGGTCCTGCAGACGTGTGAGGAAGCATCTCCTGGTCCTGCAGAGGAAGCATCTCCTGGTCCTGCAGAGGAAGCATCTCCTGGTCCTGCAGAGGAAGCATCTCCTGGTCCTGCAGAGGAAGCATCTCCTGGTCCTGCAGAGGAAGCATCTCCTGGTCCTGCAGACGTGTGAGGAAGCATCTCCTGGTCCTGCAGACGTGTGAGGAAGCATCTCCTGGTCCTGCAGAGGAAGCATCTCCTGGTGCTGCAGAGGAAGCATCTCCTGGTCCTGCAGACGTGTGAGGAAGCATCTCCTGGTGCTGCAGAGGAAGCATCTCCTGGTGCTGCAGAGGAAGCATCTCCTGGTCCTGCAGAGGAAGCATCTCCTGGTGCTGCAGAGGAAGCATCTCCTGGTCCTGCAGACGTGTGAGGAAGCATCTCCTGGTCCTGCAGAGGAAGCATCTCCTGGTCCTGCAGAGGAAGCATCTCCTGGTCCTGCAGAGGAAGCATCTCCTGGTCCTGCAGAGAAAGCATCTCCTGGTGCTGCAGAGGAAGCATCTCCTGGTGCTGCAGACGTGTGAGGAAGCATCTCCTGGTCCTGCAGAGGAAGCATCTCCTGGTCCTACAGAGGAAGCATCTCCTGGTCCTGCAGAGGAAGCATCTCCTGGTCCTGCAGAGAAAGCATCTCCTGGTCTGCAGACGTGTGAGGAAGCATCTCCTGGTGCTGCAGAGGAAGCATCTCCTGGTGCTGCAGACGTGTGAGGAAGCATCTCCTGGTGCTGCAGAGGAAGCATCTCCTGGTGCTGCAGAGGAAGCATCTCCTGGTGCTGCAGACGTGTGAGGAAGCATCTCCTGGTGCTGCAGACGTGTGAGGAAGCATCTCCTGGTGCTGCAGACGTGTGAGGAAGCATCTCCTGGTGCTGCAGACGTGTGAGGAAGCATCTCCTGGTGCTGCAGACGTGTGAGGAAGCATCTCCTGGTGCTGCAGACGTGTGAGGAAGCATCTCCTGGTCCTGCAGACGTGTGAGGAAGCATCTCCTGGTCCTGCAGACGTGTGAGGAAGCATCTCCTGGTGCTGCAGACGTGTGAGGAAGCATCTCCTGGTGCTGCAGACGTGTGAGGAAGCATCTCCTGGTGCTGCAGACGTGTGAGGAAGCATCTCCTGGTGCTGCAGACGTGTGAGGAAGCATCTCCTGGTGCTGCAGACGTGTGAGGAAGCATCTCCTGGTCCTGCAGACGTGTGAGGAAGCATCTCCTGGTCCTGCAGACGTGTGAGGAAGCATCTCCTGGTGCTGCAGACGTGTGAGGAAGCATCTCCTGGTGCTGCAGACGTGTGAGGAAGCATCTGCAAAGGAAGCACGACATAGGTGATGTTATAACAGGAAGTCTAGTTAGGCTAGAAAGGTTATTGGCTGTTGTGACTTTTATTGCATCACATTCCTGTTAGTTAGACCTGAAACTAATAAAGACCCAGAAGAAGAGCCAAAATGCGCTGGATGGACGTTCAAAATGCTGCATTCAACGTTTCAAAGGAAGGAAATATGGGCACTTGTTAAAAGTCAGAGCTTTTCAACAGCACCTGAACGCACCATGACCTTTCCTACGTGTTTCACGTCTCGTAGATGTTTAGAAACTCCGAATAAAGTCCCGTAAGAGGCCGAGGCTTCCAGACTTTCTCTCACGTTCTGGCTCTGGAGGCAGCTGTCCTTCCTGACCTCAGCAGAGAGAGGGTTGAGAGGGAAGCTTTACGAGAGGCTTTCCAAAACACCGGAGCCCACTTTAACACACGCTGCTAACGACTTGTTAAGGTGGACACTCTAATCCACCTTAACAGGCCTGCAGCTGATTGGCCGAGCAGCAGCAGCAGGAAGAAGAAGCTGGGTATGAGTTGGTGTGTCTTGTTGCAAAGGGTCTCGATCCCGAGGCTTTAATTCATTTTATTTTTCTACAATATTTATTTGGAATTTTTCCAAAAAAAAATCTAACTTTAATTATTTATTTAGAGTTTTTTATTAAATAATTGATTATAAAAAAAGGGTTTTAGGGCTTTGTGATTTTTTTTTAGCTCCTTATGTTTTATTATTTGTAGTGGATTTTGGCCCTTTTTATTTTGTCCTCGCTCCTTAAAGGTGGGAAGGTAATTTTGGAGAAACCAGCTCGAGTGGTTATAATTTGAAAATACACAGCCGGAGAAAATCTGCCACTTCCTCACAGAGCCCCTCCTCCAACACACAGGAACGCTCACGTGACCAATGAGGGCACGAGATAAGTTTGTGCACAGAGGGACGCAGGGCCGGCCCTAGACTTTTGGGGGCCCTAAGCGAGCTTTGGCTTGGGGGCCCCCCACACTCTAGCGCGTTCTCACTACACACAACACGGAACCAACTTTTGTCTAATGATATTAGCATAAGCACACATATTGTATAAATAAGCATGTAAACACACCGTGGACCTAACCTCCTCTAGGGGGGTCCTCACCTCCTCTAAGGGGGTCCTCACCTCTTCTAGGGGGGTCCTCACCTCCTCTAAGGGGGTCCTCACCTCTTCTAGGGGGGTCCTCATCTCCTCTAGGGGGGTCCTCACCTCCTCTAGGGGGGTCCTCACCTCCTCTAAGGGGGTCCTCACCTCTACTAGGGGGGTCCTCACCTCCTCTAAGGGGTTCCTCACCTCTTCTAGGGGGGTCCGGGAGCATGTTCCCCTAGGAAGATTTTTTTTTAAATATTGAAGTTAAAAGCATCAATCTGCTGCACTTTGAGAGCAAAATTAAAGGAGACCTATCATGCTATATTTGAATAATATATTGTAGGGCAGTTTTGCACGGTGTACCGATACTTGAAAGGTACCGCGATACCCTGCCGTTAAAAACGGTACGATTCCTCCGTTTCATTAGTATCGGTACTTTAAGAATGACGGGGAAAAGTACTCCCGTGAGCCGCGTGTGTGTTCAGCGCTCTGCTTCCACTCCCTGCACTGCAGCCGTGCCTGCAGTCCCGCTCCTCTCAAGCACGCTCCCTCCCCTCTCTCGTGCACACGCTAGCTGCCAGAGCATGTGAGAAGACGAGAAGCATGGCTGCAAGTGGGAGTGCAACTGCCGCTGCGCCTCGGCTTGTTGCCAGAAAAGACGGCAGAAGTCTGTGAACGGGCCGTTCAGGGGTTCAGAGCAGAGCTCCCTGTCGGAGCGGCAGAGCTCCCTGTCGGAGCGGCAGAGCTCCCTGTCGGAGCGGCAGAGCTCCCTGTCGGAGCGGCAGAGCGTGATGTGCACTGAAACGTGTTTCTGTCGCAATATTACCGTTGAGCAAACTTAACGAGCAAACTAGCATCACTATCTGCTAACGTTAGCTTTAGCCTTCGTTTTCTATTAGTTTTTTTCATAGGCTATAAACGGAGGTGGTATAAGTATATATATTTTACTTGAGTAAAAGTAGAAGTACCCAGGTCTTGTACTTGAGTTAAAGTAGAAGTACCAGAATGTAGGAACAATCCTGCAATCAAAATGATTCTCAAATAAAAGTACAAAAGTATTATCATCAAAATATAGTTAAAGTAGCGACAATAAAAATACAAGTACTCAGGTCTTGTACTAGAAGCACCAGAGTGTAGGAATACTCTGTTACAGTAAAAGTAAAAAGTAGCGACAGTAAAAGTAGTCGTTGTTTGATTGGTCCATTTCAGAATAATATATATGATGTGTTTTATAAAGATTGATCATGAAAGTGTTCTCAGAGCTGGTGGAGGAGCAGCTAGTCTGGAGTACTTTGTAGACTGCAGGGTAGCTGGTGAAGGAGCAGCTAGTCTGAAGTACTTTGTAGACTGCAGGGTAGCTGGTGAAGGTGCAGCTAGTCTGAAGTACTTTGTAGACTGCAGGGTAGCTGGTGGAGGTGCAGCTAGTCTGAAGTACTTTGTAGACTGCAGGGTAGCTGGTGGAGGTGCAGCTAGTCTGAAGTACTTTGTAGACTGCAGGGTAGCTGGTGGAGGAGCAGCTAGTCTGAAGTACTTTGTAGACTGCAGGGTAGCTGGTGGAGGAGCAGCTAGTCTGAAGTACTTTGTAGACTGCAGGGTAGCTGGTGGAGGAGCAGCTAGTCTGAAGTACTTTGTAGACTGCAGGGTAGCTGGTGAAGGTGCAGCTAGTCTGAAGTACTTTGTAGACTGCAGGGTAGCTGGTGGAGGTGCAGCTAGTCTGAAGTACTTTGTAGACTGCAGGGTAGCTGGTGGAGGAGCAGCTAGTCTGAAGTACTTTGTAGACTGCAGGGTAGCTGGTGGAGGAGCAGCTAGTCTGAAGTACTTTGTAGACTGCAGGGTAGCTGGTGAAGGTGCAGCTAGTCTGAAGTACTTTGTAGACTGCAGGGTAGCTGGTGGAGGTGCAGCTAGTCTGAAGTACTTTGTAGACTGCAGGGTAGCTGGTGGAGGTGCAGCTAGTCTGAAGTACTTTGTAGACTGCAGGGTAGCTGGTGGAGGTGCAGCTAGTCTGAAGTACTTTGTAGACTGCAGGGTAGCTGGTGGAGGTGCAGCTAGTCTGAAGTACTTTGTAGACTGCAGGGTAGCTGGTGGAGGAGCAGCTAGTCTGAAGTACTTTGTAGACTGCAGGGTAGCTGGTGGAGGTGCAGCTAGTCTGGAGTACTTTGTAGACTGCAGGGTAGCTGGTGAAGGAGCAGCTAGTCTGAAGTACTTTGTAGACTGCAGGGTAGCTGGTGAAGGTGCAGCTAGTCTGAAGTACTTTGTAGACTGCAGGGTAGCTGGTGGAGGTGCAGCTAGTCTGAAGTACTTTGTAGACTGCAGGGTAGCTGGTGGAGGTGCAGCTAGTCTGAAGTACTTTGTAGACTGCAGGGTAGCTGGTGGAGGTGCAGCTAGTCTGAAGTACTTTGTAGACTGCAGGGTAGCTGGTGGAGGAGCAGCTAGTCTGAAGTACTTTGTAGACTGCAGGGTAGCTGGTGGAGGTGCAGCTAGTCTGGAGTACTTTGTAGACTGCAGGGTAGCTGGTGAAGGAGCAGCTAGTCTGAAGTACTTTGTAGACTGCAGGGTAGCTGGTGGAGGAGCAGCTAGTCTGAAGTACTTTGTAGACTGCAGGGTAGCTGGTGAAGGTGCAGCTAGTCTGAAGTACTTTGTAGACTGCAGGGTAGCTGGTGGAGGTGCAGCTAGTCTGAAGTACTTTGTAGACTGCAGGGTAGCTGGTGGAGGTGCAGCTAGTCTGAAGTACTTTGTAGACTGCAGGGTAGCTGGTGGAGGTGCAGCTAGTCTGAAGTACTTTGTAGACTGCAGGGTAGCTGGTGAAGGTGCAGCTAGTCTGAAGTACTTTGTAGACTGCAGGGTAGCTGGTGAAGGTGCAGCTAGTCTGAAGTACTTTGTAGACTGCAGGGTAGCTGGTGGAGGAGCAGCTAGTCTGAAGTACTTTGTAGACTGCAGGGTAGCTGGTGGAGGTGCAGCTAGTCTGAAGTACTTTGTAGACTGCAGGGTAGCTGGTGGAGGAGCAGCTAGTCTGAAGTACTTTGTAGACTGCAGGGTAGCTGGTGGAGGTGCAGCTAGTCTGGAGTACTTTGTAGACTGCAGGGTAGCTGGTGGAGGTGCAGCTAGTCTGGAGTACTTTGTAGACTGCAGGGTAGCTGGTGAAGGAGCAGCTAGTCTGAAGTACTTTGTAGACTGCAGGGTAGCTGGTGGAGGAGCAGCTAGTCTGAAGTACTTTGTAGACTGCAGGGTAGCTGGTGAAGGTGCAGCTAGTCTGAAGTACTTTGTAGACTGCAGGGTAGCTGGTGGAGGAGCAGCTAGTCTGAAGTACTTTGTAGACTGCAGGGTAGCTGGTGGAGGTGCAGCTAGTCTGAAGTACTTTGTAGACTGCAGGGTAGCTGGTGGAGGAGCAGCTAGTCTGAAGTACTTTGTAGACTGCAGGGTAGCTGGTGGAGGTGCAGCTAGTCTGAAGTACTTTGTAGACTGCAGGGTAGCTGGTGGAGGAGCAGCTAGTCTGAAGTACTTTGTAGACTGCAGGGTAGCTGGTGGAGGTGCAGCTAGTCTGAAGTACTTTGTAGACTGCAGGGTAGCTGGTGGAGGAGCAGCTAGTCTGAAGTACTTTGTAGACTGCAGGGTAGCTGGTGGAGGAGCAGCTAGTCTGAAGTACTTTGCAGACTGCAGGGTAGCTGGTGAAGGAGCAGCTAGTCTGAAGTACTTTGTAGACTGCAGGGTAGCTGGTGGAGGTGCAGCTAGTCTGAAGTACTTTGTAGACTGCAGGGTAGCTGGTGGAGGAGCAGCTAGTCTGAAGTACTTTGTAGACTGCAGGGTAGCTGGTGGATTCACTCCAGGTGGAACTAAAGTCTGATTCAACACTTGGTTAGATTTCACATCCTTCATCTGTGAAGTAACTAAAGGGATTAAATACATGTAGGGGAGGAAAAGTACACCATTGTTTCTGAACTGTAGTGGATTAGAAGTACAAAGTAGCAAAAGAAACATTGAAATACTTAAATAAAGTACAAGTATCTCAAAATTGTACCCACGTATAGTACTTGTTGAGTTTATGAACTTAGTTACTTTACACCAGTGGCTATACAGATAGAAAGACTCAGCCTTGCACAGAGGCATGAAAATACATTTTCAAAATGCTCAACAGTGCTGCCAGAATGTGAAACTCACTGCTACACAATTAAAATAAATGCTTTTATATATATTTCTATTAGATGTGACTCTTTGGCGTTTCTGTTCTTATTGACACTGCTGCTTTAGTTGTTCTGACTGCTAACATCATCTGTTATTCCTCATTTTAAAGCCGATATTCCGTGTTTCCCTTTTTTTAAGAAAAGTATCGAAAAAGAATCGGAATCGCAATTCTTGACTTGGTATCGGTATCGAAACCAAAATGTTGGTATCGTGACAACACCACTAGGGGCTGGCTGCGGAAAGGAGCCGTTTCCATAGACCCCCATGTTAACATGCCCAACTTTACAGCAGAAAAAAACACGTTTCTACCCCTGGATGCAATAAATATTATTATCGATATAGTTAGATTCCACCGTCATGATTATGAATCTGTGAGTGAATTGTTTTCTAACACAACCCTTTTATTTATATTAGGTCTTAAAGTGTTTGCATAAATTAGGGCGTGGCCACGTTGATGGACACGTACATGCCTCACTGTCAGCTAACAGCAACTTGTCCACTCTGCTAGCTACAACCACAGAGGCTACACGTTAGTGTCATAGTACTGTACTTGACCCTTTAGCTTTAGCCGTGTTCGTGGTGATTGTGCCTTTTAGGGAATATTGTTACAAATACCAGACAATTAAAATGTTGTGCTGTGCGCTTGAATGTACTAACAGAACTTCCAAGAAGTCTAAATGATAATATTATACATGTTAACCCCGTTCACAGGTGTTTGTGTGCTTGGTAGCTTAGCTTGTTACTTATTAGCCAGCTAAGGACGTAACCCTGTATACATATATTAGGGATGCACGATATTGGTTTTTTGAAACCGATAC
This sequence comes from Champsocephalus esox, assembly GCA_036324585.1. Lineage (NCBI taxonomy): Eukaryota > Metazoa > Chordata > Actinopteri > Perciformes > Channichthyidae > Champsocephalus > Champsocephalus esox. The sequence continues at coordinate 1,453,936 of CM070499.1, forward strand.
CGATACGATAACTTCCTGCTTCTCAAGACCGATACCGATAACCGATAATAAAAATTAAAATTACGCCACTAATTATTTTAATGCGATTAAAGCATGTGTATTTTTTTTCCTCGGCCGCCCCGTAGCTTCAGAGCGCATCGAGTTTAAAATACCATCTACAAGCTGATGCTGACAGCCCCGCTCCTGCCGCCCGCTTGTGGCAGACCACACTTCCACGCTCACCGGCAGGCACCGACTGGCCATCGGGAGGACCGGGAGGGTGCGTGTGGTCCGAGCGAGCAAGAGAGAGACCTTACGTGCATTGTTGTTGTTAGCATCTGGTGCTAGCTAGCTGCGCTAACGGATATAAGGAGCTGTTTAAATGAAAACAGAGGAGCGCTCTATCCACACAACTGCGCCGAGCACTTGACTTGATGCAGGAAGCAGACAGCGGGACGTTGGAGGAGAAGTCAGCACACTCAGCAACATGATTGCAGCGTCCAGGCAGCTCCGGTTCGAGCATATGCCTTGAGTTAAACATAGCTCCAACGCGCGCGCGTAGACACACACACACACACACACACACACACACACTGTATTGTATTATTGTCTTCGTACGCTTTTAACACACCATCGTAGCGATGGCGATGTTTCAGGTGACTGATCAGGTTCGAAGTATTAGGGAGCGCTGGATTTGTGAAGAACTCCCCTCTTCCTAAACCACTAACACCACAGTACTGGCAAAACGGGAGGAGCCGAGTGAAAAACAAGCGCCCCTCATCCCAACCCACCCACACCGCAGGATACCCAAAAAATATATTGTATATTATCGGGGCTATTAATACTGTTATCGGTTTATCGGGATGACGTCATAATTCCTAATATCGGACCGATAATTATCGTGCATCCCTAACATATATACATTTTAGTTTATGATTCAGCCTTGGGTGAGACTTTTATAGTCTATGGCTATGACGCCCATAATGCTAAACGGGAGCAAATGTTAATAGGGGACCCGATTATCCCAGTGGTGGCTGCCGGAGAAAACGGAGCCGCAGGCAGCTAGCTCCAGCCGGCGTCCCGGAGCTAGCCCCCTGCGGCTCCGTTAGGTCCGGGCGGTGGAGTCCGTCTTTTCTCAACGTGTGAATGACAAGCATTAAGAATAACAAACTATAGCTAATTCTCTTGCAGATTGTCTCATTTGATGAATGTAACGTTTACATAGGGGGACTACACTGTTAGCAGTAACTTGGTATGCATGTATTTCATGTTAGCTTAGCTTCTTATCCTGAGCTAGCTCTGTTTACTTCCAGTTGGGAGGCAGCAGGTCCCGCCTCGGCTCCGCCTCTTTGCCCTTATTTGGAGCAGGCGGGATTAGACTGACGTCACAGTCGAGCCGTTAGTGGCCGACTCCGCCCACTAAGGGCTTCACGGTGACTCTGCAAAATGCTATGGGAGACTTCACGGACACAACGTCCATTTGCCACATTTACTGCTGCAAATATGTTCAAACAAACATGCTGTCGACACTCAGAGCAGTGGCAACTATGCCACCATTTCAGCTGGCTTTTTCTCAGAAATACTGTCACATAACATCCATATCTTTCAGTGCTAGGTTGATGCTAAGCTAAGCTAACTATGAAACACTTTAACTGACAGGACTCCGGATCAACTGTGTACTGTAAGGTAGCTTAGCTTACTAACAGTAAGTCAACATTTCCCAGAGAGCTTTCTTTGAAATCACCATGGTAACGCTAAAAAACATTACATTTAGATTGTATGACAAAGTGTTTATTTAATATATCTGGCTAGCTATAGCTACTTGCTAACGGTTAAGCTTACCCGCGCGATTCAAAGTAACGTCAACGTAGCTGTAATTTATGCTTTGCTTACATGTTCGCATGACTTGGAAGTGTACTGACAGGTACATACCTTGTTCCCCTGGCTCAGGTGCTGGCTCTGGGGTTGTTGTGTGACACTTGAGAATTTGTTTAAGACATTTTTTTCTTATGTCCATCTTCAAAAACTCTGAGTCCGACTGACAGTTTAAACAGCCAATAGGACAGCCTCTGTTGCATTCACTGAACACGGGGAATTACAACCCTGCCGCCCTCTCTAGTGTCACGATGAGGTTCAGGTAAAGCACGGTTAATGTATTATATTATTGACTCAATAATATAATAGATGACTTTGAGAGTAGGCAATATATTAACAACATTAAGAGCATTCCATGGAATATAACAAGTGTATCTCGAGCCGGTTTCTCAAACGTACCTAACTCCACCTTTAAGTTTTTATTAATTAATTACATTACATATATTCCTCTTTGTTTTTGATCTATTTATTGTATTTTTAGTGTTATTTTCCCTCCCTGTGTTTCCCTCCCGGCCTCTGACAGGATCGCGCCATCGCGGTGACGATATGGAAAGTGACGCCGGGACCAACATGCCTCAATGACAGCTGTGAAGAAGACACACACACAGACACGCGCACACACACAGACACGCACACGCACGCACACACTGAGCGGTGTTATTATCTCTCAGTGTCAGAAGCACATGATGGATCGGCCTCTACACTCATTCATTTCTATTAGTGTGATATGTAAATCCCCTCTGAGTTCATTTAGAATCAATGGGAGGATTCTGTCTGTCTCACTTTGCGTCCGCCTGCACGTCACAGCGGGACACTCTGAGATACAAAGCAGAACATAATCAAAAATCATCTCAAATAATCAAAAATCATCTCCTGCAGACTGTGGGGTTCGTCTGACGAAATCACAGCAGGACTCCTCACGATAAATACATTTAGAGTCAGGATTTTAGAGCTGAAAGTGGGGAGGACAGAGCCAGTGTATGGTTAAGTGCAGTGGCGTAACTATGGACAGTGCAGCCGGGGCCCAGAGCCCAGAGCCAGCAAGGGGCCCAGAGCCGGCGAGGGGCCCAGAGCCGGCGAGGGGCCCAGAGCCGGCGAGGGGCCCAGAGCCGGCAAGGGCCCCAGAGCCGGCGAGGGCCCCAGAGCCGGCGAGGGCCCCAGAGCCGGCGAGGGCCCCAGAGCCGGCGAGGGGCCCAAAGCCAGCGAGGGGCCCAGAGCCGGCGAGGGCCCCAGAGCCAGCAAGGGGCCCAGAGCCGGCAAGGGGCCCAAAGCCAGCGAGGGGCCCAGAGCCGGCAAGGGGCCCAAAGCCAGCGAGTGGCCCAGAGCCGGCAAGGGCCCCAGAGCCAGCAAGGGCCCCAGAGCCAGCAAGGGGCCCAGAGCCAGCAGGGGGCCCAGAGCCAGCAAGGGGCCCCAGAGCCAGCAGGGGGCCCAGAGCCAGCAAGGGGCCCAGAGCCAGCAAGGGGCCCCAGAGCCAGCAAGGGGCCCAGAGCCAGCAGGGGGCCCATTCAAAACAAAAAAGTGTTTTTTTATTGGGGCCCCAATGGCATTGACCGGTTCACGCAATCTTCGAAGTAACCTAGCAACCTAAATTAATTTGTCATTTGTCTGTCCAATGACCTTGCTCCCTTTCATGTCATGTGATACCTTGCGTGACAAGCGAACCGTGTAATCAACCTGTTCGGTAGCATTATAACAAATGTAATAGCTTGCATTTATAATGTACAGCAAACCAAAGCACGAGAGCAGCGCTCAAAAGAGAAAGGACAGAGAGAACAAGGAGACGTAAAGGCTAAACTGACACAACTAGACAGTTTTTTTTGTCATACATCGTCCTTGAAATCGAGCGCTAACGTTAGCAATGTTGACGTGCAGCGGCAGCCAGAGGCTAACGATAGCTCACCTGTTACACCACCATCATTGCCATCTAGCTCCACAAGTGAAGCTGTATCCGTGGCTGTGCGACCTTCCTCTCCAGCCAGCCAGGAGGAGAGGCTGGATCTGGCTGTGCCCGGCGGTGGTCCAACAATTCCCCCGAGGGCCCCGACCGATAGGGGACTCAACGCTATTGAGACCCCCGACGCCAGAGACACACATCAAGGAAACAGGTGTAATCCTCTTCTTAGTTCGATGTGCCGATAATTAATTTTGTTGGACGATATATTTTTCTGGAAATCATTGCGATAAACGA
>CM070499.1:1462977-1470477 GCA_036324585.1 Champsocephalus esox
GAAAGGAGGAAGGGTATACGGGATGGAAAGGAGGAAGGGTATTACGGGATGGAAAGGAGGAAGGGTATTACGGGATGGAAAGGAGGAAGGGTATTATGGGATGGAAAGGAGGAAGTGTATTATGGGATGGAAAGGATGAAGGGTATATGGGATGGAAAGGAGGAAGGGTATTACGGGATGGAAAGGAGGAAGGGTATACGGGATGGAAAGGAGGAAGGGTATACGGGATGGAAAGGAGGAAGGGTTTACGGGATGGAAAGGAGGAAGGGTATTACGGGATGGAAAGGAGGAAGGGTATACGGGATGGAAAGGAGGAAGGGTATACGGGATGGAAATGAGGAAGGGTATTACGGGATGGAAAGGAGGAAGGGTATTATGGGATGGAAAGGAGGAAGGGTATTATGGGATGGAAAGGAGGAAGGGTATTACGGATAGAAAGGAGGAAGGGTATTACGGGATGGAAAGGAGGAAGGGTATACGGGATGGAAAGGAGGAAGGGTATTACGGGATGGAAAGGAGGAAGGGTATTACGGGATGGAAAGGAGGAAGGGTATTATGGGATGGAAAGGAGGAAGGGTATTATGGGATGGAAAGGAGGAAGGGTATACGGGATGGAAAGGAGGAAGGGTATACGGGATGGAAATGAGGAAGGGTATACGGGATGGAAAGGAGGAAGGGTATTACGGGATGGAAAGGAGGAAGGGTATTATGGATGGAAAGGAGGAAGGGTATTACGGGATGGAAAGGAGGAAGGGTATACGGGATGGAAAGGAGGAAGGGTATACGGGATGGAAAGGAGGAAGGGTATTATGGGATGGAAAGGAGGAAGGGTATTATGGGATGGAAAGGAGGAAGGGTATACGGGATGGAAAGGAGGAAGGGTATACGGGATGGAAAGGAGGGGTATACGGGATGGAAAGGAGGAAGGGTATACGGGATGGAAAGGAGGAAGGGTATTATGGGATGGAAAGGAGGCTTTCTGCAGTTTAGTTGAGGGTCATGATCTAATACCTGATCAATATGCATGGTGTGATGCTATGCTAAATAACATCTGGGTCCAACAACACGCCATCTGGTTCATCACGAAGAACATGCAGGGACAACAACGGTGGTCACGTAGAACACACACAGACACACACAGACACACACACACACACACACACACACACACACACACACAGTAAAGTAAACTATTTAAAAAGTCACTCACAGACAGAGACACACACACACACACACACACACACACAGTCTCACACACACACACTGACACGCACGCACGCACGCACACACACACACACACACACTGACACACACACACACACACACACACACTGACACACACGCACACACACATAATTTTGTATTTTTTATAACTAATTAATTGTAATATCTAATTATAGAAATATTTTACAACAAAACAAAGAACTTAAGAAAAACATTTATTTATATAACTGTTTTATTTATTTTTTTAATTTCTCGCAATTTAAATTTTACTTTATTTACAAATAAAAAGCTACACATTTAAATCTCACTTTTAATGTATTTTAAGGAGGAAGAGGAGGAGGAGGAGGAAGAGGAGGAGGAGGAGGAGGAGGAGGAGGAAGAGGAGGAGGAGGAGGAGGAGGAGGAGGAAGATGAGGAAGAGGAGGAAGAGGAGGAGGAAGAGGAGGAGGAGGAAGAGGAGGAGGAAGAGGAGGAAGAGGGCGTTAGGGTTTCAGCAGAGGGAGGTTAGCGCCTCCTCCTCTTCCTCCTCCTCCTCCTCCTCCTCCACCTCCTCCTCATCTTCCTCCTCTTCCTCCTCCTCCTCCTCCTCCTCCACCTCCTCCTCCTCTTCCTCCTCCTCCTCCTCCTCCTCCTCCTCCTCCTCCTCCTCCTCCTCCTCCTCCTCCTCCTCCTCCTCCAGGCCGTGGCTCTCCTCATTAAACCCCCCCGCCCATCAGCCCCTGACATCCAGGGGCTCAGAACTCAGAGAAGAAGAAAGTGGAGGAGAACTCAGAGAAGAAGAAAGTGGAGGAGAACTCAGAGAAGAAGAAAGTGGAGGAGAACTCAGAGAAGAAGAAAGTGGAGGAGAACTCAGAGAAGAAGAAAGTGGAGGAGAACTCAGAGAAGAAGAAAGTGGAGGAGAACTCAGAGAAGAAGAAAGTGGAGGAGAACTCAGAGAAGAAGAAAGTGGAGGAGAACTCAGAGAAGAAGAAAGTGGAGGAGAACTCAGAGAAGAAGAAAGTGGAGGAGAACTCAGAGAAGAAGAAAGTGGAGGAGAACTCAGAGAAGAAGAAAGTGGAGGAGAACCCCGCGGGCCGGTGGTTTTCAGAGAACAAAGCATCGCGTTTGAGTCTCACCGTTTAACGGAAGACACGCCGTTAAAAAGCACGCGGCGTCCCTGGATCAGAAACCCCTGCCGCAACGCTGACGCAACGCCGCTGCCGCAACGCTGACGCAACGCCGCTGCCGCAACGCTGACGCAACGCCGCCGATGGGCCTCCTTCATTCAATGTGTTTGTGATGCTTTGTCGTCTCGTATCGTCTGTGTTCCATCTCCACGAAGTGACGGAGTGTGGAATAAACGGCCTCGAGGCGGAGAACTAAATAACGGGACTTCATCGGGAATACTCTCTCTCTGAACCAGAATCAGGATCATGTTTGTCTTTCTGGACGAACTTGAAGGCCTCGTTTCTGCGCGCGCGCGTGTGTGTGTGCGCTGTCAGCCTGTAATCATCAGAAGCATGATGGATGGTGTTTGTTTCCCGGTGATGGAACGCACCCCCTGCCTGATGATAATTGGAATAAAAAGGACAGATCAAGCCGGCAAAGTTATTAAATTATAACGCCATAATTTGCATTAATGCATATGGTGTGTGGGGGGGGTGGGGGTAGCTTGACGGCTTGTTAGCGATGGCCTCGCCCTTGCCGTGCCCTTGGCCCCCCCCGCAGATCTGGAGATCACACGACAGCTCTCTGACAGCAGAGCAGCGATGTCTCCATCCAGAGGCATCGTGATGCGTTCGAGGACCGTCGGATACACGGCAGTCCTTGTTGGACGACACACAGGACAAGAAGTCACGTTGAAATAAGATATAAGTATTTCAAACTGCGTCTGTGGGGATGAAGCGTCACGAATGAATCGAGATCAGTGTTCTAAATCAAGAACCCTCTCGTTAACTGATCATTGATTCACACGTTACTCGACTTTTTAAATATCCTGTTCTTCTGGAAAGTCATGATCATATCGTTTATTACAAGTGTGTTGTATTTGTTTTATTTAAGTATATTTTTCAGGGTTTTTTATAGAATGTAATCGATTTCTTGAGGCTCTATTTCCCTCAAAGCCCCCTCTTTAATTGAAAACCTTTTAAAGTACTACATATTTAGGTGTGTGTGTGTGTGGTGTGTGTGTGTGTGTGTGTGTGTGGGGGGGGGTCATTAATTTTCGGGTGAAGGCTTGGTTAGGGTTAGGGTTAGGTTAAGGGTTAGGCATGTGTTGGTTATGGTTCAGGTTAGGATACGTCTCCAGGAAATGCAGGTAAGTCAATGTGATGTCCCCTGAAGTGATGTATACATGTATGTGTGTGTGAGAGTGTGTGTGTGGGGGGGGGATCATTAATTTTAGGGTGAAGGCTTGGTTAGGTTAAGGGTTAGGCATGTGTTGGTTATGGTTCAGGTTAGGATACGTCTCCAGGAAATGCAGGTAAGTCAATGTGATGTCCCCTGAAGTGATGTATACATGTATGTGTGTGTGAGAGTGTGTGTGTGGGGGGGGATCATTAATTTTAGGGTGAAGGCTTGGTTAGGTTAAGGGTTAGGCATGTGTTGGTTATGGTTCAGGTTAGGATACGTCTCCAGGAAATGCAGGTAAGTCAATGTGATGTCCCCTGAAGTGATGTATACATGTATGTGTGTGTGAGAGTGTGTGTGTGGGGGGGGATCATACATTTTAGGGTGAAGGCTTGGTTAGGGTTAGGTTAAGGTTAAGGGTTAGGCATGTGTTGGTTATGGTTCAGGTTAGGATACGTCTCCAGGAAATGCATGTAAGTCAATGTGATGTCCCCTGAAGTGACGTATACATGTATGTGTGTGTGAGAGTGTGTGTGTGTGTGTGTTAGTTTCAGACCTTTTTTCAAGACAGATTATTTGAGGAATATTCCGTAATAGATCTGTGTTTTCTGTCGAGCCGCTTAACAGAGAAATAAGGACATTATTTCGGTAATTAAAGAATGAAAGTGATTTCATGCAGACAAAGGCTCAAGATGTGCAGATGTGCTCCGAGCTCTATTTCTGCCCCCGCCTTTGGTTCCGTATCAAAGTGTTGGAATGCGTCCTGCAGGAAAGCAGCAGCAGAGCTTTATAGAATATCTATCTTAAAGCTGAACCAAGAAGTGATGGACGGATGCTCTGATCGGAGGCACAGTGGTCCTACAACGTGGAGAAGTAGTGATTAACGCACATTTGACTCTGGCGTGACGGAACCAGAAGCTGCAGAAAGTATGACATATAGAGTGCAAATAAAGACTTAATACATATAGAGTGCAAATAAAGACTTAATTAAGCGTGAAAGCCACTTAAAGGGAGAGTTTAGGCTCACATGTGATATTTATAAGTATTCAGGTTTTCTTTAGGGTTATTTGACTGAAATATGGAGCTTGTCGTGATTTCTTCGTCTCAGTATTGCATGTCGTTTTCATCATCATCATCCTCATCATCATCCTCATATTTGCTATGTTTCATTTCATAAGTCATCTTGAGCAGAAAAAGCAATAAATAAATTGCATTAAACGCGTAATTTAATCCAGATTGTAGAGACAAATGGTATCCCTGCACCGCAACGATACTTCCTTTGATACATTTGCTTTATTACAAATATAGGATTGGGATGTCCTCCTTCACTCAAACGTCACTTTTAAAGGACGTCTGTTGATGATGACACGTGCACAGCAGCTGACCCCCTGTCATCGGGCCGGACTGAAGACCCTCAGACCCTCAGACCCTCAGACGCTCAGACCCTCAGAACCTCAGACCCGCAGAACCTCAGACCCTCAGACCCTCAGACCCTCAGACCCTCAGACCCTCAGACCCTCAGAACCTCAGACGCTCAGACCCTCAGACCCTCAGACCCTCAGAACCTCAGACGCTCAGACCCTCAGACCCTCAGACCCTCAGAACCTCAGAACCTCAGACCCTCAGAACCTCAGACCCTCAGACCCTCAGAACCTCAGACCCTCAGACCCTCAGACCCTCAGACCCTCAGAAGCTCAGAACCGGCCCATTAGCTGGACTGAAGAACCTCAGACCCTCAGACCCTCAGACCCTCAGAACCTCAGACCCTCAGACCCTCAGACCCTCAGACCCTCAGACCCTCAGAAGCTCAGAACCGGCCCATTAGCTGGACTGAAGAACCTCAGACCCTCAGACCCTCAGACCCTCAGAACCTCAGACCCTCAGACCCTCAGAACCTCAGACCCTCAGACCCTCAGACCCTCAGACCCTCAGAACCGGCCCAGTTGTGGTTAAGTATTGAAATGATGAACCTTCCTCTTGTTAGTGAAGGACTTCAATGCGTGATGGTTGCTCCTGCTTGGTGTTCCGTTGTGGTCACGTGGGGCTCGGAGATATGGCAATGAAAAACTGCAGTCACAGGCTCCTCCAACAGATATATATATATATATATATATATATATATATATATATATATATATATATATATATATATATAAAAGAACAAATAAAACAGATACAATAGTGCAAGAGCATGTTTTGAGATGTGCAAGTAAATACAAATCAAATTGAAATAGTGCAAGAAGAGTCAAGTACATGATATATCTTCAGGTGTGTAATAGTCTTATGGCCGGTGGAATGAAACTCAAAACGTTCCTACATCTGTCTTGTGTACGTCTCTGCACCCCTCTCTCTCTTCAGACTCGTGGCTCTGCAGCCGAGCCAAACCTCTCCAGGCAGCCTGGACTCCTTCCTCGCGCGCAGCCACTGCGAGCAGGAGCCAGATGTACTGCAAGCAAACATGCAGGGGCTGCAGCTCCACCTGCCGGGGAGGAAGGGCAACAGCAGGAAGAAGGAGCCTGCACGCGTCTCAAGCTCCACGCAGGAAGGAAGCACCATCTCTGTGTCCTCACGGGCCGAGCAGGTGCTCAGAGCCAGCGGTCAGACACGCGGGAAGTTCCGCCCGTGTGTCTCCAGGAGAACTCTCTCTGGTAAAGAAGGTGGGATGGCGTCAGCTCTCCTCGCCTCCTTTCTACCTCACATTCCCCCACAGCTACACGCTCCTCCCTGGACCCTCTCAACTGCGATACAGTGACCGAACATGGGCCAAGCGACGAGGGGTTCACCCGAACAAGAACCATCTCCCTCCTATCTCATCTCCTATCCCCGGGCTCGTCCCCCTGCTCTGCCCCCTAGTGGACACCCGGCAAAGGAAGCCCCAAACTGGGGCACACTAAAAGTCTGCAGGGGCCTCCACCCAAACTCTTGGCTGAAGAAAGGCCGGAAGCTGTCGCTGACCCAACAAGACCACGTGGAGAAGGAGGAAGACGACAACAGTGGAGTGAGTATTGATGATATTTAGCAACGATAGTATATATATGTAAAGTATATCAGGCCAAAGCCAAAACCTGCCCATTTAAATTGCCTTTTTTATTGTAAATGGTAAATGGACTGTACTTATATACGCTTTATCCAGTCTTTAAGAGCCCTCACAGCGCTGTACATGCTACATGTCGTTCCCCCATTCACACAGAGCAGGGCCCCTTCCTCCAGGACCTAACATTCACACACACACACACACACCGTCGGCCATCGGGAGAAACTCAGGGTCAAGTATCTCGCCCAAGGACACATCGACATGTTGGCTGCACGGGATCGAACCCACAACCTTCTGGTTAGCAAGTATATCATCTCCCAATACCCTATATATCATGAATCATGCAATGGTTTCACTAACTTGATTATTTTGCCCTCAAATTTGAATGCCAAAGCCGAGCAGCTTTCCGAACACGGTTAAGAGTTAAACTTGCTTTATGATATATATGCAATAACTGCATATATATATATATATAATATATAGATTGTTATTGGTACTCAGCCTGTAGTGTCAAGTCGCGCTGCTCGATTACGGCCAAAATCATAATCTCGATTATTTGGCTCAGTAATTGTAAATGCGATTATTCATTGACTTTGAAAGCATCCATTTGTTGGACTTTAAAGCAAATGCAAATAATAATTTGAACTTTTAACTGTTGACGATACGTTCAGCGGAAAAGCCAATACGAAATAAAATAAATTATACATTCATGTCTACATTTAAATAAATCATATCAAAATAATAAATACGAATAAACAGGATCAACAAACACGTGAGAACTCCCCAACATGTCGGTTCCACGTATTCCACTCACGATCACGATGATTACAAACGGTTATCCATTGACTTTGAAAGCATCGATTTACTGGAGCAAAGACGTCTGAACAGTCGGTTCCCCGAGCTTTACGTAGAAC
>CM070499.1:1475477-1480477 GCA_036324585.1 Champsocephalus esox
TGCACAGGTACGGGCTAATGTTGCCCGGGCAACGGCCCATTTGCCATTTGTGTCTGACCTGCCCCTCTGGAGAGAGTGAGAGTTCTTATTTTGTTCCCCTTCAAAATAAAACTCTTTATAATGGAACAGAACGACTCAACTTGATGTACTTTTACTTTCATTACTGATTGTGGGCCCTTCTCACTTCGGTTAAATGGATTCCTTGCGTCCTTCACTTGCGTCGTTTCCCTGCGTTTAGTCCCTCCTACCAGGGAAGCAAGGAGAGACGCAAGGAAACCACGAGAAGCAGGGAAATTAGTTTTAAGAGCAATGGGACGTCCTTCCCTCCGGAGCGTCACGTGAAGCGTGATGACGCTGCACAGCTGATCGTCTGACAGCAGGGGTGCGTTCCAATAGTCCATTTAGCTAGGAACCTTCCTAACCGAGTGAAATGACCCGGAAGTACGTCAGTGGCAGCCGTGATAAATGCCGTTCCAATTCTCCAAATGATAGGAAAGCAGGGCTGCAGTGGGATAGTTTAAAAATCAGCTCCTAAGTTCTCACCCTATCTCCTATTCCTTGACCTCTGAGTGAAACGTCACGGGGTTAAGGGATAGTGGATAGGAGAATTCAAAAGGACTTAGGAGAAGAGACTGCGGTACTTTAGAGAATCCGAATGCACTTTCGCTATCCCACGCGTTTATGACGTCCTGAATGTGCGTCTGCTGCTGTGGGTGAAACTGTGGTTTCCATGGTTACCCCACAGCAGCAGACGCACACAATGACCTCCGCTGGCGCATCATAAACACGTCGGATAGTGAAAGTGCAGTCTCTTCTCCTAAGTCCTTTTGAATTCTCCTATCCACTATCCCTTAACCCCGTGACCTTTCACTCAGAGGTCGAGGAATAGGAGATGAACATGTTCCTCTGTGATGCAGAAATACCTTTTACATTCTAATGAATACAAAATGAAGAAGTCAAGTAATACAAAAAATAGAAAAATATTAATTACATAGAGGAAATATTGCACAATAAAATAGTAAATTGTTAAAATTAAATTATATTATTCCCAAATTAATCAGGTCATTTTGTGTCTCTTGGAGGTCATTAAGTGTCTCTTGGAGGTCATTAAGTGTCTCTTGGAGTTCATTAAGTGTCTCTTGGAGGTAATTAAGTGTCTCTTGGAGGTCATTTTGTGTCTCTTGGAGGTCTTTAAGTGTCTCCTGGAGGTCATTAAGTGTCTCTTTGAGGTCATTAAGTGTCTCTTGGAGGTCATTAAGTGTCTCTTGGAGGTCATTAAGTGTCTCTTGGAGGTCATTAAGTGTCTCTTGGAGTTCATTAAGTGTCTCTTGGAGGTAATTAAGTGTCTCTTGGAGGTCATTTTGTGTCTCTTGGAGGTCTTTAAGTGTCTCCTGGAGGTCATTAAGTGTCTCTTTGAGGTCATTAAGTGTCTCTTGGAGGTCATTAAGTGTCTCTTGGAGGTCATTAAGTGTCTCTTGGAGGTCATTAAGTGTCTCTTGGAGGTCATTAAGTGTCTCTTGGAGTTCATTAAGTGTCTCTTGGAGGTAATTAAGTGTCTCTTGGAGGTCATTTTGTGTCTCTTGGAGGTCTTTAAGTGTCTCCTGGAGGTCATTAAGTGTCTCTTTGAGGTCATTAAGTGTCTCTTGGAGGTCATTAAGTGTCTCTTGGAGGTCATTAAGTGTCTCCTGGAGGTCATTAAGTGTCTCTTGGAGTTCATTAAGTGTCTCTTGGAGGTCATTAAGTGTCTCTTGCAGTTCATTAAGTGTCTCTTGGAGTTCATTAAGTGTCTCCTGGAGGTCATTAAGTGTCTCTTGGAGGTCATTAAGTGTCTCTTGGAGGTAATTAAGTGTCTCTTGGAGGTCATTAAGTGTCTCTTGGAGGTCATTATGTGTCTCTTGGAGGTCATTTAGTGTCTCTTGGAGGTCATTTAGTGTCTCTTGGAGGTAATTTAGTGTCTCTTGGATGTCATTAAGTGTCTCTTGGAGGTCATTTAGTGTCTCTTTGATGTCATTAAGTGTCTCTTGGAGGTCATTAAGTGTCTCCTGGAGGTCATTAAGTGTCTCTTGGAGGTCATTAAGTGTCTCCTGGAGGTAATTAAGTGTCTCTTGGAGGTCATTATGTGTCTCTTGGAGGTAATTTAGTGTCTCTTGGAGGTCATTAAGTGTCTCTTGGAGTTCATTAAGTGTCTCTTGGAGTTCATTAAGTGTCTCTTGGAGGTCATTAAGTGTCTCCTGGAGGTCATTAAGTGTCTCTTGGAGGTCATTAAGTGTCTCTTGCAGTTCATTAAGTGTCTCTTGGAGGTCATTAAGTGTCTCCTGGAGGTCATTAAGTGTCTCTTGGAGGTCATTAAGTGTCTCTTGGAGGTAATTAAGTGTCTCTTGGAGGTCATTAAGTGTCTCTTGGAGGTCATTATGTGTCTCTTGGAGGTCATTTAGTGTCTCTTGGAGGTCATTTAGTGTCTCTTGGAGGTAATTTAGTGTCTCTTGGATGTCATTAAGTGTCTCTTGGAGGTCATTTAGTGTCTCTTGGATGTCATTAAGTGTCTCTTGGAGGTCATTAAGTGTCTCCTGGAGGTCATTAAGTGTCTCTTGGAGGTCATTAAGTGTCTCCTGGAGGTAATTAAGTGTCTCTTGGAGGTCATTATGTGTCTCTTGGAGGTCATTTAGTGTCTCTTGGAGGTAATTTAGTGTCTCTTGGAGGTCATTAAGTGTCTCTTGGAGTTCATTAAGTGTCTCTTGGAGGTCATTAAGTGTCTCTTGCAGTTCATTAAGTGTCTCTTGGAGGTCATTAAGTGTCTCCTGGAGGTCATTAAGTGTCTCTTGGAGGTCATTAAGTGTCTCTTGGAGTTCATTAAGTGTCTCTTGGAGGTCATTAAGTGTCTCTTGGAGGTCATTAAGTGTCTCTTGGAGTTCATTAAGTGTCTCTTGGAGGTCATTAAGTGTCTCCTGGAGGTCATTAAGTGTCTCTTGGAGGTCATTAAGTGTCTCTTGGAGTTCATTAAGTGTCTCCTGGAGGTCATTAAGTGTCTCCTGGAGTTCATTAAGTGTCTCTTGGAGGTCATTAAGTGTCTCTTGGAGTTCATTAAGTGTCTCCTGGAGGTCATTAAGTGTCTCTTGGAGTTCATTAAGTGTCTCCTGGAGGTCATTAAGTGTCTCTTGGAGTTCATTAAGTGTCTCTTGGAGGTCATTAAGTGTCTCTTGGAGTTCATTAAGTGTCTCCTGGAGGTCATTAAGTGTCTCTTGGAGGTCATTAAGTGTCTCTTGGAGGTCATTATGTGTCTCTTGGAGGTCATTTAGTGTCTCTTGGAGGTCATTTAGTGTCTCTTGGTGTCTCTTGGAGGTAATTTAGTGTCTCTTGGATGTCATTAAGTGTCTCCTGGAGGTCATTAAGTGTCTCTTGGAGTTCATCAAGTGTCTCTTGGTGTCTATTGGAGGTCATTAAGTGTCTCTTGCAGTTCATTAAGTGTCTCTTGGAGGTCATTAAGTGTCTCCTGGAGGTCATTAAGTGTCTCTTGGCATTTAGTGTCTCCTGGAGGTCATAAGTGTCTCTTGGAGGTCATTAAGTATCTCTTGGTGTCTCCTGGAGGTCATTAAGTGTCTCTTGGAGGTCATTCAGTGTCTCTTGTTGTCTCCTGGAGGTCATTTAGTGTCTCTTGGAGTTCATCAAGTGTCTCTTGGTGTCTCTTGGAGGTCATTAAGTGTCTTTTGGAGGTCATTAAGTGTCTCTTGGAGGTCATTATGTGTCTTTAAAGAAATTAAATTACAGACAGAAAACAAGAAAATAAGGACAAAAACATGAATAAATGGTATTTCTTTACGACAAAGAAATTACAAGAAATACAAGTCTGATAGTTTATTTCAAGTCTATCACCAAACATGTAGGTATATACAGTCATACGCAGGAAAACACACATATCGAGTAGCGTGAAATAAACTAAAGGGCAGCCATGCATCAGTGGAAAAAGCACACCTGCGTATTTACAGTGTTAGCTTAGCACGGGTTAGCGGTGCGCAGATCGTTGCCCAAAGGCACACATTCAGGAACCCAGAAGGACTATGGATTCCTGTGGAGCATGCGGACGTGTCTTCAAGTCTTTGTACAAACAGTAAAGGGAGGACGGCAACATTCAGAGTGTACATTAACAGTCCCAGCTCGGAGTCCAGTAACAGCGTCCTCCACTCGCTCAGCGACATTCAGATTAAAACCACTCTCGTGTCTGGAGCCAGTAGCTTAGCTTAGCATAGTGACTGGAAACAAAGGGGAACTGTTAGCATGGTTTGTAACCGTCGCTATGATGTTTTGTAATAGAAAAACTACCGGTCTGATTGTCATGAAACTTAAGGGACAGGTGCGGGAGGGGGTGAAGGAGAAGTGTTTAAAATGCGGACAGGATCTGGAGTACGGGGCGGGAGAAATTACTGTTTCTATTTGTTGTAAACATTGCAAAATTAGGCATTTTGTGCTGCATTCAAGTGACATGAGAAACAATTGGTAATTACAGTTAATTTAGAATTAATTAGCATTTTTCAACAACAGGTAGTTTAATATTTTATACTTTAATTGAATTGCACTTAAGTACAGTTTTCAATGTGGGACTTTATAGTGTATAGAGTATTTTTAAAGTACTTCCAAATACTCTGGGTAACACTACAGCCTTAGTTCTACTTGATTCCTTGTATAAAACAACTTTTTTAACAAATAAAGGCAGTTTAAACTAATACGCCGGGGTCCCAGAGGAGCTTTTATGCAGCGGCTTCATATCTACATGCACAAGAGTGGCGTTCATCTTTCTTAGTTCATATAATACTTCCCAGCCGGAGGCTTCAGTGTTCAGGCGCGTGTGGAGTAAGCAGCGGTACATTTCATCACAGGTGCAGGAACCAGTGCAACGCTCCGTTTATTGCTCATGGGTCTCTCGCTGGCACTTCATCGCGATCAGTCTTCAGATTCAGAGACACTTTCACATTTCAAAAGTCCTTTACATTCAATTTAGGAACAGC
>CM070499.1:1485477-1487977 GCA_036324585.1 Champsocephalus esox
TTGGTAGAAACAGACTCGTGGTGCGTTCAATGCCCCCTGTGAACGCCGCTCACCTCCTTGTGCGAGTCTTTGTGCGCCTCCAGCGTCTTCATGATGGTGAGCTCTGCGTAGTTCTTGAAACGCCCCGGCTGGTTCCTCAGGATCTCCTTCAGGACTCGGAGAGCCAGAGCCCGGATCGTGTGCTACAGGAAGAAGGACATTTCAAAATAAAAGCATCGTACTTAACATCCGTCTCGAGTTACCCTGGAGACGGACACTCACTGTCGTGTCAAAGGATCATATAATCATCGATCAGTTCCTCTCACTCACGTCTTTGTCCCCCAGCGTCTCCAGCAGCAGCAGCAACATGGTTTTGAAATGTTCCTCCCAGACCACCATACTGTCCTCTCGGGACACTTTGAGGAGCTCCAGCAGGGTCCCCCTCCTCTCCTCTAGACCCCGCCTCTTCTCCTCTTGGCCTCGCCCCCTCTCCTCTTGGCCCCGCCTCTCCTCTGCCTGGCCAATAGAAAGCTCCTTCAGAAGATCCCCCACCAGCTGCAGCTGCTCCGCAGGGACCACTAAAAGAGAAAGAGGGTCCCATTGATAAACAAAAAAATACCTTTTACTCATTTGTGTTGTATTTGTTGCATTTTGGGGCTTTTATTTTGAAAAACAAGTCTCATTCTGAACCCGCTGTCATGATATAACGGCTTTTATTTTGAAAAACAAACAGCTGCTACGTGGGACCCACTAAAAGAGGAGGAGAGTCCCATTAATAAACAAGAAAATAACTTTTGACTCTTGTGTATTGTTGCATTTTGGGCTTTTATTTTGAAAAACAAGCCTCATTCTGAGCTTGTTTTAATGATATAGTAGACTTTTATTTTGAAAAACAAACATGAGCTTGCTGTAATGGTATAGGTAATTGCTTAGGCATTTATTTTGAAAAACAAGCATCATTCTGAGTTTGCTTTAATAATAGTTAACTGCTCAGGCTTTTATTTTGAAAAACAAGCATAATTCTAAACTGCCTGTAAGGATATTGTTGTTGGGTGTTTTATTTTGAAAAACAAGCATCATTCTAAGCTTGCCGCCATGACATAGTTAGTTGCTTATAGGCTTTTATTTTGAAATACAAGCCTCATTCTAAACTGCCTGTAAGGGTACTAGTGTTCTTGGGTATTTTATTTTGAAAAACAGAGCACATACCTGGGAAGCTCTTGGGGCTCATCTTGTTTTCCACACTCTCCTGTCTGCTTCCTGCACAGGAAATATGTGGATACACGGTGAAAACATGCATTAAAGATACAGTCACTTTTATTTTGAAAAACAGTCAGTGGGAGATAGTCGCCGCATTTGGGCGATACAGCAGGCGAGTCCCGACGGCCGTCAGTAATCACGAGGTTCTGAGATAAAAACGCTCGTTAGACAGACCCAAAGTGCAGCCATGTAACGATAGATAAGAACTGAGGCGTGGGAGAAGCGGCGAACAAGCCAGCGCCCTCTCCGTCATCCCGCATGCCTCTGAGGGAGTTTTATTTTGAAATATAAAACCAAAGTAAGATTTGAAATGCACTTCTTGGGTTTTTAATTGCAACGGATAATGAACAGAATAAGGTTGGGGTCCCACCGTCGTCCTCCATCGCTCCGATGCTGTCGCAGTAGTTGAACGGGTTGTAGTCTCTGAAGCGGGGGCCGCAGAAGGAGCGTGGGGGGGGCGTGTTCAGCAGAGACGTCTTATTGTCCAGCGCTGTGCGGCCCCCCCCCAAAAGCTCAGAGTCTGGGGACGATCCAACACCTCCCTGCGGACACGCAAGAAAAACCAGGGGGAAGTTTTTCTAATTTCCAATCAATAGATAACGTTGTTGTGTCTGAGTGGAGAAGGTCTGGATACGGACTGATCGACAGTGAGGACACAGCCGTTTGAACTGGATTTAAAGGGATTTAAAGGGATTTAAAGGGATTTAAAGGGATTTAAAGGGATTTAAAGGGGATTTAAAGGGATTTAAAGGGATTTAAAGGTATTTAAAGGTATTTAAAGGGGATTTAAAGGGATTTAAAGGGATTTAAAGGGATTTAAAGGGGATTTAAAGGGTATTTTAAGGGATTTAAAGGGGATTTAAAGGGATTTAAAGGGATTTAAAGGGGATTTAAAGGGATTTAAAGGGATTTAAAGGGATTTAAAGGGATTTAAAGGGATTTAAAGGGGATTTAAAGGGATTTAAAGGGGATTTAAAGGGATTTAAAGGGGATTTAAAGGGATTTAAAGGGATTTAAAGGGGATTTAAAGGGATTTAAAGGGGATTTAAAGGGGATTTAAAGGGATTTAAAGGGATTTAAAGGGGATTTAAAGGGATTTAAAGGGGATTTAAAGGGGATTTAAAGGGGATTTAAATACCCTTAAAATACTGTTTAAATATAAATAAATAAATAACAGTATTTTAAAGGTATTTAAAGTATATTTAAATGGTATTCAAACAGTATTTTAAGAGTATTCTAAAGGTATTCAAACAGTATTTTA
>CM070499.1:1497977-1505003 GCA_036324585.1 Champsocephalus esox
TCATCCTTTACTCAGGGAGAGAGGGTACATCCTTTACTCAGGGAGAGAGGGTGCATCCTTTACTCAGGGAGAGAGGGTGCATCCTTTACTCAGGGAGAGAGGGTGCATCCTTTACTCAGGGAGAGAGAGGGTGCATCCTTTACTCAGAGAGAGAGGGTGCATCCTTTACTTAGGGAGAGAGGGTGCATCCTTTACTTAGGGAGAGAGGGTGCATCCTTTACTCAGGGAGAGAGAGTACATCCTTTACTCAGGGAGAGAGAGTACATCCTTTACTCAGGGAGAGAGGGTGCATCCTTTACTCAGGGAGAGAGGGTGCATCCTTTACTCAGGTAGAGAGAGTACATCCTTTACTCAGGGAGAGAGAGGGTACATCCTTTACTCAGGGAGAGAGAGGGTACATCCTTTACTCAGGGAGAGAGAATACATCCTTTACTCAGGGAGAGAAAGGGTGCATCCTTTACTTAGGGAGAGAGGGTGCATCCTTTACTTAGGGAGAGAGAGTGCATCCTTTACTCAGGGAGAGAGAGTACATCCTTTACTCAGGGAGAGAAAGGGTGCATCCTTTACTTAGGGAGAGAGGGTGCATCCTTTACTTAGGGAGAGAGGGTGCATCCTTTACTCAGGGAGAGAGAGTACATCCTTTACTCAGGGAGAGAGAGGGTACATCCTTTACTCAGGGAGAGAGAGGGTGCATCCTTTACTCAGGGAGAGAGAGGGTGCATCCTTTACTCAGACAGAGAGGGTGCATCCTTTACTCAGGGAGAGAGAGGGTGCATCCTTTACTCAGACAGAGAGGGTGCATCCTTTACTCAGGGAGAGAGAGGGTACATCCTTTACTCAGGGAGAGAGGGTGCATCCTTTACTCAGGGAGAGAGGGTGCATCCTTTACTCAGGGAGAGAGGGTGCATCCTTTACTCAGGGAGAGAAAGGGTGCATCCTTTACTTAGGGAGAGAGGGTGCATCCTTTACTCAGGGAGAGAGAGGGTGCATCCTTTACTCAGGGAGAGAGGGTGCATCCTTTACTCAGGTAGAGAGAGGGTGCATCCTTTACTCAGGGAGAGAGGGTGCATCCTTTACTCAGGGAGAGAGAGGGTACATCCTTTACTCAGGGAGAGAGGGTGCATCCTTTACTCAGGGAGAGAGAGGCTGCATCCTTTACTCAGGGAGAGAGGGTGCATCCTCCACCACAAGGAGGTCAAAGGTACGATGATACAAATACGATAAATAATGGTTTAAAGTGAATTACATTACGAAGGTGACGGCACTTACTCTCTGGAGTGTGTGTGTGTGTGTGTGTGTGTGTGTGTCCACAGCGGCGACGGGGCATGCAACAGAAGAACACACTCCGTTAGTCCTGCAGGTAATCAGTGCTTCATTCTGATTGGTTGAGGAGGATCTCACCTTGCTGTGAGGGTCTGCAAACATCCTGGTGAAGATCTCACAGAGCCTCTTCAGCTCCACGCGGCTGAGGAGCAAACAAGATGGCATTCACACACGGTCAGCGTTTGGGTTTACCGTTACCATGACACCAAGTCTCCTAACTGTGCGGTGCTCTCACCTGAGCGTCCTCTGTCCTCTCAGGAGGTTCTGCAGGCCCAGCAGCCCCTCCTTCCTCTCGGTCCAGTTGGCGCTGGCGCAGTGGTTCAGGACCTCCGCCACGTCCTCCGTCTGCCGCAGGAAGCTCTGCGACCCGTTCCTGGAGCTGAAGGAGCGGTCGGAGCAGGCGGAGGACGCGTCGCTGTTAGCGTCGTCGTCAGAGTAGATCCCCGGGGACTCGAACCGTCTCCGGACCGGACGCCGCTGAGGGGGAGGGGGAGGGGTTACAGCCAGCCAAGTGGAGGAGAGTGCAGACGGGCGCTCTAGATCTCACAACGAGGGGAACAGCATGCAGATACAGAGACGGGGCTACCGACTCGTGGGGCTACAGACTCGTGGGGCTACCGACTCGTGCGGCCACTGACTCGTGGGGCTACAGACTCGTGGGGCCACCGACTCGTGGGGCCACCGACTCCTGCGGCTACCGACTCCTGCGGCCACCGACTCGTGCGGCCACAGACTCGTGCGGCCGCCGACTCGTGCGGCCGCCGACTCGTGCGGCCGCCGACTCGTGCGGCCACCGACTCGTGCGGCCACCGACTCGTGCGGCCACCGACTCCTGCGGCTACCGACTCGTGCGGCTACAGACTGGACTCATGCGGCTACAGACTGGACTCATGCGGCTACAGACTGGACTCATGCGGCTACAGACCGGACTCATGCGGTACAGACCGGACTCGTGCGGCTACAGACCGAACTCGTGCGGCTACAGACCGAACTCGTGCGGCTACAGACCGAACTCGTGCGGCTACAGACCGGACTCGTGCGGCTACAGACCGGACTCGTGCGGCTACAGACCGAACTCGTGCGGCTACAGACCGAACTCGTGCGGCTACAGACCGGACTCGTGCGGCTACAGACCGGACTCGTGCGGCTACAGACCGAACTCGTGCGGCTACAGACCGAACTCATGCGGTACAGACCGAACTCATGCGGTACAGACCGAACTCATGCGGCTACAGACCGAACTCATGCGGCTACAGACCGAACTCATGCGGCTACAGACCGAACTCATGCGGCTACAGACCGAACTCATGCGGCTACAGACCGAACTCATGCGGCTACAGACCGAACTCATGCAGCTACAGACCGAACTCATGCGGCTACAGACCGAACTCATGCAGCTACAGACCGAACTCATGCGGCTACAGACCGGACTCATGCGGCTACAGACCGAACTCATGCGGCTACAGACCGACTCATGCGGCTACAGACCGAACTCATGCGGCTACAGACCGAACTCATGCGGCTACAGACCGGACTCATGCGGCTACAGACCGGACTCATGCGGCTACAGACCGAACTCATGCGGCTACAGACCGAACTCATGCGGCTACAGACCGGACTCATGCGGCTACAGACCGGACTCATGCGGCTACAGACCGGACTCATGCGGCTACAGACCGGACTCATGCGGCTACAGACCGAACTCATGCGGCTACAGACTGAACTCATGCGGCTGCAGACAGAACTCATGCGGCTACAGACCGGACTCATGCGGCTACAGACCGGACTCATGCAGCTACAGACCGGACTCATGCGGCTACAGACCGGACTCATGCGGCTACAGACCGAACTCATGCAGCTACAGACCGGACTCATGCGGTACAGACCGGACTCGTGCGGCTACAGACTGAACTCATGCGGCTACAGACTGAACTCATGCGGCTACAGACTGGACTCGTGCGGCTACAGACAGAACTCGTGCGGCTACAGACCGGACTCATGCGGCTACAGACTGAACTCGTGCGGCTACAGACCGAACTCATGCGGCTACAGACTGAACTCATGCGGCTACAGACTGAACTCGTGCGGCTACAGACCGAACTCGTGCGGCTACAGACCGGACTCGTGCGGCTACAGACCGAACTCATGCAGCTACAGACTGAACTCATGCGGCTACAGACTGAACTCATGCGGCTACAGACCGGACTCATGCGGCTACAGACCGAACTCATGCGGCTACAGACCGAACTCATGCAGCTACAGACTGAACTCATGCGGCTACAGACTGAACTCATGCAGCTACAGACTGAACTCATGCGGCTACAGACTGAACTCATGCAGCTACAGACTGAACTCATGCGGCTACAGACTGAACTCATGCGGCTACAGACTGAACTCATGCAGCTACAGACTGAACTCATGCAGCTACAGACTGAACTCATGCGGCTACAGACTGAACTCATGCGGCTACAGACTGAACTCATGCGGCTACAGACTGAACTCATGCGGCTACAGACGAACTCATGCGGCTACAGAAACACTTCTAACAGAGACTCAGAGGAGGGATTCTGCAGCAGCACTGGCTCCCAGCATGCACCTCTTCATGCATGTTTGGATCATAGAGGTTCTCCGCATGCAGACACGGAGAGGACGAGGAGGTTTGTCTGTACCTTATTCCTGGAGTCTCCTAACAGCTGAGTGTTCAGAGGAGAGAGGACAGAGTGTGATCTACAGTGCAACGGTTGTCGTCTGAATATAAAACACCATATCGAGACTGTGATAAGAACCAAGCACACACACACACACACACACACACACACGTTTTTAAACATATTTCTCAGATGTTACCAGAGCGTCGGCGACGGCCTCCTCCACCTCGCTGCCGGTGTTCAGGACCTTCATGGCGTTAACGGACGCCGACATCCGAGCCTGATGGGCGAGCCGGTCTGAGGAGGAAAAGGTCATCGATGATATGTTAAATGAATCCTCTGAGCATTCACAACATTAAAACACATGTGGAGGTGGCAAAGGAAGCTCAAATGCACGGTCTGAAGAACCAAAAGACAACGGAGCAGAGAGCAGCCAGTGGGAGGTTTAAAATAAATACAAATATACATGAGGTCCAACAACATCGCATTGCACAGAAACAAATATGCAAAAAAAGCCTTTCAAAATAAAGGTTTTGTGCAAAATAAAAGAATTTCAAAATAAAAGTCCTTCAAAGTAGAAATTGTGCAAAATTAAAGACCTGCAAAATAAAAGCCCTTCAAAATGAACTTATGGCAAAAATAATAGCCCTTCAAAATAAAAGTCCCTACAAAATAAAAGCCCTTCAAAATAAAAGCCCTTGAAAATTAAAGACCTGCAAAATAAAAGTTGTGCAAAATAAAAGCCCTATAATAAAAAGCCCTTCAAAATAAAAGTAAATAAATACAAATATACATGAGGTCCAACAACATCGCATTGCACAGAAACAAATATGCAAAAAAAGCCTTTCAAAATAAAGGTTTTGTGCAAAATAAAAGAATTTCAAAATAAAGTCCTTCAAAGTAGAAATTGTGCAAAATTAAAGACCTGCAAAATAAAAGCCCTTCAAAATGAACTTATGGCAAAAATAATAGCCCTTCAAAATAAAAGTCCCTTCAAATAAAAGCCCTTGAAAATTAAAGACCTGCAAAATAAAAGTTGTGCAAAATAAAAGCCCTATAATTAAAAGCCCTTCAAAATAAAAGTTGTGCAAAATAAAAGCCCTATAATTAAAAGCCCTCAAAAATAAAAGCCCTTCAAAATAAAAGCCCTTGAAAATTAAAGACCGCAAAATAAAAGTTGTGCAAAATAAAAGCCCTATAATTAAAAGCCCTTCAAAAATAAAAGCCCTTCAAAATAAAAGCCCTTGAAAATTAAAGACCTGCAAAATAAAAGTTGTGCAAAATAAAAGCCCTATAATTAAAAGCCTTCAAAATAAAAGTTGTGCAAAATAAAAGCCCTAAATAAAAGCCCTTCAAAAATAAAAGCCCTTCAAAATAAAAGCCCTTGAAAATTAAAGACCTGCAAAATAAAAGTTGTGCAAAATAAAAGCCCTATAATTAAAAGCCCTTCAAAATAAAAGTTGGGTAAAATAAAAGCCCTACAAAATAATGCCTTTCAAAATAAAAGTCATCAAAAATAAAAGTAGTGCAAAATAAAAGTCCTTCAAAGATAAATCCCTGCAACAATTAAAGCCCTGCAA
Organism: Champsocephalus esox; assembly: GCA_036324585.1. Taxonomy (NCBI): domain Eukaryota; kingdom Metazoa; phylum Chordata; class Actinopteri; order Perciformes; family Channichthyidae; genus Champsocephalus; species Champsocephalus esox. Next base: position 1,503,529 of record CM070499.1, read on the forward strand.
ATTGAACATATGGCAAAATAAAAGCCCTGCAAATTAAAAATCTTGAAAAAGAATGTCCCCCTCTCAGAGCTGGATGGACCATGCAGAGGAACTTTCAGTCAGACAGACAAGTTTCATTAACGCAGAATCAGAATTTCAATCTGTCTGACTGAGTCATGTGCTCCTGAAGCCTCGTCACCTGAGTATCCCTCCGCAGAGGAAAGAGCGCTGGTGGAGCGGGAGTGACGTCGAGTCGCTGCAGGAAGTTACAGAGGACACACACACAGAACACACACCTGCCTTATTATCATCAGAGGTGTGAGAATAAAGACTGATCAGCTGACAGGTACAGAGCATGCAGAGAATCAGAGGAAGGAACAGAACAGGATAAAGGCCGGCACAATAACTGTACATATATTGCTTTAAAGGTCCCCTATCATCCTCCTCTTCATCAGTATATCACAGGTCTCAGAGATATCCAGAGCCTGTCTCTGATTGGCTGAAACACCAAACAGATCATTGCAGCATTACCCATAATCCCCTCTGTTTCAGCCCTGTTTCCAAAGTGCTGATTCTCTGTCTGTTACTTTAGATGAAAATAAGGAGCCCCTCCCCACGCCCCTCTGAGAGGGCTTTCACACCAACGCGGTTCCTGTTGTCGAGCTCTTCTGGTTCGGAACCGGTTTTTCTTTTCAGCCCCCGTTTTGTTCACACCGCCCAGAGCCCGACTGGTGCTGCCGCGTCATGACGTCACCGTTTACGTCGCTTACTACAACACAACAACAACAACAACAACAATGGGGGACTGCGTCGGGTCGATGATCGTGTTGCTTTTAATCATACGATTAAATTAAATAACGACTTCTCATTTATTTCATTTAATCGTTTATTTGAACCGGGACAGTCACATTGATGAACACTTTAAAACAAAATAATGCTTACGAGTGTAAATGAGCCGGATTTTAGCTTTGAGCTCATTTCCATCCGTAGTCTCGTCACATACAACATATAAGAACATGACATTTATAAACATGGCAAAAATAAATACATGGTATGCATTTACCACATGGCAGCACACTGTAGCAGCTACGACATGTAAAGTGCAGGAGCAGACACCCCTGTGTTAAAGTGCATTTAGCGGTGATTACACGTCTGGTTGTTTCTCAAACATTCTCTGAGTTGACCTTTGAACCTATTGAGAGGGACAATCCCGTATCTCAGTTGGGAGGCTGTTCCACAAAGAGCTGTCTTTAACGGAGAGGACATTTTGTCCAAAAGTGGTCCGTCTGCGGTGGTACCGAACATCATGCATACTGTTTGTTTTTCCTTTAACTGAAAGCAAATGTCGTTCAGCCAGTGTTGAACCTTGTCCACAGTTCTTCCTGTGTACAAAGATGACCGCATCATCGGCATTCATTTGCACATTCAACTCAGGACACACATTAGGCCAGTCATTAATGTACAGAGAAAACAGTAATGGTCCAAGAATGGAGCCT